>JAWNGG020000073.1:0-427500 GCA_036937485.2 Tetragonisca angustula | reverse complement strand
AAAATATCGGAGTTAAAACTAATGCTATAGATTATTCCGTAGAATCATGGACTAACTAAAATCATTGACTATAATTTAAAATAGATCGGACATCCAACTCATGTTTTAGGGGTCACGTGCCCCCTAACATTTTCGTGTCACACTCTACCATATCGATTTAGAAAGGTTTAGGTTAGATATAGTTCTCCAATTCACCGTTGATTAAAAAATCAGTGATTTGATATTTCAGACTCTGAGATAAGTCCCATTTCACGTCTAGTCTATTCTATCTTCAGTCAATGATAGAACTATCACAACGTCAAGCATGGCGCTCGCATGGAATCCATCAAAAAAACACAGCGATCGTGAAAGGTATGTTTATTGAGATGTACAAATATTTATGCTTAGTATTTAATTTTGTACAAAAATTTTTAGATAATTAAATTTTTAATAATTAATGTATTTTATTTATAATATACGTATATAAATACATAACCTCTCCGGTACATAATCTCTCTAAAATTAAACTGACAGCAGTGTAATAATCATTTTTATTTGTGGATTTTATTTTGTAGGTGGATTTGTATCTACCCAGTATACCTAAATAGTAAGAGAACTCTAGCAGAAGGTCGAAAACTCCCAAAAGATAAATGTGTAGAAAATCCAACACACCAAGAAATTCGCGATGTTTTGGTAGCAGCTGGTTTCAATGTTGGAGTAGAAAACAAATTACATCCACGAGAACGTAGCAAAGAATTATTGTATCGCGGACGTATTCGCGTACAGCTTAAAAATGACGATGGCACTCCTGTGAAATCTGAATTTCCTACCAGAGATTTAGTTTTGGCCTATATAGGCACAACCATTCCAAAATTGAAAACTCGACAAGGAAAGCAATCGAGTGGTGAACAATCTTCTCAACCATCAAGTTCATCAACAAAGAAAGGAAAAGGAAAGGGAAGAAGGTGATAAAACGAAATAATATTAGAATTTAAAAATGTTTTCCACTTATATATATTTTTTATGTCAAAATGAGAATTATTCTCTTGTAAAAAAAAGATTGTACTACAACTTGTATAAACTTTTTGAAGATCAGTTTTAAACTGAAGTTATCCATGCATACAAACATTGAATTAATATTTCCAATTAATGTCATATTTGTTATGTTACCTCCAAAACTTTTAGCAAATTATATATTATTCATCATTATTTTAATCCTGATAATCATGTTGAATGTTTGCTTTCATTCACATCTCCATTTTCATTATTGGAGAGATTTGTGAAATCTTTTTCAACATTCGAATCACTATCTTTATAAGTAAAAGGTTGCTGTGGTGAACCAACAACTAGTGATGAACCAACAACCGGAAACTTTGACGCTGTTTGTTTATTATGAGGTACATAATGCACTATATAGCCATTAGGGGGAGAAGGTGATATTGGAAGATGTGGTTCAATTATGCTTGACAGTGGAACCTATAAATGTAATGTAACAGAATTTTTTCAATTTTGCTAGTTTTTACAAGATTTTACGTACATTGTTGTGGAAATTTGTAGGAGCTAATCCTACAATTTTTGGCGATTGTCCAATTGGATACATTAAATTATTCTTAAGATTTTTTTTTGCTTTCCTATTTTCTATTACCTGAATGTTATTGGATGACATTAAATTACAAAAATATATGTACTACATTATATTATATACATATTACTTACTTTATTTATACCAGCAAGAAATGAGTTGTTCGAATGTAACATATTGTGGAATTCTGACCTGGCATTCATTATACCATGCATTGGTACACTAGCTGTTTGTATTAAAGTGTTAGGAATATTATGTAACGCATTAATATGTGAATGTAAATTAGGATGCAATAGAGACTGTAATAAATTATTCCCTAGCAAATGTGGTACTCTACTTATTGTATTTAAAGCCGGATGTATAATGGAATTCAATTGTGAAGAAATAGGTAATGAAGGAATATGTGGTAATACTGAAGGAATATGTGGTAATGCTGGAGGAATATGTGGTAATGCTGGAGGAATATGTGGTAATGCTGGAGGAATATGTGGTAATGCTGGAGGAATATGCGTAGCTCCAACAATAAAATCAGATGAAGTTGTATTTGAATTTTGATCATTTATAGATAAATTATTAGTCTCAATAGTCGGATTATTTGCTTCTTCAGTATTATTATCGTCATTATTTGGATCACAGTTTCTTTCTTTTAAAAAATGAGCATGACCTTTTAGAGGCCCTCCGGTGAGAAAATAGTTTGCAACTTGATGAGCATCACCTGAAGGTTGTCAATACATTGATATATGTTAATTATTATTTTATTTTTCTTATTGTAATTTTACCAAGTCTAAGGTGTTGACTAGATCCTTTTACACCACGTGAATTACGATTTTGTTTAATGAATGCTTTGAAATTATTCAAATCAGTTTCTTTTAATTGCCTTTCAGAACGTATTCTTATTTTGAACGAATCTGTTGTAAACAAACCAATATATGGAATGTAATATTTTTTTTATATATAAAATTTATATCTTTTTCATAATTTTGTGTTACCTGTATAGTCATGGTATGTATTGGGATAGTTGGACCTTATTGATGTAGATTCTTGTAAATTGTGAAATTTAGCACAAGAAATATCACATTTATACACTGCAATATAATATAAAATAAAAATTAGTGATGTTAATTTAGAGTGCTTCATGTTACATTTAAAGAATTCACATCAATTTTAATTTCAATCAGTGTCTTGAAGCGCAAATTCTGGACTGAAATCTGACGTGATTCGGCCCAAAATTTATTGATTTTACAACAGTAAATGTGCTGACATTTTGCGAACAATTCTTTTTATTTGTCATAACATTATTATGCTTACATTAATATGCACGATTGTAAGAATTACATCAGATCTTAAACAATTGAGTAATAAATTTTGTTATACGAAATCATTACCATTTCTTTGTTTAATTCATTAACTTTTGTTACGAGATGTACATTTTTATCTTGAAGACCTTTAATCAAATTACATTTCAAAAGAAATAAGAATATATTTAAATCTTACAAAAACTTTAGTAGCTGCAATAACTTATAAAATGTTATAATAAATTATAATATTTATAAATATTGATTGATTTATAATAAACTATCAAATATATATATTGCGCAGTACCGTTTTACAATTAACAGGAAATCTGTAAAGAAAAAAAAAATAACCTTTCCTCCGTGACAATGCTTTTTTTCACATTGCCGTGACCAGGATTCGAACCTGGGTTACTACGGCCACAACGTAGGGTCCTAACCACTAGACGATCACGGCTATAGAAGGTTACACTGTTCCATTTATTTTACAACAAAATAACGATTCAATTTTATCTTGTACATATAAATCCTACTTTTTAATTTTTATGTTTATATACAGACCAATTATATCCATGTTACGAAATAACAAATCATTCATTTCTAATAGAAAACAATTATATGATGATGATGATGATGTCAAACACTACATACAATAAAAAAATTTTATAAAATTTAAAAGAAATTATTTCGAATATTACTTAAATACGAAAGTTCAACATTAAGAATTACATTAATAAAACTATAGATGTTTTGTTAAATTAAATCATAACTCACATTAAACAGTTTTATCACATTCACTTTCAACATTATTAACATGCATTGGACTACACAATGTGTCAATAACTGGACCATTCAGAAATATAATTAAAAGTTCGCTTCTAAAATTTAATAGATGAGCACGCGATGAAAGTTCAAAACCTAATGAGCTTCCGTCTCCTGATATAAAATCTAAAAAGTCAGTCAGAAATATCATGTAGTTTTGAAGATGTGTGTGCACAAAATTTTTTGGGAACTCGAACTACCAGGAGCAAAGTTGGATATATGGTTTTGGCGTGCCACCTTCTCTAACATCACGTACTCCTAACACAAAATCTTAAATTTTATGCAGACAGTCCTTCTCATTTTTCAGACAGGATTTTGGCATGCCACCTTCTCGAACATCATGCTCTCCTAATACAAAATCTTAAATTCTACGGTGAAAGCCCATCTCATATTCAAGACAGGATTTTGGCGTGCCACCTGCTCAAACATCATGTTCTCCTAATACAAAATCTCATATTCTATCGTGAAAGACCATCTCATTTTCAAAACAGGATTTTGGCGTGCCACCTTCTCCAACATCACGTTCTCCTAATACGAAATCTTAAATTCTATGGTGAATGACCATCTCATTTTGAACAAATAATTGTGGCGTGCCAGCTTTTCTAACATGTTCTCCTACCATAAAATTTTAAATTCTATGCAGAAATTCCCACTCATTTGCAAGACAAGATTTTGTGGTGCCACCTTCTCTAATATTATGTTCTCCTAATACAAAATCTTAAATTCTATACTGAAAGATCATCTCATTTTCAAGACAGGATTTTGGCGTGCCACCGTATCTAACATCATGTTCTCCTAATACAGAATCTTAAATTCTATGCAGAAAGCCCTTCCCATTTTCGTGACAGGATTTTGGTGTGCCACTTTCTCCAACATCATGTTCCCCTAATACAAACTCTTAAATTCCATCCTGAACGACCATCTCATTTTCAGGACTGCATTTTGGCCTGCCACCTTCTCCAACATCATGTTCTCCTAATATGGAATCATAAATTCTATGCTGAAAGGCCATCTCATGTTCAAGACAGGTTGTTGTCGTGACACATTTTCTAGCATCATGTTCTCCTAATACAAAATCTTAAATTCCATCCTTCAAGACCACCCCATTTACAGGACTCGATTTTGGCGTGCCACCTTGTCTAACAACATGTTCTCCTAATACAAAATCTTAAATACTATGCAGAAAGTTCTTCTCATTTTCGAGACAAGATTTTGGCGTGCCACCTTCTCTAGCATCATGTTCTCCCAATACAAAATCTTAAATTCTATGCAAAGGCACCTTCTCATTTTCGAGACAGGATTTTGGCATGCCACCTTCTCTAGCATCATGTTCTCGTATTACAAAATCTTAAATTCTATACTGAAGGACCATCTCATTTTCGAGACAGGATTTTGGCGTGCCACCTTCTCTAGCATCATGTTCTCCTAATACAAAATCTTAAATTCTATGCAGAAAGACCTTCTCATTTTCGAGGCAGGATTTTGGCGAGCCACCTACTCTAGCATCATGTTCTCCTATTACAAACTCTTAAATTGCATGCTGACAGACCATCCCCATTTCAGGACTTGATTTTGGCGTGCCACCTTCTCTAGCATCATGTTCTCGTATTACAAAATCTTAAATTCTATACTGAAGGACCATCTCATTTTCGAGACAGGATTTTGATGTGCCACCCTCTCTAGCATCATGTTCTCCTAATACAAAATCTTAAATTCTATGCAGAAAGACCTTCTCATTTTTGAGACAGGATTTTGGCGTGCCACCTTCTCTAACATCATGTTCTCCTATTACAAAATCTTAGATTTTGTGTTTATTGTTTGAACATTTTTGCCGATTTTTTGTTTTTTCTTTTTGATTTCGCAAATTATGCAAATTAAAAATTTTCTTTTGCATTTCATGTATTCTACAGATTTCCGAAAACATCTGCAAACTCAATGTTTATAAAAAAAATTGTTAATAAACTACTATTTCTCGAAGTTTTGTTTGAATTTGTTCGGTGTACGAATACTTTCTACATCCTGTTTGTGTATATATATATATATATATATATATATTATGCCGTAGCAGATATCATTTCACTTAATTTGTATCATTTCGTTTGACATTGTTTTCCAATTCTCCAGTTTTTTTTCCTTGTCGATATTTCCGACTGTGAAACACGTACCTTCATTTAATGTCCAGTGTATTCTGTTCTTATTGTTATTCAATGATATTACATTACGATCGGGATTTATAGGAAAGATATACGAATCTTTGACATTCAAAAAGACATCCAATTTTATTTCCACAATAAGATTGTATATCTAATTAAACTATCGTAATTATCTATATGCAGGTAGACCAAAGATATCGATCTATCAGGTGTACAGATAGATAGAAAAAATGTTACTTGGCATAAAATTAAAAAATGCAATTTGATATTAATTGGCAATGTAAAAATATTTCATGAATAATTTATCCTGACATGGAATATCTTCTACTAAGCTGTTTGACAACATATCGATTACTGTCATTCGTCTTTTCTTATAAAAGCAAAAATGTATAGCAATACTAAAAAATTACTATATAAGAAATTGCTATATATCACCGTTTTTGATAATTTTATGATTTAAAATGATACTATAATATCCAAAATAAATATTTGAATAATACAAATGTTTAAATTATATAAGAATAACGAAAATTGTGCAATAAAGTTATTGAATAAATAAAAAATAGAACTTGCAGATATTTTATTAATTTTCAATGTAAGAAAATAAAAAAATTAAAAAGATATATTTAATGCTACGAAATGCTGCTTCATTATAAATTTTCAAATTGTATACAAATTTGAAAAAATTCATAAAATTAACTGTTTTTTGGAAATAACATAAGCACAAAGTTACCAAAATGTTTGTTTCCATAAATAAATTTCTTTTTTCATTTTTAACATATAAATATCACATGAAATAAATAAAAAATTTTACTTTAATGAATCTAAGGCTATGAATCACTGGAAATAATATAAATTATTTTATCACTATAACATTATACTTCAAGATTTTCAGCATGCTGTATTAAAAATACGCATTACATTTTCTTTAAAAATATTAACATGAATTAAATGCACAGCATCTCAATTATCGTCATTGTTTGCAAATAGTTCTAGTTTCTTTTTTAAACTATTCTTCCGGAATTAATTAGAATAGAATTTCAATTATCCGACTTCAGATTATTCGGAATGTTTCGTCATTCGACACATTTGCACCCCTACTTGTACAAACTACTCTTCAGTAATTATGCGAATCATATTTATAAAAAAGGAAAATTAAGTAATATTAATTAGGTACATGTACGTATATTCTATATTTTCTATATCTATATATTTTATTGTTGTTAATACAAACTACATTTTTATATTATTTGCTTCTTGAATTATTTTCTTGGTTTTTATTACTTTATATATGTATATATATAAGCGCATTCAATTATCATATTCAGTTATTCATATTTGACAATACGACACTGTTTTGATCATGAGTATGCCGGATAATCGAAATTCTACTTTATTATATTATTTTTTAATTATATAACATACTATTTCAAGGATTACTGTAAGGTTTGACTTTTTGATTTCTTTTTTTTTTTTTTTGAATCATATAAACTTTCGGCTATTTTTTTAATTACTTGGATTAACTTGGCAAAAGTTACATTCTTAATATAATGTAACAAAACAATTTGGACCATCGCTACAAACAAACGTTCTTACATTTAATTATACAATTGAATTATCCAGCGTTGGCTATCAGATTAATATATACCATAAATAATAAATAATACACAAATTAATCAATCACTATCAATTTATTTTTGTCAGCGTCATCTACTTTCTCGAATATTTTATCCCGTATGCAGATTATACTACAAGTCTTAATTTTTCATTTTTATACCGTGATTAATTTTTACAGTGAATAATCTTGATTTTGATTGATTATCGAGGAATATCAGACCATTAAAAAAAAAAAAAAATATGGTGATGTTCTAATTCTATTTAGAGCAAAAGTCAAAGTTTGCGTATTCGTATTTTAAAATGTTGAGAAAAGAAATACGTATGCAGTTCCAGGAGAAGCTTCCAGGAGAACAGGTGACTATTGTCACCTCGTATTCGATGGTGGTGATAGCGCAAAATCTTTTGCAGTGGATTTAACGTAGCGGGAGGCCGTCAGGTGGCCAGGGAAGCAAGCAAGCGCGGAGCGCAATCAATAAGTTCGCAGAACGCGGCGCGGCGGTGCCTCGTGCGCGGCACCTCCGACTGAAGTTTCAGTCGGACGCATAGTCACGTCGAAAATTGATGAAATTCATTCGTTCAGTTCGCTTGTTTCCTTGTGTGCGGTGTCCTGCGTTCTTTCGAGTCATCGTCGTTGTTGTTGCGAGGAATGTCGGACTTACAGCAAGTGGCAAAATGGCGACGTGTAGTACGAAACAAATGACTTTTGCGTGAACAGTTGCGTCGTGTAAATTTAAAAAATAGTTGGTCGTGTAAATTCAGCCTACGAAGCCTGAAACATAGAAACTAAACTTCAAAATGTCTTGTGACGGATGAACTGGTTTCGTACAACGTTACCTGTGTCTAGAACAATCAGTTTTCAGGCAACACTTATTCTTCGCTTATCGAAACAGTTTTTCTAAGTAATTCAAAGGAAAAGAAGCGGTTAGCACAGACTTGGCCGGCGTAATTGAATCAATATGGAAAAAGTTATTTACATTTATCGAATGGATTACTCGTATTGAGGGTTCGCGAGTAGTGTCCGCCGTTTTTCGAGTTGAGTGACAATTGCATCGATCGATGCCGGCTTCAATGGCTTGACAAACAATAATTCCTAACAATTAACGCGATCATGCATTTATATTTTGAAAAAGATAACAATGCCAAGTGCGACTGCAACATCTTGTCGCTGAGCTGGATGGGCAAGGTGCCGGACGAATCGCCGGAGGTATGTGACATTTCTTCCGAAATTCTGTGTCCTTCAGAACTAATTGGAAGTGATACATCACATACAATAAGATTATAATACTGTAAAAAATTTATATTATAATAGACTTATTATATACAATATTACTGAATAATAATAATAAATAAATAGACGATATTACTGAATGAGAAAGTATCGAAATCAATATATAATCGTTGAACAATGCGATTTACATGTGAAAAATTCTTACTATTAATAGCGAAGTACAAGAACAATTATAGAAAATATTCAAAGGATCTGAAAATTGGAAATTAAAAAATTTTCTATGAAAATTATTAGTAAATTCTTTCCCAAAAAGAAATTGAACGAGATAATAAAAGTTTAATATTTCATGTCTAGTTAAAATGAAGATTCAAGTTTGTTTTATAAAGTTACTGTCTTTCGTAATTTACAGATAGAAAATGATACTCGTTCGATTTATTTTAATAATTGCTGTTCTTTTTACTAACGTTAAATTATTTATATATCGAGAAAGTTGTACATAATGGATAGAGAAAAGTTGGCAATGTCTGTATGACGCGGTAAGATTGTACTAGCAGTAAATCAGAATCAGCAGGTTGTAAACGCCGACGCAGTGATCTCAGTGTTCTTGGTTTCTCATTTTTAGACTACCGTGTTCACGTCATCGGTTGTAATTCTAGAAATACACCAGATGGCAATCGTTAACCAGAAAGCGAAGTGTCACTTTTCTTAGTATTGAAGTCGTTGAAGTTCTAGGCTGTGTATGTATTTAGTTAATACAGTCCGCAACAAAATGTCAGTCTGCTCAACGATTTCTTTTCAAACGTCTACTTTTACACAGTACATGTATAAAAGCTATATTTTGCTCTTTCTATATATTCTACATGACATTCTATATAAACGTACTGAAAATCGCTTTCGCAGAACATGATTTATGAATGACGTGAAAAGAAAGGTAAACAGAAGGTAAAACTACACGACAAAATGATACTCTATTATACGATTGTACAATGAGTAAATTATTTATTAATATTTTGTAATGCCTGCTTTCCTTTGCAAAACTTCAATTAATCGCTTAGGCATAGCACTTGTACAGTTTTTTAATTTTTTCGTGAGGAAAACCATTCTTAAACGAAGCTTTTCCGGTGACCATTTTTTAAATAAATGACAAAACGATGGACCATAAAATCATTTCAGACTTGACGAGAGTATTTTTGCTTTCGTTAGCAATTCGATAGCATCTAACGAGTATTTAAGACGAATTTAAGATGCACAAATATCTTAAGTGGGCTATCATTTTCTCGCATCTGTTTTAACTTCTGTTTATATTCTTTCCACAGTATTCACAAATCACATTCTACAGAAATTTATACAGTTTCAAGGCTGTTTTTTTTTTTATAAATCTACAAAGATTTCGAAATGTGGAATTACACTACTGTGTTCTTTATTAATTTTGATTATACAATTAGAAAATCCTACTAATTTCTATTTTCTATTTCTAAATGCTTCTTAAACTTATAAAATCTCGAATCTTTTTTCAATCATTGTTGTATTTCGGTGAAAGTATGTATACTATTTTTTTTCTTTGTCTATCTGGATGATAGTACATATACTAAAAAGTCAATTTTGATGCTGAGGTGAGGTAAATTTACTCTTCATTTCAATGCGTTCTCCATTTAATATTGTCAAAGAAAAAATTTTCGGAACACCATGACAGCATCAAAACGTATACACAGAAAATCGTCGCATTAGAGACAAATACATGTACATAGCGTGAAAACTACTCAAGGGCACAAGCAATTCGAAGGGATGACAAAAAGATATGTGCAACGATGTACCTATGTATATTGGGTGAGCCATAAGTTAGTACAAATGAGGTCAGGGAGATTCTATGGTTCAAAACAAAGCGAATATCAAATGACGAAATTGTGTTGAAAGTTTCATTTATCGAGAAAAATTGGAAATCAATCGAATACACGGAACTACACATAGAGGGTGCCTCTCAGGGTAGGTGCAGCCAAATAAGATGTGATTCTATACGAAGAGAACGAATCGAAAGGAAAGAATAAAATTTTTTCATAAAAATATTCATTTTCGAGAAAACTGAATTTGATAATTTATCAGTATTATAGTTGAATTTAACTAATTCTAGACACGACGGAAAATAATAATTAGCAAGAGGTTAGTCTACGTGCGGAGATAAGTAAAGAACATGGAATACATTTTCTTTTTCAAGATGCTTTAGATAAACTCAAGTTTGGCAATTTATCGAATACACGTCTATTTTCTTAAAAATGACATCTTGAATGAAAAAATTTGATTTTACATTTTTCACTTACAATTAACCTTGCACATGGAATATCCTCGTATCGATTATTTGCGTCTATCTCATATCTACAGAATTGATAAATTTTCAAATTCGAAAACGAAAGTTTCAAAGAAAAAAAAAGAAAATTTTTACTCTTTCCTTTTGACGTGGAATCACTTTCTACTTGGTTGTACCACCCGCCCTGAAACACCCTATATATGATTAATACTATGGTAATAATACACTACAACGATGTAAATGATTAATACTATAAATTTCCCCACAAACCATTACTATGTATACGATTGTTGCGATCTGGTTGACTTTTTCTCGTTCTCGTGGTTTTATCGAGATGCTCATAACGAAATTGCACGATGTACATATTATTACCTCAGCCTGGGCATCACAGAAATGCTAAAGAAAGATTAGGCTATTTCAAGTAGAATACAATGTTTATTGATAGCCGCACTTATTGTCTGTTCGTATATAAAAAAGAAACGATTTGTGTATCATGATATTGGTTTCGTTCATAGTTATGTATATGTATATTATATATAAAAATTTGCAGTTGTTCTCTTAAAGAAATACATATAAGTTATGTGGAGTTCTGCCTATACAAACGTATAACATAATCAAATAATTCGATAAAATCACACATTTGGAATCATATTGGAATCACACGTTTGCACTGATATAGCTAATAAATGAATATACATAGATATGGAAACGAACGAACAAATGCATGAGTTTCGAGATGCATATGTGTACTTGAGTGTCAGACTCGTACCGTGGATTATACTTATTGTTAGATTGATCTCATCATTATTGACAATCGTTTTACTTTCGATGTTGTGCATTGTTTGCAATTGAATCGAATGGTAGAGACAATACTTTTTAAAATGCTTGATGAATCGATTTATTTTGGGCAGAAGATCACAACGAATTTTTCTTCGATAATTTTCCGATAAAAATATATGATAAATATATCTAATAACCTCGACTTTCATATATGTTATCAAGGTCACGCTCCTGAGTAACTTTCAAAAGATTTTAGCCGTCACTCGTTGTTATTGACGAAAAAGTTAATTAATTAATGAAATAACTAGATAAAACTTGGTTAGATTTTATTTGTAAAAGGATTCATCATCGATGTCTAAAATAATTACATACTATAATAATGTTGTCGGCCGGAATTTTATTCGATCCAAACCAATAGTGAAAAGATAATAAGTCGTGTCAGTATTGATTTGTGACAAATAAATACCCAGCTAGTTTTTGCCTCGGTGAGATGGACTTTTTTGTGAATAGAAACTTTTACTAAATTTTATTTCATAACCTTTTAACAAACAACGAGCAATGACTAAAACCTTATAAAGATCATTGAGAAGAGAGATTTCAACTTACGACAATATTTCTTGTGTAGAGACCGCATTTAATTCGTTTTGCTTCGTTTGCTTCGTTGGCAATCTTGTTTGACATAAACGTCGTGAACGGGGACATATTTGAGAATTATATGTATTTTTTTGTTTCTTAAAGTCAATATATGAATAAGTGTAATATCGGGAAGGTGTAATAATTAAAATTCTTCTAACTAAACTAAAGTATGCTCATCTTGCGAGGAGGTTGTATAAGTAATTGTACAAGTAATTCTGTATGTCATGGGTGTGTAAGGAGACTAAATATAAAATATTAACTTCGGATGATATAGGTCTTGTAATTTTATGAAACCTAACATGTGAAACCTAGCGTAGGAAAGTTAGATAAGAAACAATATAAGAGAGACAATAGTATCAGTGTTGGATTGGGTTAGAAAGACTTCCAGCGGTAGCCAGGCGATAATAAAAAAGCAGAAATGTTTGGTACTTGAAGCAAACGAATAACATACGAAAATAAAAATTTTATTTGTGATTATCAAGATATATATATATATGTATATATGTATGTATTTTTATCAATTATTTTATGTCGCATTAACCTCATGGGTTATTAGCGACAACAGAAGGAGGGATGGTTTATATGTTGTTGTAGAGCGTAGTATGTTTCAAATATTATAGCAGGCTTGATGATGTTCCACTGTCCTTCAGATTGTCTTTTAGGGTGGGTTTCATGCTGAGTTGCTTTCTTAGTAGTAGGTATACTTCGCATTGTAGTATGAGGTAGTCTATTGTTAGGGACGTCCTGCACCGTTCGCAGATTGATTGGTCTTCTTTGGTGAGCATAAATTTGTTTGTTATTTTCGTATGTCTGATTATCATTCTTGATATTACGACTTGGTCGCGTCTTTTTAGAGTGGGTGGTATTACGTTCTTGTGAAAACCATTTTTTATGATTAGCAGTCGTGGTTTCACTAAGGTTTTTCATTCATTATTCCAATGGTGTTTGATTTTTTGCTTTAGATGGACAAGTAGAGTCGAGTGGTAGATTTGTGTTGTGGTAGAAAATTGTCAAGTTCGCTGCTTCCCTAGCAGCTTTGTTCGCTCTCTCGTTCATTTCAATTCCTGTGTGGAATGGGATTCATATTACTGTAATCGAGTTATTATGTTTTATTGATTCAATGTAGGCGTTTTGACATTCGTGAATGGTTGTATTGTTTGTCCGTTGGTTTAAAATTGAGACGATAGCATTTGTGGAGTCACTGAAGATGGCGAATTTTTTATTGTGGTATTTAGTTCGAGAGCATGTTTTAGTGCGTTAAGTCCAGCGGTTAGGATGGACGTGTCTTGGTAAAGCTTGGCTTTTATGGTTGAGCTGGTTCGGAATGCTTCCACTACTATCCTAATTGCATGGTGGTGTATAGGGTCGAGTTTTTTGGTGGCTTGCAGAGTTGTACACGATAAATTCATAGTCCATCTTAGTTCTTACTATTGTTCTGTATGTTAGTAGCAGGGTGTTCATATTTGCACCCCAGTTCAGAACTTAAATCCAGTATTTAGCGGCCACTTTTGGAGGTTGTTTAGACTGCTCTATAGTAAAGTTTGGGCGGTAAGTGGGTTTTTCCCTCTGCATATTATAGTCAGGTCATCAACGAATAAGAATCCTTTGACCGGGTTAGATGGGTTTGTCATCACATCGTTTATGGTTATGAGAAATAGGCTTAGGACTGATCCTTGTGGTACGCCGTTTTCTATAGTTCTTGATGAAGAGAGATAGTTTGCGATTCTGACTTGGATGGTCTTTGTATGGAGGAAGTTTTTGATGAAGTTGAAAATGTTGTTTCCGTGCTTTTGTAGGATTTTTAAAATTCGGTATCTTCATACCATATCGTATGCCTTTTCGATGTCAAGACATACAGCAGTTAAATGTTATTGGTTGGCAAAGGATTCTTGTATCTTGGTTTCTAGGTTGATTAAGTGATCGTAGGTGGAATGGAATTGCCGAAAGCCGCTTTGGAATTTGGTGATCAAGTGATGTTTTTCGAGGTGCCACCGTAGGCGATGGTTTACTATCTTTTCCATTAGCTTATACATTATGTTCGTCAATGAAATTGGTCGATAATTATTGGGATCCGTGGGATTTTTATCCAGTTTTAGGATAGGAATTATTATTGCTTTGTTCCATATTTTTGGAAAGACATTGTGATTCCATATGCAGTTGAATATTGAGAGTAGGTAGTTTATAGCGTTTTGTGGCAGTTTGATTAGGAGAATGTTTGGAATGCGGTCAGGACTGGTATTACTACATTTACTTAAGAAGCACATTAGTTCTTGGGTGGAGATAGGTTCGTTAAGAACTGCTATTGACTATGGATCATACTCAGTATTTGACAATGATGGTGGTTTGGCCTCGGTTTCTAGTTTGTACTTCTGGAATTCTTTTGAAGTGGTCGTTGTTGCTAGAAGTTTGCTGAAATGTGGATGCTAGTATTTCTGATAACTTCGCTGGAACTGTGGTGGGGGCATTGTCTTCTTCTTTTAGGGCAGGGATTGTGCGATATGTTTTGTTTCCTTTGATTGACCTGATCTTTTTCCATACTTCCGTGGTTGGAGTGGATGAGATAAAACATACCTTAACTATGACTGTTTCTTGCTGTCTTTAATGATTTTCCGGAATAATGCTCTGTACCTTTTGAAGTTAATGAGGTTATGTTTTTTGTATCGATTGTAGGCATGCTTATAGTTTTTGGCCGCTTCAGAACACTGTTTATTCCACCATGGAGTGAGTTTGGATTTTGAGTTGCTTGAGGTAGTTTTGAGAATGGCTAAGTCAGCGGCTTCTGTAATGATGCATATGAAATTGCCGAGTGCGGTGTTTATTGAGGCTGGTTGGATCGGGTTTGGTTCAGTATAATGGGAGATGAAAATGCTACAAACTCGGTAAGTTGTCCAGTCAGCTTTTTCAAATTTCCACCTTGAGGGTTTGTAGGTGTTATGGCAGTAGTTTGTATGGTATCTTAATCAGGAAGTAGTCACTATCGAATAGACTACTTTTCACATTTTAAGAAATGTTTTGAGCAATTCTCCGGTTGCAGAGAGTTAGGTCAATTGCACTAAGGCAAACGGATGTGGTCGTGAAGTGGGTTGGTTTGTTGGTATTTAAAAGGTTTAGATTAGTTTCGCTATGGTAGCTCCTCTTGTGTCTGTTGTGTGAGATCCCAATAAAATATTATAGCTATTGAAGTCTCCCAAAATGATGAATGGTTTTGGTAATTGGCTAAAAATTTGGGTAAGTTCAGTTTCAAGATGTTGGCTGTTAGGCAGGTAGATATTACATATTTATATAGGTTTGTAGGTAGCATAATTCTTGTAGCCACAACTTCAAGGTTGGATGTGATCGCAATCCCTTGGCTGTGGATGGTGTCCTTGATGTAAATAGCTACTCCACCACTAGCGTGGTCAGTGGTGCGATTTTTGGTGAAAGCTTTGTAGTTTTTGAGTTTGCTTAATCCTTTAAAGTTAGTTTCCTGTAGGCAAATGATTTCCGGTTGCTCTTTATCTATTAGTGATTGTAAGTATTCCAATTGGCTATAGAATCCGTTTAGATTCCACTGAATAATTTTTATTGGCATAATTTGAGTTTTAATTGATGATTGCAGAGATTTTATGGAGAAACGTTTTCGGTATCCGAGAACCAATTCGGGAAATGAACGGTAGTTGAAGAGTCGTTTTTCGCAGCTATAGTGGTTTGTCGGTCTTGTGTTAGTTTTTTAGCTAGTCGTCGTATTCTGTTTTTTAGGCTTCTTTCTTTGAGTAAGGGATGGATTGTTTCGATCATGTGAAGTAGATCCTTAGTATCTTGAGTAATATCGTAGTCTTTGGTAATATCGATCAGGTTGTTTGTACTGCACGCATTTTCTAAAAGACTCTTGAATTGATAGTAGTTAAGGACAACGTTATTTTTTGTGTCATCTAAGGTTGGCTTTACCGGTTTTAGCATTTCATCAAGTTTTCTAGTGAACCTGGTTAGCGATTGACTACGTTTTTTAGTGGTGGTAGGTGTTGATTTCTTGTTATTACTAGTGAAAATGATCTTAGTTGGGGGTTGGAAAGGTTATTTGTTTCCATCTTCCGAGCAGGGATCTGCAGATAGTGGTCTTTTATAGTTGGGAAGTTCGTAGTCCATTAATTTGTCTGTTTCAGGTAGGATTTTCCGACGGTTGTTGGTTAGTTGATTCCAGTTATGTTTGAGATATTGAAGGAATATTATTTTTACGTTCCATTGTTTTTTCCTGGTTTGTTGCTGTGGATTGCTGCACTTTTTGGCGACGTGGCCTTCTTGTTTGCATAGAAAGCAGTTAAATCCTTAGACGCGAAAATTACTGTGTATTGTGTATTGTCGTGATTTATTAAGAAGGATTGGGGAATTTTTGAGAGGTCGTTTGGGTTGGTGAAGACGTGTCTTCTGAAACTGATTATATGTGTAAAGCCTGTTTCTTGTATACCTGCTCGAAGAAACGTTAGTTTGGATTGCATTTTAATGCTTGCAAGGAATTTCTCTATGTATTCGTGTGATATGGACGGTCAGACATTAAGTATGAAAGTATTAATCCCTGGATTGATTAGCGGTCTAACTGTAGTATGTACGTTATTGATAACTATTGTTCTGTGGTCGCAAAGTCTTTTGCTGTAGTCTTTCTGTCGAGATAGATGCAGATACGACCACTAGGAATTCGGGAAGCGAAACGGATAACTTCAGAACCAGTGACTTTAGCGACAGCATGTACGTAGTCCTTCGTTGTTGTGTTGTCAATAGCGTCGATTAGGATTGCTTGCTCTTTAGTTGGGAAAGAGTTATTCATTGTAACAGTAGGATAGGATTTTGCTTGTGTAATTGGAACATTTGATGGATTTATAATAAGTTGCTTGCTTGAATCTGTGTATAGGCCTTTATGTGTAGAGGCCTCGTTGTTAATGCACACACTATGACTCATGGTGTGTCGGAAATGGGGAATCTACCCACACTATGGCACACACTGTCACCGCACTTTGTTATTATACAATGTATGATCGGTACTTGCGAGCAAGGTAAACACGTCTGCTCGGTTTGAACGCTCGAGAGCAACTGAAATATATTTATTATGGCTTCGCTTTCATAAAAGAAGATGGTGTGACGGTGTCGAGAAAAGAAAAAAAAACAGCGGTAAAGTGATTTTCGTCCGTGGCGCAGTGAAGAGAACCGCACTGAAGAGAACACTTTTCACACTTGCACTAAGTTTCCAAAAAAACATCCGAAAAAGACATCTCGAAACGTTATTTTAGCCGGATGTCACTTCAACCCTTATTCCTATCCGTAGAAAAGGAACGAGTGCAGGAAATAAAAAGATGTGGACCAAATGAAGGACAAAACTAAACTGAACTTTATTACATTTTCCATACAGTTTTTCGGCAGAGTGTGGTAGAAGGGGATTTCCCAGGACGATGTGTCGGGTGATGATACCTCCAGGCGCTGGATAGTTTAGTGGAAATTAGTATTTAAATTTCTTTTTTATTTTTGAAAATACAGATTTTGGCAGTAAAAGTTATTTAGTATAAAGAGGATATAGTGACAGTAATAATTTCGTAGATAGAAGAGTTTCGGAAATTTCAAGCTCATTTTCATTTTTTAAAATAGGATTATATGTTTTTCTATGTCGATGCAGATCTGTATTCTCTATAAAGGGAGTGTTAACTTATATGTATATAAAAACTTAGTTTAGATGATATTTTACTTTTAATTTCATAAAATCTATGCACGAAAGACAAGAATATTGCCGTTGTCCTTTCTCGTCTTTCGTACGATTGATTTCACAAAATTAAAATTAAAATATCTAAAAAAATGATCTTAATAGCATCGAAACTTGCATCTATAAAAGGATTATTACTATCATATCATATTACTATCAGATTATAGTCTCCTCTATACTGATCAAATTTTATTAACCAAGTTTTTCGTATGTCTGAAAATAATAGAGAAATTAAAATGTTAATTTTTATTAAACCATTTTTTATATTGTGATCAGTATCAGCTGAAAATCACATTAATAGTTAATAGTTCGATGTGTATATCAGAATAAATGTGATATTGTCAAATATAGGTATATTGTTAAATTTTGTATCCTATACAGTTTCCTTTATGTATGTAAATCTACATTGTATAATGTTCCAACATTTCCAAGTTAAACCAACATATGTATTTTAGAATTGAACTGTCGTTTTATATAGTGATCTTTCCAAAATTTTACATACTACTAATATAATTTGCATATTTTTCGTACATATTTTGCGTGTTTTTTGTATTTTATGTGCGTGAACACCTACTCTATTAATCTATTAATTATAAACTGTCGTAAGCCTAGTGAGTTGTAAAAAAAATGCATTCGTATTCTAACTGTTCGTTGGAAAGTCTTTTGAAATCACTTGGAAATACAACCACAAATAATGGACGAAAATCAAAAAAAGGTAGCATGCTGTCTGTATAATACGCTGTGACGATGGCATAGTAGAACCTGACATTGAAACTTCACAACTAAGTAAGTAAACTTCAGCTTTACAAAGAATACAATCCTCCAAGCAGAATTTTACTCAAGCAATATTTCAAGTCCTGAATATTTTGAAGAATACCTTAACTCCTTTAATGGTGGTATATCACGATAAATAAATATATTTCGCAGAAGAAAATTATAAACTAATAATTAATAAGTTTATAAAATACGATAGCAAATTACTATGATTTAAATTCATATAGATTCTGTTCGGGTGAATGTGTAAGAATTTTAAATAATTATAGTGCGTGTACTTACAAAATAGTTTTAACTCTCGTCTAATTTCTTTCCTTGTTTTGTACTGTATTTCTTACCCATGTTCTGAGATTTTATATCAATTAAAATTGAATATTTCCTCACTCTTCCATTTTTGTACTCACTACGATTTCATTTGACATTGTAAAGTGTGAAAAACTTGCTACCTGTTCTTATACGTAACAGTATATGAAATGGTGTGAGCAGTCTGACGCGATTATAATTTCAACAGATTTAAAGGAACGAAAATACGGCGGTTTATCTTTGAATCGTCCAACTTTCAATTTTAACCTTAAATTTTAAATTTTAATAAGATTACTTAAGATTTAGTATTATTTACTTTAATTATCTAACTAATTACATTCATTTTTTTTAATTAATTAAGAAATCTTTTATACAGTTCATTTATCAAAATTAACTAATAATTATCAAAGAATAAAATACATCTTTTTAAGTAATCAGTTTTAAACAATCAATATTTATGTAATCTTCCCTGCAACAAAAGAAATGTTTCTTAATCTCAAGAAGCTCATTGATATGTTACTAAACGATGTAAACAAATTTAAAAATTTTAAAAATCTCTCAGTAGTGAATTAGCAATCTTTTAAATAGCAGATACAGTATAGATTATAAATCTTAAAATTAAAAGGAAGATCTGTCTACAATCAGACTTTACATACACATAAAGTATATTATGGCACTATTTCATCAGTGCACTAGGAACTAGGATATTATACAAAGCTTTTCCGACAACATATAAAAGGTAAAAAACATCTTTGAAAATTTGAAATATTAAGCTGAGGTCACAATAGCACTGACATTGAACGAGATTCGATGTCAATCGAACTGCCCAGTTATTGCAATCGTGTTAGAAGCACTTGCATGACCTCCGTGCAGTCGATATCATCCACTGATTACAAGTGACATCGGATAATCATCGGTTGAACTGAAATCAGTTTGTTTTTTCGGCCAATTCGGCTGATCCAACTGGCCAAAAATCACGTCTTTCTACTAGAAGACATGCAATTCGTTGAAATATTTTTACGTGATCCCAATGATTTGTAACTATAATTTTGTAACCACTACACACAAGAGGGTCTTAACTTCGAAGCAGTGTAAAAATTCATTGCAAATATTTAACATGTTTTATTTAAAATAAAATATTCATAGTAGACCAAACGTTTGGAAGATACATAATTGAAAGGAACTTTTTTCTCAACTATAATTTTACGATCACTACTTAGACAAAGGTTTAAGTTTTAAGGTAATACAAAACATTTTTGCGGATATTTGTGAATAACTGATTTACAATAAAATGAATTGTTTATGAGTATAAATTTGTTATACATCACTCGTCCGAGAATGTATGAAAAAAATTCTAATACAATTTCGAAATTTAAACTTTCCTTTTTGCAATCATCGCAAAATTTGCGACTCATTTGGGAAATCAACCGACCTTGATTTAAATAATTTAACGTTGAAAAAATCAATCTAACGATCGATGTCGCTGTGACTGCAACTTATAATTAGATGTGACTGAAAGAAAAGAAAAAAAGGGCGTGTGTTTTATCCAGGGCCTGTTAGTGGACACGTCAGTAAGAGTTCCTAGCAAACAAGTATTTTAGGAAGAGCAGAGAGATCAGATCAGAAGTGATATTTAAGGTGGATCTCTGATGGTAAATGTTGGAGTGTCTCCACAAATCTTTTGTTCATGTCACGCGATCTTGGCGTCAAAAGCGTATAGTTAATTGCAAAGTCAACTAATTGTTTCCAAGTAGTGGACAATATATGTATCTGTATCAAGCATAAATTAAGGTTGATAGTCAATCGACAGGAAAAACACTAACCATTAAAAGATATAAATTAATAAAGGAGAAATATTCTTTCTGAGGGAAATAAGAGAATTGTTACAAATCAGAAATTGTTGAAAAATTTTACAAAACGTTGGAAAGTCCGAATGTTTCTTTGTTCGCTCAGTGAAGGGACGGAAGAGTTAGTCGCAGGTCAAAATCTGTCTTTGTCACAGTGCTGTATCCCTTGAAAGAAATGCGGATCTGGTTGCTTATTTCCAATAGATTCAATACACTTTTAAATATAAGGATATTTATTAGCTGAAAGTATCATATGGAAAAACAGGGCCAGGTAGCGTAACATATCGGTGAGTGAAAGAGAGAACTAGTATCTTTGCTCTTCTGACGTTCTATGTGACTTCCTCTCATCTCTGCATTATACGTATGTATGTATGACAGGTCTAGTGGCTGAAACCCTTGTAACATTAAAGCTCTTGCTACCTGACGCAGCTACGCTTAAGTGGAAGAGTTACGTGCCTACGAATAGCAATACGTAGTCAACCTAGTAGATTGTTACAATACATGTGTGTAGAGTATTCACCACACAGCGATGTGAATCTATGAATTTAATATTGAAAGATATTAATCTGCAAAAATTGACCGAATACCAATTTTTCTTACTTGCGAATCTTATTATTGCAGCAGTTCCGCTTTGGCTCGTTGATAGATTATGAAAATTGTTATCCTCGTTTCTATTTGAGGAATGCAGATACCAATGAACGAATGACGTTATTATTGAATATCAAATGAAAACTTGACATAAACTCAATAGAAAATTTTACGAATTAAACATCTAATAAAAATTGTTTATGTAATGAATAGTGAAAATATTTGGATATAATTTAATTTTATTTTTAATATTACGTATAATTATACGCAGATAATTAAATAAACAATGCAAAATGGCGAATAAAACTTTTTGTTCAGTCATTTCGTCATTAAAAAAAAAAATGGACTTTGAATATGTTTCACTAAAAATTAGTACACGTGTATTCGACAAATTTTCAAATTCGATTTTTTCGAATACGAAGTATCTTATAAAAAGTTTTTACTCTATATTCATCACCTAGTTTCAGAGAATGACTATCTGTTAATTATTCTATTACGTTTAGAAATTCAAATATAATTTTCAAATTTGATCTTTTTGAAAACGAAGTCTCTTAGAAAAAAATTCTATTCTACATTCTTCACTTATTTCCGCGCGTAAAATAATTTTCTGTTAATTATTCTTTTCTATTATGTTTGGAGTTAGCCAAATTCAAATATATTCGATAAATTTTCGAACTCAATTTTCTCGAAAATGATGGCTTCAATGAAAAATTTTACTCTTTTTCGACTCGTTTTTTCTATATAATCTCCTGCTTGTGTGATCCATCCTGAGACTATACAATTTTTTTTTAACTATTCGCTATAGAGAAAAATGTTTCAAATAAAACTTACATTATTTCGAGGGGGACATCTTACGACGGCCACAAATCTTATCTAGATGGTCATGCTTTCGAGATTTTAAGGCGACCTTTGTTTTTTTAAATGGTATATCTCTGAGTTTTACAATTTTGTAGCTAACATCAAGATGAATTCAGAAATCTAGATAACATTGACATTTTTAAGATCATTCAAGGTTATTTAAGGCCACTCAAAGCTTACCTTTATTAAGCATTCAGAGATTGTTCTTTATCTATTTATTCTGTCCCTAAACGGTTGAACTTTCTCCAATGTTTCGGAAGTAATTTGTTAAAAGAGAAATTATTCTATATAAATCTAAAGCTGATACGACTAATTAATTGAGTGCTGTTTGATACAAATTTGAACGTGTATATTTGTTTAATAATTTTATTACTAATTTCTTAAACATATATCGATTTTTCTCCTCTCTATTCTACTGTTATGTCACGGTTTCCAGGAGAATTGAAAATCAGATGCCTTTTTCTTTTGTTTTTTTTTTTTTTCTTACATAGAGGAAAATCTTCCCCCTTCTTTCTATCGACTTGCCCATTTCGGGTAAGAAGGGTTTTCTTCATTCCTGCCTATCTTTGCTCGTTTGCGCGTGCCAAACTTTACCAAGGTTTAATCAGACCACTGTATACCCCCTTCCTAGGTTGCCGTGCGATGCATCTGGCCTCTAAACTAGACCACTGACAGCGCCAAGACACTGGCGCAGCCGGCACCCCGAATCTAATCTAAGAACGAGACAACAAGCGCCTCCGTCCACCACCTTGTTTCCTCTTCCTAATTCGTCTCTCATGGGACTCTCTTTCCTGCTCTCACTTCACACCACTTCTTTTCACGTCACTTGTTCGCAGAACAGCACCAACTACGGTCACCACTACCATTTCTGTTAGGCGGATACCCACTTGTCATCGATTGAACACATAATAAACAAGATTCCAAGGACCGAACTCTGCGGAATCGGGTTGGGTCGCCCTCGTTACTATTTACTCCGCCTTCGTAATATTACGTCGAACGTGCTCGTACCTACTGTAAAGATCTAACAGACACGCGGAATCGAGATACGTCCGATCAATGTATTCATGCCACAGATCAGGAAGGACTATCAAATAGCTCAGAGTGCAAGTTCCTTATTCCCTTGGTGAGGGCTTTCCAATCTTTACCGGCACAGCAATCTACTGACCGACACCAGAGCGTAACTCATTCGTTCATTTATCACTTTTACTCGCGATGTAGGCTGGCTACTAACCCCAAGACATCAACCCATTCGATTGACGACAACCCCCTTTGGGCATCATGTACCAACTCTCTCGGTACCAGTGATCAGGACTATATTGATTGTCACAAATCTACTTCCCGTTGACGTCCTTGCAAACCTGGCTGAGATGAACTCGTGGAGTCGTCATTCCCCAAAAGCCTGGAATGAATGCCTGGAAACCTGATGATGCACTCAGGCCTCCCCTATTCTATCCTAAGGCAGGATATTGAAGCGTCGGTGAAAACCGCCGACGCAATCCTGCCCTTCCACACGGACACGATCGATTGCATCGGTCATAGATCGCTCTCTCCAAAAGCCATACTGGTCTTCGTTAAGGTCGACATCCTCCGGTTAAAATGCGCTTTGGACAGCTACAATTCTTTCAAAAAGCTTTTCCACACTGTCCAACAGGTACGGTGACCTGTATCTTGAGCCCGCAGGGCGTCCAACTCTCCAAGGAATTTGTTCCCTATTAAGAGCGTTTTAGACAAACGCCGAATTTGCTGAACATCCTCACTCACAGCCGGACCGGGACATCATCCGAGCTTGAAACCTTCCGCTTCTTTATCTTTCTGAGGAACTCCTCAGCTCTGGAGCACACCCCTCCACTACACTCGCAGAACAGGGCACAGGGAGTAACACCCTTCTTTCTGCAGGCGAAAAGAAGGTGGCCACCACTCTATCCAAAAGATGGCGATCCACTTTTTGCGTTACCAGGAATACTTATCAAGCGTCATCCAATGCCGGCGATCCGACTCTTTGCGTCCTTAATGTACCGCTGCAGGGTTCACCGCGCCTCTCAGTAAGATCCATACAACTCCTCCATTGTGTCCTGTTTATCTGACTTCTGCAACAGAAATGCATATAACACACGATGAACGCGGATGCATCTCTTTCTGTAATAGTTCAACTCTGCTATCCAGTATACAGTCGCGTCTGGAAGGACCAGCTCGAAATGGCAAACATCCCATATGTTTCACTTGAGCCGGTCGTCTCCATTATCGGCGGACCCCGTCGCCGCTTCCGCCCTCCAATTAGCCACCATAACGGCCGCCATCATCTAGTCATCGACACGGCGAGTGAAGTTCCATTGTGGCAAAGTATGTGTTCCTCTCCCACCCTGAAGGCAATGAACTATAGTAGTAACCTCATAACTAACCAACAATCGAAACCGAAACTGGTCAGTTGCAAGAGTGGTGTATTCCATGAATTGGCATCGAAAGAAAGAGGATGAGCGTCAATTGTTTCACCGATACCAGGCATCAATATCGCTTGTTTTGTGTGTGCCAATGTTGTTTCACGCAGTCGCATGGTAAGGTAAGGTAGAGTGTGGATAGTTCCAATTCCAAGAATTGGCGGGAATAAGCGTTGGTCAGTTATGAGGTCACTGTATTCCTCTCGCAGATGGAAAGTTACTTCCATCCTTATATAGTGATTCGAGAGAGTCTCCTCCTGAGCTATCTTCCATCCCAACACATGACGAGCGGCAATGTGGGATCCACCCACCATCACGCATGTACTCACAAACCAAAGATCCAGGCTCGTTGCCCATGCGTTACCATTCAATCTCTCGCGCACCCCCACTTCGTCGCATGGGCATTAAAATTTACGAAGACGATTGCGAGACAAGGTCGCAGGTGCGTATTGCAGCTCGTAATTCCATCCAAGAAGAAGATAAACTCGAACCTGGCAGATGAGGGACAACATACTTGAACCACCGCGACGTATCCCTGTCCTGTTTCTGGTTCTCTGACAGCCCTTCCCAAAATATGGCCACCAAGCACACATCACCGACTTCTCTAGTGTTATAGTTCGGTCATCATTGTTAATTCTACTACTTACTCTGTCAAACTCTAGAACATCGAGTCCTGAGACCGATTGAGATTGCCCTAAAGAAGCTTCTTCGGAGCCTTTTTTCTAGACTTCAAAGCTAGCAGGTGCTCCTCTTTCTCGATACTTGGATCACTCCCGCACGGTTCTTCATTCTAGTCGACGGTTTATATGCCGTCAACATCATCCTATGCAAAAATGGTCTACACAATGGACTCCGAGGAGTCACTGCTTTGCATTCCCTCGCACGGTGGCTGTACGATTCTGTCGCACGTGCCCCATCTTAAGGCATTTGAAATATTGCATAGGCACGCGGGTGGTTACGGCTACCAATGACTATTTTCCCTTAGACGCCTTTTTGTAACAATCTTCCAGACCACCGCCAAGGAACACCTTATTCACGTGGCTGTAAGTCTGAAGAAAAAGATTTTAATCTCCATCTCCGAATATTCCTTTATCAGGGCGATAGTCACAACCCACTGAAAGAATGACCGAGTCATCCGATCACTGTCATTTTCTCCACTTTTATAAACGAGTATTTCAAGACCAGCCAACTTCTCGACTAGGTAAATAGCACTTGCGTCGCCTTTCTGGTCTCGAGAATGAAGGACGCTCTCTCAGACGAATTCTATCTATCTGTTCCCATCTCTGTAAAGTTAATGGCTTTCTTCGCTCTGGTCACTGCCTGTGCATACGTATACTTCCCTCTTGCCGGTATAGTTATTGTAACTGCTGTCGTTTTGGGGTAACGCTAGAACTTCTTGTCCTTTTTCTTCTTAGGGAGACACTTCTTAGGAGCAAATGCACTTTCTTTCGCAGAGTCTTCGGCTGTACCTGGAGTCCTTGTTGTCCTCATCGGTGATATCATAGCCGTGCGCTGGTTCGCACGATTTTTCCTTCACTTTTCCCTTCTATTCGTAACCATATCCGACTAGGTCCCTCCTTCATTGGAAGAAAACACCGACATTGGCACATCTCACATTAAGAACTGGATTTTCAATCACATATTCTTGGTTAGAGTTACAAAAATTAAATATTACGAAAACTTAAGACCAAAAGGAACACAACGAAAGATCAAAATCAGTCAAAAAATGAAAAATCAAGCGCTTCGTGACAATTCCTTGATTCTTATATTCATATTCCTGGCTGGTGATGGAGCTGATATCCTACGATGCAGAATATCGCTTTTACCCAATTTTCTAGCAGGTCTTGTTTTGGAATACAGTCAGGTTTATAAATATGCTGATTCTGCGATTCGTGATTGCTTCGTGATAGCATATGATATCGGTCCAAGATCGTTACGCAAGAATGACGTTAGCAGTCTCAGTCCACAGTCGTGCATAACATTACGAAATATCGAATTCCTTTTATCTTTCGTTGAGGACATTTAGTCTGCATATTAGATAAATCGATCAAACAGTACTTAAAAAGAATATGTGATCTGTCTCCGTGTAATTTCATGCCTCTGTTAAGCACAAGTAGAAAATAATTTCACATTCAAGTTTAAACACCCTCTATTTAACACTCGAACTTCGGAGCTTTCGGAAACGCAGGATCAAAATGACTAATGCCAATTGCGGAGTCACTTAAGGCTAGAAGTTGAAATATTTCGAAATTTGAAAAAAATTTCGGACCAATTCTATCAAAAAATGTTTTAGACATGGTTTTTAATTGATGTAATTGATATTTTTTTACTATTAATGCATAGAAAGCGTTTAGAGATCAAGTTTTTTTTTTTTGAGTAAAATGATATATTTTTTAATACATTATTCGATTTAGCTCTTTATTCTCTATAAAAAAAAAAGTATGAAACCATTTATAACAAAGAACCATTAGTACAAGAAATATTCCAATTAAAATAATTCAGACTAATGCTCGTAGAGTATTGAATTTATCTACAATAGTAGCATTAGTAATAATAGGAGATTTTGTTGAATTTAATAGTATTAAAAAAAAAACCTATCTTACGAATGATAGTTTACAATTGAGCCACTCGAGGTTGGATGAACTGTAGATGCGGACAACATTATGCATAACCGCGTACCTGTCCCATCTTAGAAATAGAACATAATTTTAAGATTATGAGAGAAAGCGAGTAAGAAAGAGAGAGAGAGAGAGAAGACCAATGGAAAAGTGTAGAACAACATAATGACAGCATAAAACAGTGTTATACAGAATGTAGAACAGCGTAGACTATAAAATAGCGTAGCATAGTTTAGTATTATATCTCAGTATAGCTTATAAATCTAGTTTAGGTTTTTGTATCAATTGATACATTTTTTGTCATCGTTAACATTTGGCCTGCTTCCAATCCCACAATAATAGTGATAATTAGTATCATTCAAACAAAAGTATATTATTTCAATATTATATCAACAGTGTTTGAAAGTTAGTAGATTTAGATCTTTTGATAAACATATTATAAATTAAAACAGTGGTTTTTCTATTATTCCAGGACGAAGGATGGAAACTGGATCGTACAAATTACTATCAGGAAGGATGGTTGGCCACTGGTAATGCTCGTGGCCTGGTAGGAGTGACTTTTACAACGTCCCATTGTCGAACAAGAACTACGGAACTTCCACTAAGGGCAAATTACAATCTCCGAGGCCATCGTAGCGAGGTAAATTTCATTTCGCTTCCGTCCTACATGTACGTTTTATTTTTTCCTTTTCCTTGTTTATTTCCATACAAAGATGTAAATGTGACACCCGTGTCAACGTTTCTTTTCCTCTTTCACTGTTTTCCGAGCTGTTCATATAGTTAATATTTTTTTAATTTCTTTCTATGGAAGAGAATTTAAAAAGATAGTTTATGAAACAGTCGATTTTAAAAGTTTTGTTCGAGTTTCCAGTTTTATATTTTCCAGACAAGCTGGCACACCTCTATTTTTTTCTTAGTGTTCCACACACTTCTATTCTTTTGAAATAATTCCTCTGAAACACTGCTGAAATAATTATCCATGTTAATTATGTGCCCTAAATTTATGAATAGTTGTAATAATGAATGCGCCGTAGTATTCAGTCCGTATCTCTGCACACAATAAACACTGAAATTGCAAATATAGTCCGTGATGCTTTCACAAAATTCGCACTAATATTCCATACTTCGTAAGTTTGGCCAGATTGTATTCCTTCATGGAAAAATTCGTCGTACTTGAGACTAACTGAAATTTATGGGGCGCCTAGTAGGAATTCTCCAAATATTCCCTAAATAATCTGTGAGAAATTTAAATACAAATGTTCGAAAATTTCTAAACTGACACGCTGGGTTTGGAACATAAGTGATACCATTGGCCTAGAATGGAAAGAATTATACTTACTTGCACCCTATACATTCGCTATTCATTATACATATACGCGATATGCAACATTCTGTCTGAAAAACGCCTATATATTCAAAATAGAATATAGCATGATAATCAAACATAAATTATCATGTATCATTAATAGCAAGTATTTTATATATAAATTTTGGCCAAAAACAGACATATATATTCGTATGCAACATGTCAAAACGAGTAGAATGATATAAAATATCCAAGAAGTTTTACCGAAATTAAAATGTGAAACATGTATACTCATTGCGGCATAATCATGCTTGTAGGTAAATCTAATCTAAATCTAAGCGGCAAGTAATCTATATCAAAGTAAAAATGTTAAATTTTTTCACGAATATCTATCTCGAAAACTAAAGCCCAACGAGGGTTACACGTACAGGAGAAAGTATGTATTCAAAATATTGATTTCTGCAACATACTGAAAACAAAAAATTGATGAAGGTGGACCATTTACATATTTATCAATTTTGCAATTCTTGCCCATTATATTATCTTTTAGTTGAAGATGACTTTCTTTAGAATAGTGCAAAGTACACTATTTCTCTGATGTGACTTCGTAAAGGAATAAGATCTGCAGATAACTTTAGGACTATAATTCCCGTCTCAGCCGACCTATTATTTGATTTAATTAATTGGTCACACTTTAATTTTTTCGAAAATAAAACGTCATACATTCTGCAATAAAATGATAGCTCACTCAATGATTTCGTATACCTTTTCAATACACATGTAAAAATATATCAAATTCGATTGTGGAGCAACCAGATTCATTATAAATGACGACAATAAATTAAAAATTGTCGTCGAAGTGTTATTTCGCTGATTTCCTTATTTTAATTACAGTATTTTACTACATGATCGAAGGCAACGTAATTCAAGTTGATTGTTAAACGCAAACCAAAAAATCCTGAAATGTGGAATAGCAATGTTACTTATGCGAATTTTGGTTTAATGCTTTTTCCATGAATTCTAGTCTTCAGAATGTGTCTTTTGCGTTCACTTCAGTCCATATTTCAAAGTTTAAGGGTAGCCGACGTCGTATCGATCTGGCACGCAGTGCTATTTTAAAGCAGTGATTCTCAATCGTATCTTTAAAGGTATTTTGACTTCAAGTATTTCAATTAAAATCGAAGTGTTCTCTTTCCTTTTTCTTATTGAGTTGACTTAGTGTGCATCATTTAAAACGATGTATTTATTATCTTGCTGCTTATCTTACTCGAATGACCATTAAATAATTCAAAATTACGTATATACATATGTATATATATTTCATGTCGATAACTTATTTGACTTTATTTCGAACAGCTTGTGTTTATCTTATCATACTTATGAAAGTATGACATTTGAAAATAAAATTTCTTAGAAAAGTAAATAATGTGTTGTTGGGAAGAATTTATTTAAAAGTTGGGTTGAAATTGAGTTTTAAAGCCAGAAGATAATAATTACTTTTTATTTAAAAAAAAAATAATACATATACAATCACAAGTGAAGTTGATTTCAATTTTATAAATATATAGTATGACATGTGTATATATATATATATATATATTATTTAGTATTTAATTACTTATTTATTTAAGTAATTAAATACTAAATAATTTTATTTATTATATATTTATCTCTATTATTAGTTTGTAATTTCTTTTTTAATAAGATGATTATTTAGACATCACCTATTTCGACGATTTTTAAACATGTTAATCGATTGAACAATTTTTTTTCTTTGCAAGTTACTGCCGAATTAGTTTCCGAGATATATATTTATAATAAATTATTCATACCATTACGATGAGTTCCATCTATAATTATTTGTCCGTGAAAGTATACGCTTTGTATATACATAACTGCCGTGAAGCGACAGGCCAAAAATACTTTAAATATATATATATATATATATATATAGTTAAACTAACTTAAATTTAATTCTTATTTTTTGTCTATATAAATGAGAGTTAGACTTGGTTAAAGTTGCGTGCACAACTATATTTAAAAATAAAGAATGCTTGTTATAACTTAATTAACAAATATCATTAATATATTGGATTTGGGCTTGAATTAGTATTTTCAATCCGGTCGCGATGACTGGTAACACTTGAATAAAAGAATTGTTTTCCGAACAAATTCACAATCAGTGAAAAATGTCATTTTTTGTTCTATGACGTACAGACGTCGCAAATGAACTTTTTCGTGAAATGAAATGTTCTTTTTTGCCATATGCGATTGTGAACAACGGTTTTTGTTTATATTCGCAACGTGTGACTCAAAGATAAAAAGAGCGATGGGTAATGTGCCGGCTATGCTTATGAGCGTCACTGATGCACAGATATGTGTAGAATTCAATGCACTGGCAGTTTTCTTCAAATATCTCAGAAATTAAGAGAGTTTGACGGGTTACGTGCAAGACAAATGTTCAAAATGTTGATTTCTACAGCACATTTGAGAATCATCGAAGTTCGTCCATTTTCTAAATAATTATTTTTAGTAATAGGGTATCTCAAACATTTTTAAATATGTATCGATCATTTAATTCTACTTATTTACATTTAATAACTTATGACTATGCATAATTTTTATTTATCTTTACATTTATATTGTGCACAATGCACTTACAAAATGCACAGGTATGAATATAATGCATAAAACGCAGGCATATGATGTATGACGAATATTATAAAAGTTTGAAAAATAAATTAATAATAACAAATTTAAAATATTTCTAATATTTAAATGAAATCTTCGCTACTCTTTCGCCTATCGTTCAATGAAAATTCCGTTTCGATTTCGATACTGATATATCTCCATGAGCAATCGAGTATTATCGAATGGTTAATGTTGGATTGTTTACGTAACAAACGCGCGATCGATTTTTTGTAATCGATTCCTAGTTGAATCGTTGATGGGTTGACGCATTTTTCAAAGAGATTTATTCTTTTATCGAGATATTCTGTTTTTGCTTCGTAACATAAAGAGGAGCAATTCGTTATATAATGAAATTATTCACTAGGATTTCACAATCTTACACTCTGTAAAACGCGAAATTATTTAGATAAATTTTTCAAGAAAGACTTAAGAACGCGCAACATGAAAACTTTAATAAATAAACGAACCAAGCGCGATATAAACAAACGGCGATCGATAGAAAAAAAAATCAGATTTTAATTAATTGGATTGATGAAAGGTGGCGTGTATGGAAAGCTCTACGTATAAGCGGACACTCACCAACAATATCCTTGTATTTTTAGTTATTTCTGTTCTAGGCCGTACCAACTGCGGTTCGAACCCTCACGAATCAATACCATGATTATACGTACCAGTTTTGCCATAGCTCATTAACCAAAGCTCAAAATTTTCACATTCTCTCCTTTCTAATTTCATAATTTGCAATTGTTAAATTGTAATTTTCTATATTTTCTATTTTTTTTTCCTAGTTTCTAATCTGATTCTTGCAAATTAAATTAATCATATAAAAAGAATAATTGTTAATATACAAATAAATTATTTCTAGAATGTAGCCGGAAGCCACATATAAGCAGATACGAAATAATTATGAAAATATGAGATATTATGAAATATAGGAACGAAAGTACAAAATTTCTTTTCTCAGCTTCAAAAAGTAAAGTTTGAATATGTTTAATTAAAATATAATTTGATACATATGTAAATTGATAAATATCCAAATTTAATTTTTCCGAGCTTTTTTTGTGGAAAAATTAAATTTTATTCTTCTTTTAGATTTTAAAATAATTTTTTATCGATTATTCATTCTCTTTTAGTATAAAATTAATCAAATTCTAGTATATACTTGAATATCTAAGCGTCCAACGATAAAATTTTATTAGATTTAAAATTGTCATAGATCTAATATAATTATACCATGGCTTTCAATTCTGGAAAACTGGAAAATTCTGTAACCAATATGAAGAACATAAACTCTCTTTTGTTACTTATGAAAGCTATCAATATGTTTTCATGTGCTTTTATCGAAATTTTGTTATAAAAAAGGAGAGAAAAATCATTTTACGTTTAACGAAGATTACACAATTCATCTCGATGTGTTACGACGCTGGAAATTATAAATTTTGGAGATAATTTGCCAACATAATTCATGTCTCAAGCCCATATTCCAAAGATTTATTTGTAGAAAGAGGCGGTTAATTAGATCACTGACATGTGTCGATCACGAATAAATCTTGACCGACAGAACTTGACACAACGGCTAGGCTTGCTGTGTTATATCGAGCCACAGTACAAGGTCATATCTGGACCAATGGAGACATAAACGTCGTGCCAAGACAGAAAATATATGTATATCACGCGATTTAGAAATTGAGCCAAAAAGGGTAGAGGAATCTCTCTTCCAGATACGTGGTGCATACACTTACCTTGACACAAAAGATTGTCTAAAGAGAATCATTGATTTAAGGGAACGAGCTTGTTGAAAAACGAATTATCTACCACTTGCCGCAGTTTCTACTGCAATGCATTAATCGTTACTAGTATTACGTAATAAATACCTGTAACTTACAAAATAAGAAAGGGATTAAAACAAAAGAATGAAAGAAGAATGTGCCAACACGAACAAAATTCTTCTGCAGATTGAAGAAACATAAAACAGTCGATAACTAATGCTTCTTTATTCGTTTTTTTTTCTTATTCTTAAGAATGAATATCGCGATTAATGACAGTTTTCTGAGAAAGAACGTAAAGGAGTGACAGTAATCATACAATCACGGAATTGTAATATAAGTAGGAAAAAAATTCATGAAAAAGGAAATAAGGAAAGGAAATAGATCAAAGGATTACGCAATGAATCGAAACAGAACGATATTCATAGTCGTATTCGTATTCGTATGTAGCGACGTAACATATACGTACATACATACATATATACATATATATATTAATTAATTAATTAATTAATTTATTTATTTATTTATTTATTCGTATTCGTGTGTCAAGACGAATTGACAAGAGTGATAATTAAATTAAAAGTATTTGCAAACTTTGCACAAATATTTCACGACATTTGAATATTAATGAAACAATATTTCTGGTGTTCTGTATAATTATATGTGATATAATTGCATGTACATATTACGATATAATTTGAATAACAAGATAATATTTAAAAGTGGGTTTCTTTAAAAAAAATTACAAAAAATCAAATATCTGCAAAGACACTAAAAAAACTTTTTTGTTAAAGTTGCGTAAGTTACGCAAAGAAAATTCGACAAAATATTAGGATTGCTTAAATGTTTGTCGTTTAATTCAAAGTTCAATAAAATAGCAAAAAAAAGTCGGCGAATTTTAAGGATTATTATAAATTTCAGGTCTCTGAGACCTTTTTTCTTTTTTTAAGAAAAGTACCGCTGCTTTTCCATTCGCTACATAATGTTAAAATATTTCTAAAAACCCAGGAGAAAAACTCACCACTATCAAAGTAGAGGTTTCACGCTTCAAAATATGCCCGAGTGAATTGCTATTCTTTTCCACAAAATTATCGCAGTTTAAAATATCGATAATTAGCAGTTAAAATTCGATAAGTGTAATCTTAATTTAATATTTAATTTTATATTAGTAAATATAAACGAAAATTTTAAATATACATATGTATACCCACTAACATTAACAAGCACAAAATATGATGAAAAAACATTTCATCCATTATTAAAATAATTATCCGCAATGTAATTATAATATTTATTAGAATAATATTTAATAGAGTTTTTACAACAACATTGTGTTTCAATATAGTATTCTTGCTTGTCAATGTACTTATGCAGTCTATATTTATACAGAGTTTTTATATCCTTAGAAAAAAACGTTGTTTACTGACAGTGAAAAGCAAATCACGCGTATCTTCCTCCCTCACCCGCTCCTTCCTCAACATTATCTTCTGTACATATCGAACATTGAATAACGCATAAGTATGCGTCTACGTATATATGTATTTGATAAAAAGGGAATAGAAAGATACGAAGAGAAAGAATAATTGATTGCAGGAATTGCATACTCAAAAAATACAATCTCTGTCCTAGGCATTTTATACATTCATTTTTGTGTAATAAAAAATATGTAAATGCAGTGAGAGAGAAAAATGAATATATACTTGACAAAAATGAGTCTCATATGATATTTATAGTAACATAGTAATAGGTATATGATATTTATAGCACTTCAAATATGTGTGGAGACACGTACAAGAACAAAAAAATATGACATTATACGTAACATATTTTACACATTAAATCAAACGTGACAGAAATAGTATCATGGTTTGGAATAATACGGCAAGCTATGAAGCTAAAAATTTCATTTTATTAACAGTATTGTAAACAGATTTGGATATTTAGATCAAATCTTAAAATCAAATTTAGTTGCAAGTGTCACAAAAGTTCAGTTGCCATATTCATGAATCTTTTGCAATAAAATTGAGATTCACAGCATATTGTGAAAGTTACATATTGATTACTGTAGAATACTCCAAGTCAATTAATTCTCCATAGTTTCTAAATTTTGACGTAATATAAAATTTCTAAGAAATATTAAATAAATATATACATTTTCATGATATATTCACTTTTGATTCTCATTGTAGGTGATGTTTAGTATAAATAAAATGCGTGCGACGAAACACAATCTCAAAAAATAAAAACTAATAATAATCAGAAGCAAATAACAATCATTGTCTGTCAGTCACGTATAATCGTTTTGATGAATTCGTAGAGATGGAATATGTAATCGATTGTAATTTTGTCCGACCAACTTTTAAATCATTTCCAATCAACTTTAAATAATTTGCTTTAATTTTTTAACTAATTTCAGCTTTCGATATAATGCCGAAATTAAAGTTATTCAAAATATAGAAAATTTCGTTTGGTACGTCAACAAGGGAGTTAGAATGACTCAAGAGATTGTAAATAAAATTATATTTAAATACTTTATTATCCAATATTTTTTATTTTTATATCTGTATAAAATTTGTGTTCTATGATTCTTGTCGAAATTAAAATAATATTTTAAAGTATGTCTTTTTATTTATATTGAATTGAACTTCTATCAAGTATTTTCCTATTTACTTATCAATAACAATGTATGGAATCATCCTAAAAAAAATTCATTTTTTTATATGAATCTCTTTGATTCTTACTAGAATTATAAATGAACTGAAGTAATAGAATATTATACTAGATTACTGAATCAAAGTCTTTCAAATGTAATAATCCATCAAGTGTGCTTCCCAAATTGAATTTTGCAATTTATTGAAAAACATGATATATATTTGTAGAGTAAGTTATTTAATTTTCCGATACACCTATATGAAATCCCAGAATAATGCATATGCATAACAACATGTCAAGGACATGTATCCTCGCAAATATAAATTTCATCTGAAAGGAGATACCGATATTTCTTGGAAAAAGGAATTCATACCATCTTTAAATATATCGGTTGTTCCAGATGTTCTCACAGTACTGTCGCATTCTACTTTGGTTTCGAAGCCAAGAGAAAAATCAAGGCACCTACAACTTCTTATCGATTAGCGTCTTTACTCTCTATCTTTGCTATGACTTCCCTGGTTAATCTTATTCTGTACAATTTTGAAAGTATTTTATATTATATAATGATTATTTATTAGAATTTGCTACATCGTGATTATTACGTACATCGTTGATCGTTTTTAAAAATTAATTAATTATAAAAACAGAAAAATCTACTTCTGTTAAATGAAATTTTATAACATGCATGAATATCATAACGTAGAAATAGTTAAATAGTAACCGAAAGTATTACAAGTACTACAAGCGGGTAAAAAGTAATTTTCAATCAAAAATTTATTTCGTAGAAAATCAAATTTAAAAATTCAGTACGTTCACATGTATAGTCAAAATTCTCATTGTTTCCATGTATACAATGTCTATGGAATTTTTACGAATTATTTAATTCTAGAAAATATAAAGGATTTTATGAATAATTTTATAATATTATATAAATAAAATATTGATAAAATAAATAAATAAAAATCAGTAATACGTGCAAAGCAATTATACATAATAAATATACACATGTATATGTAAGTGCATACATACGCGCGCAGTTACTAGTGAAATAAAAAATTTTATTTTTACTTTATTTTAACCATTTTGGATGCATTCCTTGTGTAATTTATTATACTTTATAGATATTTGTAAACAAAGTGTTGATTTATATACTATTTGATTAATAAAAGAAAATCAAGCAAAAAAGAAAATGTATATTCTGTGTTATTTCAAAAATATGTGTCAGACATGATACAAGTTATTATTCATAATAAAGTTCCAAGGACAATTTGATGCACACATTAAAAAGAAACTACTTTATCTGATACACCTTTGATGACAGTAGCATACAATTTATATTTTATGAAGTAGGTCTGTGACATAGTAACATAGATTGTAAACAAAAAGTACCTAATAAGTTTCTTAATGTAAACGGAAATGACATGAGTTAATAACAATGACACAATGAGTTAATAACATGAGAATGATAAATACTTAAAATCGTAGGAAAATAATTATTACGAATGTATAATATTAAACTTATTTGAATGGTATTTGAACTACTAATTTGTTAACCCCATTTCAATCTTCTTAGGTAAGCATTGATTATTGTAATTTATTACATCGTATTAGATCTAAGATATCGAAACATTACATATAATTTGTGCTTATTAATTTAAAGAATCGAAACTTCAAATTCGAATTCAGATTCCAAGATTAGAATTTGTTTTTTCATTTAAACCTTATTAAGAGCGTGACTCGATATTATATGACAAGGGGTTAATTTTATATACATATGATTAACTGTATTATTGTTCGTATTAATTAATTAAGAAATTAAAGTAGAAAAGTAATCAAAATTAATCATTTTGTATTAACGGAACATGGATAATTTCCTCATATATATTTAATCCGTACTGCTTATTAATATATAATTAATCAAACTGTATCTCAAAACAATAATTTGAGCTTAAATTTATAATGACTGTAAGAACTATTAGCATATATATTTCATGTTGCATTTTTCTACCTATAAAAAAAATTAGTAACATCAGATTACTAGCCCCTCGATACCAAATAAGTTTGATCTGATACATTTTCTTCTCTCTCCGAAAACAAGCGAGATAGAAGAAAATCAGGTAGCCCCACCCTGTATATTTCAAACTGCATGCAACACTTGATAAAAAATTTTTTATCTTGGAACAAAATAAAAATAATCAAAATAGTCATATCGAATAATCAAAAGCAGAACCTTTAACTTTGTTATCTCTACAGAAAAGGAAGAAATGAGAAAGGAAAAATATCACAGAAAAAAATTAATATCGCCCATACTTAGATAACTTTAACAAAATGTTCTTATTGTTTTATATATTAATAAAATTCTTACTGCAGGTAATACTAGTGAAATGGAACGAACCATACCAGAAGTTAGCCTCCTGCGATAGTTCCGGCGTCATTTTTGTGTGGATTAAATACGAAGGCAGGTGGAGTATAGAACTAATCAACGATAGGAGCACTCCAGTTACACATTTCTCGTGGTCACATGATGGACGAATGGCTCTTATATGCTACAGGGTAATTTAATTTATAAAACGTTCACGGTTGAATTTTTTGCTAAAGCAAAATTACATAATGCATGAAAAATTAAAAATAAAAAGGGTCTAAGTTTATGCGATAATTGATCCGATCTAATTCGTAGTTTTCACTCGTAAAACTAGCATATTACATTACACTTTCAATACTTGAAAATCGCAACAATAGAAAAACCGACATAAATCCTATGAATTTATGATCCATACGATTCAATAACTTGGACGTGTAATGATAATAAGAAAATTAAGGACAAATTGAAATTTTAATTATAAATTAGTGATGTGTAGAAATTTGGATTATGTCATCATAAGTTTAAATTAAGCAAATAGCTTTGTACACACACACACACACACACACACACACACACACACACACACACACATATAAACTATTACAATTTCTAAATCTTTATAATTTTTTTATAACGTAAAGCTGATAAACTTATTAACAAAATTGTTATGTGCTATATTCGTTACAGATATGTTTTTTTTTTTTAAGAAGAAGATTGTAAATACTTTTAAAGGAATTTAAAAACTGTATAAAATTTAAAGAAAATTCGATGCATTTTTCTTGTAATAATTAATGTATATGTTGAATAAACTGAAAACACTTGGTGAGCGAGAAAAGCGGTTACAATGCTTTATGGAAAAACAACCACAATTTAAAAAATACGCATTCTGGCTTTTTTGTAATACGCCTTATGATTATATCCTTTTATTAGTATTTCTTATTAGCACTAGCATAATCACGTCAGAAATTCATAATTTTTATAATTGTTATCGGCAGTAAAGCTTGACAGTTAATCTATGAATTAAAATATATATATACACAAAATATCTCATGAACCTGTTGTGATTCTACAAAACATGAGCAAAATTTCTGTAAAGTTTTCTCAAGGACGCAACTGATCGTATTTTTCGTTAACTAAATGATCTCGTTCATATACATTACATATTACAATAATATACATTATAATTCAAAGAGACTTTAAAACTTAAATTTCACAGAGAAAAAGTACTATTTATAATCACAAGAAAATAAATTTCGTAGATATATTATATGTATCATTTATGAAAAAGGAGAAAATAAAATTTTTCTCTTACAGGACGGTTTCGTATTAGTTGGTAGCGTTGCTGGTCAAAGATATTGGTCATCAATGTTGAATGACAAAGCTACCATTACCTGTGGTATTTGGACACCAGACGATCAACAGGTAAATAAAACATTACATTCTTACACAAAATGACCGATTTTAATTTGTAAATGCAAATCGTAAACTATTTGTTATACGAGTATAAGAAAATAGTTCAGATAAAAAATAAATGATCATAACCTGGTGTAAATAACTTTTTTTAGAGATAAACGCATAGATATCATATGAAGATCACCTCTTTTTTAAATGGATTGATACAGTTTTTTTATTCTTAATCGATGCAGTTCGATATTCTGTATAAAAAAATATTAATCTATGTATGTTGAAAAATTATTAATTTTTAATTATTAGAAAATACTTTAATCTTAATTCTATAAAATCTATTGTATAAAAGATATTGAGCTAATTGTAAGACAAAAGCAATATTTGGCCTTATTTTTCATAGATTTCATAAAATTTACATAGATTTTATAAAAAAAAATCTAAAAGAAAGTCTAAAAGATTTTTCTTTATGACTTTTAGTAAATCAGTCCTTTATTAAACGCTTTTTCGGTGTTAAATATAAAGCTGTGCAGTATCTTTTATTTCTAAAGGCAGTTAAGTTTGGCAGATAGTCGAATTCTGGTAATCTGGAATTAGTTTTTTGCTTTCAATTATCTCCTTTGATCTATTATTTTTTCTAAGATTTTGGTCTATATGAAGAAGGTTCGTGTACACTTTTGTTTAGTTTATGTATCATAATAATTTGATCTAGTTTCTATGTACTTGAAAATGAAAGTATTGCAGTCTTGGTACGGCACTGAAAATTGTTATAATCATTTTTATTGTTTTTTTTCTGGCAGCTTTTTAAATGTTCAGAAATATAGGAGCTAATTAATTCTTGTACTATTAATTTTGAGTTGTACTCGCTAATCCAAATAAACATTCTTTTCGAAGTCAATGATTGCGTTCTTGAGGTACTTATTCACACAATTAACGTTTAATATTAAAACTATAAGTTTCAAATATTTTATTAATTATTTAATATTTGAGTAAAGGTTATTATTTCGTGAAAAAGTTTCAAACTCAATTTCAACTTATATTATAATATTAGAGAGTATCTTCTTATTATACATATATACTTACTATTCTGAATAAAACGTGTCAAAAGGAAGACAGTATTTTACGAAATAAAGTGAATACAATAAACAAAAAAAAAGTGTGTATTTCCTGACACGTAATCTTTAAAATACACAGTATATTATACATGAAACGGTAATATGATATTTCTTTAAACACTTACATTATTATTATCGAATAATGTTATACTCCTTTATAATTGTTCGAGTTCCAAATTAGTGGTGACAGTGATGACAAACTAAAAATTTTTTTAACATCAATGAAAGTTCAGGTTGATTATAATCGTTAATAATCAAATCGAAGAGACCGTTGACATTGATAAAAAATTTTATAAAAATAGGAGAAAATGTAAACCTATGACGATTCTTATTGACGCGCCGTGCCATAGGATTCAATTTTTCAATAATTTTAATCATTTTTCAATCAAAATTATTGAAAATTAGACAAATCAGATCCTTCTTTTAACGCAAACGACATTGTTGTTGATATTAACAGGTATATTTCGGAACAACGGCTGGACAATTAATAGTAATGGATGTACACGGTGCGATGGTGTCCGAGGTACAACTGGCAGCTGGTGTTACTTCGATGGCTTGGAGTGCCGAGAAATTTACAATGGAAGAAGGAGACGACGATTTAACCAACGACAGATCTCACAAAGGTACGATGGATAGAATAGGAAATTATTTATATTGCATTTTACAAGATCTACGCGCGTAAAATGTTAAATTCGGACAAATTATGTACAATAAGGAGCAAAACGTACATATGGAATTTTAACATAAATAATATTTTATTAAATATTTGCACGTAGAACAAAAAAAACAAAATATATATTATTTTGTAGATTTGTACTCTGGCTTTCCAAAAAAAGATGTTACGGTCGTATCATCATTGTTTAGGTACATATAAATTATTTTTATAGAATTAGTACTTGGTTCACAAGCCTTTTGCCTCAATAACTTATCGAACATGTTTGAATATGCCCAATATTGATTTTCGCAATATTAAGAGATATAATTTAAGTTGAGAAATGATAGAATAGACGGCTTAACTGCGAGATATTAAAAATTTGATGTATGCTGTTGCAGAAACTTCGAGAGATTAATTATTAGCAGAATTCTACTTACGGAAATGTTGAAAAAGTTCGTGCTCCAATTGATTCCAAAAATTCTAAAGCGGTGCAAAATCGATTCCACGAAAATACTTTATATCTGCCACCAACAATGCTGGTAATATGAACAGTAAAATATTTTTAGAGAGCCAAAGCATGACATTATTATTACGTATTTTTCTGTGTTTGTATTGCTATTTGTAAACATTGAGTAAAATATTATTTATGTTAAAATTCTATATATGTTCAGTTTTGCTCCTTATTGTATGTAACGATACTTATATAAGTGTATGTATAACACATATGTGTCAAGGAAATAAGTAGTTTGGCTACTTAAGTAGTATTCTACTGTAATTGTAAGATCATATATAAGCATGGATTTGAAAGTCTTTGTCTTTCTGAGTCTAGATGTTTTCTATAAAGAATTACAAGCTGTTTTCTTCAAAAGCATTGGAGAGAAAAGCAATTTGAGATTTTAACACGTCAAATAACGCGGAAGGTGTCTAATATTTTAAAATATATGTATGTTATGGCAATGAGTTTTGTAGGGATAAAAAGAATGCCAATATCAATTTGTTAAAATGAACTTTTACTTATTGATATTTTTAGTTAGTTAGATAATTTTTGATTATAATATTTTAATATTTTTAATGATTATAATAATTATAAAGATTATAATTTAAGGATAATAAATTTTGGTTGACTATTACACATAACAACAATATATACATTGTTTCTCATCCTTATAAGATATAAGGAATCAAATTCAATGAACTTAATTCCGTTTCAATTTCAAAATATTTATATTGATATCTCTTAACGTTATCTCATTGTTTATGGATAAACTTTCGGTACAATACATTGAATTTTGTCTTGTGCAGACATTATTAATGCAATGAGCCTCGCTATAAAAATCATATAGCTTTTAATTTTATATCTCAATAGTTCCATACCAAAAGCTTTTAATTAATATGTCGGAAATTAATAAACACTCGAAACTTTATATTTGGGGTCTTCTCCCTCTCTCCTTCATTCCCTGAAAATGTTTACGTCTATCAATATTTTTCGGAATTGCAGTTTAACTTTATCCTCAGAAATTTTTTCATAAAATTAAAACGAAGATATTTAGATATCCCACTTAAATGAGACACCCTGTGAGTCATCTCTTTAGAGATTAGAAGTTGAAATATTCTCGAAACGATTAATTATATCAAAAAATATTTTAGAGATTGCTGTACGGTTTTAAAAGCGGCATTAATTATTATCTTTTAATGTTGGTGCATAGAAAGCATTTAAAGATCAAGTTTGTTTTTTTAAGCGAAATCGTATATTTTTTAATATATTAATCAATTCAGCTCGTCATTCTGTATAAAAAAAAAAAAAAAATACTAAACCATTTATACCGAGAAACCATTAGCTCGTAACGAATTTACCTATAATAACAGCATTAGTAATAACAGGAGTATATAACGTTTATTAATTATTTATATTGATTAGAATAAAATAAATATTTATTTTACCATTATTTTACATAACAGTTATTACAAAATGTGTTCAAAATGATGACTATTGTCGTCTAAACATTTTTATTTTCTAATTCTTAAAAAATATTTCACGTTACTTAACATCAGTACAGTGATATTTCTACATTCTTTGACAATTCGTTAACATATGTCTTCAGCGGTTGATAATATATGAAAGCAAAACAAAAAACAAAATCTAATGGACTAGCCTACCTCGTCCAATTCACGGAGAAGGAAAACATTGGTCTAATGTTTTTTTGGATATTACAATACGATTATATCATTACTGCTTTCAATAATTTAAGAAGACATCGTGACAGTACAATGCAAACACAACACAATACTGTTAAATGAAGGAAAGCATCATTGTTAAACGTTTATATATAAAATAAAAGATAGTTTGAGAAACAAAATACAATACTATCGGACATCTAAGGAGAATGAAATTGAACAAAGAAATTCAAATTAAACAATGTATCACACTGCAATATTTTAATTAAAATATCTCCTAAATTAATGACTTTTTGGCTTAAAACTTTTTAAATAGGTGATAAACGAGCTGAATCGATTAGTGTATTAAAAAATATACGATTTTATTTAAAAAAATGAACGTCATCAATTCTATGCATCAACATTAAAAAACAATAATTATATACCAATTAATACCAATCTCGAAAATATTCAACTTTTGTTTAAAACGTTTTTTGAACAACAATTAATCGTTTCGAAAATAATTCAGCTTTTAGATGACTCACTTGATATACACATGTTTGAAATTATCCAATTCATCGTTGCATATTTTATCAAACGATTCTAATAAAATTCCCTTTCTATTTTATCAAAAATTTGTTTTTACTTTTTCATTAAGATTACTATCGAGGCACATTCATAACCGTTGCACAAAGTAAAATGTGACATTTGCAGACGATCGAAATTACGTGCTAGCGGTTTGCCTGGCCGACGGGAATATTGTAATGCTACGTTCATTCGATGATGTCTCGCCTATCACGATACGTTCAAATCTAAAAGCCCCCCTGCACGCAGAATGGAGCAATTCGAAGAAATTGTTAGCAATCGCTGGGACAAGAGATTCGGATAACAGTCAAACTAGCCTGCACGAGTATACAAATATTTTAAAATTTTATTCAGTAACTGGCACCCTTGTGTACACCGCTGTTATTCCATACACACAAGTATGTATCTTTTCAAAAGTTAGCCGAGGCATTACGATAATATATCGCGTAACTCGTGTTACTTATCGATATCGTAGAGTCCAGTATCAGCGCTCACGTGGGGTCATAATGACAGACGACTTTTTGTCGCGACCGGAGCACGCATTCACGCAGCATGGGTGTCAAGGTAATATCATACATCATTTCTTTTTATTCGAGCATTCATTCATTGATAATTGTCTTCCAAGTTAAAATATTCCGTGTATAATGCATACATTTCGTAGGCGAGTAGGTTCGCTGCAATTGTTGTCTCGTTTAGCTGTGAGAGCGTCTTTGACAAGAGAATCTAGTGTTCAACAACTTCCATTACCACCACGATTAAGAGCCTCGGTAGCTGCCCTCTTTGCTAGTACGATAAGGTAAAACGCTATTTCATCCGTGAAATATAAATTGATCAAATGAAAAAAATACTTTTTTGAAAAGTTTTTATTCTGCTTGTTAAAATAAAATTTATAAATTATACGTATTAATCAAAACCAGTCATTTAAAGTCTCATTTAAAGTTATCTTCAACTTCAAAATGTTAAATATTTATTTAATCTTAATAAAACTTGAACTTATTTAACTTGACAAATTTAGCGTTAATGAAACTTAATTGTAATTAAATATTTATATATTATATTATATTAATTATGTAAAAAGTAAAAATATCGATTATATTTTTCTTGGAAAATACCTACTTCTTTCGTCCAAAATTAATTGTCACATTTGATGTATAATAGTTGTTGCATATGTAAAAAAATAAAATATAAATAAAATTTGGTGAAAATGGAAAACCTCTTTATTTAGACGAAAATTTTTAACAAGATTATTTATTCTTAAATAATATTTAAACAGTTTTTAACATTAATTACATATCCCATGTAAGATTGATTTCAGCATATTTACAGCACACAATAAACTTCTAAATGATCCTCTTTGATTCAAAGGAATCTTTAATTTTCTTAGAGAAAAAATCTTTTCTTTCCCGTCCACATTTACCAATTGTTTGAGAATTTACATTAAACGATTGTTCGATAATGCACATTTTCTTTCGATTCTAGCGAGCACCGTATTCTAGGTTTATCAACGCTGTAGCAAAAGTTGTAGAACAACATTGCACATACCGTTATTCATTTCATGCTTTTTGACTTTAACTTTCAAATTCATCATTTCAACTCTACACATGCTTTTAAAGTTGATGTACTTTTAAAAATGTCAAATTATTGTTGTTCTGACATCAGTCAGACTTTGATAAATAAATGACAATCGATTAATAAATATAATAACCTACTATTTACAAAATATTTAGACATTAGATAAAATAAACCGTCTCGATAATCGAACCAAAAATATACAAATGTGACGATTAATTTGGCGGAGAGAGTATTTATAATACACATGTATTTTAATTTAATGATAATTTAAAGGCAACAACTGCATGTGGTAAATAAAACATTCCACTTTAATAATACATCATATCGCGTTTATAGATGTTCCGTACCAGAACCAAGAGAACTAAGGCGTTTTGTATCGCGCCCACCTCCAGGCGGTGGAAGATTACATTGTACCATGCTTAGACATGCCGTAGAACCGGTACCATGTTATACATTGTATTTAGAATATCTGGGTGGTCTAGTCCCTCTTTTAAAAGGTAGAAGGACAAGTAAAATCAGACCAGAATTCGTGATATTCGATCCACAAAGTCAAGATACCATTCAAATTGTGGAAGACACGTCACAATGTCCATCATTTAGCGATGGATCCGATACAGAAAAGGACACAGCTGATCTATGTGGATCGCCCAGAAACAAAAGAAAAAGTAGGAGAAAAAGGGAAGAAAAATCGAACGAGGAAACCGACGATCTTACTTACGTGGATACCTTGCCTGAGGTAAAGTACAACATCATAATATTCCTTGAAATTTGTTAGAACGTCGTGAAGAATGATTTAAGAAATCACAGCGAAACGCGGCGCGGTGCGGTGCACTTAAATTCGAGCAATAAGAAATTGCATGATGTAGCAAAGTTTAACGAGCCATTTAAGTCTTAAGGTATCGAGGTAGTCGCGTGACCACCAGTGTGACAAGGTGTATCTATTTGCAGCACGCAAGGCTAGTCGAAGTAACGTCCAATATCTGGGGCACGAAATTTAAGTTTCACGGACTGGCAGATTCGGTGCCCGCCAATTTGGGTCAGGTTACTTATCGAACGTCATTACTACATTTGCAACCACGACAAATGACTTTAGTAATGACAGAGCTACGAGACGATGTACCTGCAGGTACGTACATATATTGTACATGTACTATGTATATTATCTCTGCAATCACGAACAAAGTAAAGTGTGTTGATCACGAGACTTAACGATCGATTTTCTTGGTCAGGCCCAGATCCAACATTTAATCCTAACTTATTCTCCGAAGATGAGGAAGAATCGTTCCAAGAATTTCAAGCTACCTCGAGAAGTACGTCCGAAGCGCAACCTCCTCCGATTGCACCAATGACACCCCGTAATGCGCGACTCAATTCTAATCGCCCGAAATCTCAGATTTCCAATCAATTTATGGCCAGCGAGCCCTTATCAACCGCTTTGTCCAGAGTTGACAATTTCGAAAACGAATTACCTTATGTGGATCTACAAGAGATGGGTAATCTGTATGAGAACTTAAGAACCGCTCCAACAAATACTTATCGAACTCCACTGAGGCATAATCCACCAAGATGTTGTGATGTACCGGCACTTCAATCTCCGAAAAATGCGGTTGCTCCCACACAAACTATAATCGCGACATCGAACACGGGAACTGATTACACGAATAACATTCAAAGAATGAAAACCGCTCTTGCGGATCAACCGGGACTCGTATCGAAGAAGGAATTCGAGAATAACAAATTTAATCAAATTTCTCAGGACGATAAAGCTGTTCTGACGTCTTGTTCATCGACTATCATCCCTATGCCGATACACAATGGGCAAGCCTCAAATACAGAAGCATCGAGCAGTCTTGGTTGCTCTCAAGGAGGTGCCATCGTTAACAGTTTGAACATGAACAATAGCTGTCCTCCTCAGTCGCAGACGATATTTCTCAATGGCATACACAATATCGCGTGTTCGAGTAATTTGAATGGAATTCAGTGTAAAAATAATCATAATGTCAATAGTGCGACGAATATTAGTCAAACATCATCTTGTCAGATGAACTTGAACAATCAACACGCGAATAATGGTCTTTTTAGTAAAAATAGTATACACTTGTCCAACAATCATTCACCAGCCTGTTCTTATCAATTTCCAGAAAACATCGATCAATGTATCGGGCAAACTTGCTCATGTTGTACTACAAAGCTAAAAGATTCCGTAAAATCTCACTCAGAATTGTGCAGTAAAATGAACGCTAGTCAATCGAGCAGTTGCAGTTCTACAACTAGTCGGATCGATGAAATGCGCTTCATCGATGAAGAAAGTCGCGGCGAGGCCGAAGCATTCGATCAGTCGCGAGGAGTTCATAGAACGCAAACGGTTGTCAGTATCGGCCCACTCTGTATCAATGATAGTATAGTCAGAAGTTGCAGTGTTGGTTATTTAGATATGGTGGATGCACAACTAGCTCCTTGTGATATCGCTTTAAAAATGCTTCGAAAAGAAGCACCTAACAAGCGATTGGTCTTGGTATCGAGGAAAACGAAGAGAAGAAAAAAGAATAAAACTCAGCAAGAGGTTGGGCAGCAATCTTCAAAGTCGCCAAGGCTTCGTAATTGTGGCAAATCCAAAAGTTTAGACTCTAGTGATATATTTCCGGCTAATGAACAAATAGCTTTGCCACCAAAGTTGCCTGAACACGCTGAAGAAGCATCAGGAACTATGAATCTTGAGGCTATCGAAGACAAAAGTAATGAATCTTTGGAGAAATCGCCAGACGCGATGCCTAGTGAATGTTCAATACACATTACAGCCTCCACTGTGATTAATTCTGCTCAAATTAAACCTACTCGACTGAAAACTTGTAATTCTCCTCTTAGGTAAGCTAATAATAGTATCATTTCGTTATTTTATCTGAATTTCATTTTTTTTTCAGGTTTTATCTGAATTTCATTCTTTATGAAAATATTATTATTATTGTTAGTATGTTTATTATTTTATCTATTATTATTATTTTATGTATTTATATATTTTTCATATTAATAATGTTACTATTTCAGAGGATCTAGTCCAAGTGGTTCATTGGCATCATCCTTAGATGGTCTTGCAGCTCGACTTCGAGATTTTGATGAAAGTCATTCTTTGCCACCACCATCACCTCGTCCATCCACCAGGCAAAATACATTAAGATATTCTTGCAATTTTCAACAAAAAAAATCATTTATTGACAATTAATATTTTCCTTAGATTACCTAGAAGTTCTCCCAGTAGTCCAGCACCTTCGAAGAAAGGTAAAAGGCCGGCATCCGCTTCGCCAATTAGAAGAAGACTTTTATCGAGTCCTTTATTAAGTAGAAAAACACGAAAAAGTCGAGGCGAAAGTTCAGACGAGGAAGGACTTTTACAAGATGATTCATCGACAAACTACAGGAATCTTGAGACTTTCCAGAAAGCACAATTAAGACAAAAGGTAAACAAAGAAGGTAGATATAATATTAACTGGTCAGTGTTGGCTTCAACTTGATCCAGTCGTCGTTTCTTCATTAATTCTCTTTAATTATTATTTCAAATTACAATCTGTACTATTATACGTATAGTCAGTTTTATCATTTATATTTTGTATTTTTTTTAAACTACATGCATATATAACTAATAATAACTAAAACTAACAATATAATTGTACAGATTATAATTTGAAATAATAATTGTTTTATACATAGGGTTTTAGTAACAATGGTATAACCAGTCATTCCTTTTGACAAAATAAATCAAAAATGTAAAATAAAATTTTTTGGTTTAAGATTTTGTTTAAAGATTTAAAACTCAAATACACATGTATCAAGGCAATTTTTAACTGAATTATATATATTTATATTCAGTTTATATTATTATTATCATATTCAGATTATTATTATAATCATATTCAGTTTATATACATATATATAGTATATAGCTTCATATATTACGTATAGTATATACATATTTTATTTACATATATATAATTCTTTCTTCAACAGGAAAAACTGAAATATCTATGATTTATAATTATAAATTATAATTGTTTAACAATAATGTTATAATTATAATATAATTTAATAATAGCATTAGTCGACGGAATATATTAGAATTTAACCATAAATTCTATAAAAATGTCGTTTAAAAGATTTAGAATATATTATATAATACCAATTATCTCTCATTTTGCATTTAAATCTAATCATTATAAACATTAATCCTGTCCCAATTACATATATAGTTGAAGCAGAAAGGAGCAGGGATATCTAGTCACAAATCAGAAGCAGTGAGAAGAGAACTTGTGATGCATAATAAAGCACCTATGTGGAACGAATCTAGCCAGGTATATCAGCTTGACTTTGGTGGCAGAGTAACCCAGGAAAGTGCTAAAAACTTTCAAATAGAATTCAAAGGCCGGCAGGTATGAAAATAGTAAATTTTAATACTAGTAAATAATAGATAATTTGCCCGAGACAAATATTTCCGTAAATGTCTGGTAATCATCGCTACCATTTCCAAATTTCTTTCTCTTTCACTTGTGATGTCCTATTCTACCCCTTCAGATACCAACATTATGGTATTACTATTGAATAAGTATTTGTCGTGGCTCCTGATTTTCGGGCAGTTTATTCAATATTTACTGCATTTTATCCCACATGATTAAATAATGTATTTGTTTTAATATTATATTAGGTTATGCAATTTGGAAGGATAGATGGGAATGCCTACACATTGGATTTTCAATATCCTTTCAGCGCTTTACAAGCATTTGCTGTTGCGTTAGCCAATGTTACACAACGACTCAAGTAATCGTTAGTCACTGGTAATTCATTTTAGTATGATAATTATTCTGATGTTCAATTACATCTTTTATTCTGATTGTTTCCAATAAGATACATTCCTAAAGATTCTTATAAAGATTTAAAAAAAAATTTTTTTATCTTTGTTCATAATTGTGAAACTATTTTTCAGGTTTATGTCTGACATTGTAAAAGTAAATATCCACCAAAGATACTCGCAACGTATGCTGTAATTACATAACTTATTCGTCCAAATTAAACTTAAAAAAAATAGCACAGACTAAATCTGCTAGAAAGACAATATGCTACACATAGTAAAAATAAAATACAGACAACACTTTTAAATACAGCTTTCGAACATGTTATAGGGCCATATGTCTTTCTATTATTAATACTACTAGTGATGAGCTAGAACAAATGATATAAATGGACAAGCTTTCAGCCAGTTATCACCAGGATACAGAGATTTTTTTTTACCAAAATCTCAATATTAAAAGGAATACATAGCGCCTTGTAATGCGAAAGGAACTTTTAAAAAAAGGAAGAAGAAGAAAAGAAGAAGGAGAAGAAAGAAACTTAAAACTTCCCGGAGGCCTTACGCGAAAGCCTCTCGAATCAACGCTTCAAATTAAAATAGGCACACAACACGATACGTCAGTTCACAGTTCACTTTTTAATAAATGAACAGTTAAGAGCGATTTGAATTTGAGCGGAACACAAAAATTTTGTGGCAAGAATCCGTGATAAAAAAGATAAGATTTTGTTGAAATGCTTCTTCGTCGTACCGTCCAAAATATTTCGTTTCTCCCAACTTCGAACGTTCATTTTTGTATAGTTTATGCGACACGTTGGAGTCTAGTAATGCTGTTGAAAGTTCACCTCGTTCATTTTTTCGGTTCGCCGAATATATTCGAATTTTATATACATATATATTGATGAACTCGCATAACCATGCGAGAATTTCATGTTGTTCGATTAAATATTTCTTAAGGCGTAATATAAAAATAAAAAAAAAGAAAAAAAGAAAAAAATGAAAAATTAACGATAAAGTTAAATACAACGTCCAACCTGTGTTCGTCCTCGTCGAAACAGGCAGACGAAGAGAATAAAATGAACAAAAGGGGAAAAGAATTAAACGAATGTAACCAGTTGGTGCAAAAGAAAAAAATATCGTCTATATATCAGTGTGTGTACGCATCAAACTAACTGTCGTCTGTACTTTATTCATGGTCATTGTATTTCATTCGCCTAATTATAAGTAACATAAACAAGGAAAGAAAGAAACAAAAAAAGAAAAATATTTATTTCAGGCCTACGTGAAACGTGCTTAAAGCAATTTTTTCGTCGAATCAAAATTTCGAGAATAGGGCGCTCGAAATGATCGCAAACTGTATACGAATGGGAATGTCATTTTTGTTGCCGTATAAGAACGATATACGCTATACACGAGACCAATAGTGGTAACGCGCGCATTTGTAAAGGCGACATGAATATTAAAGTCGTACAAATTCCTATTAACGAAAATACATAAAAAAAAAAAAAAAAAATGGAACTTTAGAAACACTTGGTTTCTTAAAAAATGATACATCTTATATTGATTATATACCTGTTTTTTTTTTTTTTTTTGCTTGTTTTTTTGCAGACACATATAATATACGAACTTTTTAATAAATCAGAATATAAAGCGAATATCCGCAAATGAAATTTATATTGCTCGTCACGATTTTGAAAGTTGATCTTTTTTTCGACAATATTTATAGTTATTATAATCAGGCCGCCCTGTATTTACGAGCTAACGATAAATATACAAATATTTATGCCACGTATTGACAGTAAACAGTGTAACATAAAACCAGTAGATCATACGATTGGTTTAGTTTCACGTGCACCAGTAGTACATAACACATACTTATTTGTACCACTAACGACGAGTCAGTTTTTCGTTACTAAATAAACTGTAAAGCATATGACGCAAATTCATAGAATAAATAAAATACAGACATAGCGAATAAATTTTGAGAGAGTGGGAAGAAGTTAGTTTCTGAAATATTAATAAAAAAATTTTAGGTACAATTTATTGAATTGTGTCTGTAAACTACAACTGTCTTCGTTGTATTTTAGCCAGCATCGTCAGTAGTCATCACCGTCAAGTAACGAGTAGCTAATAACGTAATATCTTATTATGTCTTACTTAAAATTTGACATCGACGACATTTTATAAATCGACATTGGATTTCACAGGCAATTACTAGTCAACCATCTAATGGCGGCTGGATTACAATTGATGACTTAAACCAATCCCAATACAATAATAGTTGGATCATATTGTACTAGTCTTAATATCGGATTGTAAATGAAATACCCAGGAGGTACTCAGGAGAGTGAAGATATACTTTTGTATGGATATAATTCAATGTATTATAGTATTTTATTGATGTCTTGGAAACTAATCAAATTAAAATTTTATGTTTGCGATTGTTCTCTTTACTCTCTCAAAATTCTGTTTCATTCTGATTGTTAGGTTTTATCATAATACAGCCTAAAATATATACGCATTAACATATGTATATAAAAAAATATTTTATTTCAAGTTTTTTTATACAGAAGTGAGGAATATTTGAAAATTAGAAAAACACAATCACATATCCCCGAAACAGTATGGATTAATCAAATTATGTAATTATGTGTTGTTATTTCAAAATTTTTGGGAAAAAATGAAAATCCCACCGGAATAGTTACAAATTTTAATCGCTTAAACGCGTCGATCGTTGGTCATGATGTATGTAATCGAACATGATCATTCTGTAACACTGGTTCTTCTGATTTTAGAATTCAACATATATGCCTTTCAGTTTCTTTAATGTTCCAATGTATTATACTTGTTAGTAGAATTTACAGTTTCTCTGACTCCCAAGTAATTGGTTAGATACAGTCGTGTCGGAAAGTAAGTTTAACGATCAGCGTCGTGCATAAAAATTGAAAAAAATGAATGAGATAATATGTTTGATGAGTATAAAATGGGTTCTTGAAAATGTATATATTTAGTAGATTAATACAGTGAATGAATGGTCATAGAAAAATATCATAATATTTTACAATCAAAGAAAGGAGAAACAAAATATGTAATGATTGACTACAATGATAGAGTCGGAAAGTAAGTAAAAACGCATCTTTTTCTAGTATTTTAAAATAAATTATATCTCAATATTTTGTATGATAACCTTTTGCGGCTATAACGTCTCGTAGACGGTTTGGTATGCTCTGAATTAATTTTTCAATTATACTGTTAATGTTGGTCCATTCTTTTGTTGGTCCTTAAACACAAGGCAAATATAACAACGAAATTTTTGGAAGATAATGATATAACCGTACTGAACTGACCTCCACAAATCCCATCGAGCCTTTTTGGGATAATTTAAAAAAAAATTTAAAAAACAAATTTAAAAAAAAACTAATAAAACAATTATTATTAACACATTATATAAGGAATGGACCAATATTATCCAGATATAATTAAAAAATTAACTCAGAACACATTAACACATTATATAAGGAATGGACCAATATTATCCAGATATAATTAAAAAATTAACTCAGAACATACCAAATCGTTTACGAGACGTTATAGCCGCAAAAGGTTGTCATAGAAAATATTAAGATATAATTTATTGTAAAATACTGGAAAAAGTAAGATGCGTTAACTTACTTTCCGACTCTGTCATTGTAGTCACATTCCATATTTTGTTTCTCCTTTCCTTAATTGTAAAATATGATATTTTTGTGTAACCATTCGTTCACTGTATTAATCTACTAAATATACATTTTCAAGAATCAACTCATCAAACATATTATCTCGTTCATTTCTTCAATTTTTATGTACGATACTGATCGTTAACTTACTTTCCAACGCGACTGTATGTATATGTACTTATTTTACCTTAAAACGCTTAAATTATTTTTATTTTAATTGCATTAACATTATATTGACACATACTCGTTTTAAAATGTGTTGATTACAAATAAGTTAAAGTAAAAAAATAAGTTTCAGCATTATAGTTGACGCAACAATTATAAATTTTAATATTTTATATTTTTCGACATGTTTGTAAGATGCGACGCATCATACGAGTTCATCAGTGAAGCGATTAATAAGAGAACATAAAGTGAATAGAGCAAACAGAGAAGAAACAGAAGAAGATATCACGTCACGATACGATGGAAATTTTGCGATAATTATCTTTTCATACATACACGAATTTTTGATATCAAGCAAAAAATCGCATCGATATGATCTACTTATTTTTAATATGCATTCTTATTGCATCCGCCGAACAAGACGAACTTGAGTCACGCTACATACAAGCAACATTTACATTAACCATATGAATCATGCCTACCACGAATTCATTTCACCTCTGTTAACGTTCAGCGATTAATATTATCATCGGCAGCAATCACGCATAAATAAAAATCCATGTATTCAAAAAAAAAAAAAAAATTATCATAGTATTTTCTAGATCTTCGTCGGAATGCTTCTTTGTCGATGAATAGTGCCTATGCATATGTAAATCGAATGGAGCGACCTATGAAATATAAAAATAGTACGAATTGAAGCAAGAACATTACATGCTGCAAGAATATTACATGCTCTATCTCAATACTCTTATTGTACAGCAATTGTTATTTTAACGTATTATAGACTATAATCTGAAACATTTATAGCTATACATAATATACGCACCACACTCGTGACTGAGTTCCAAAATGTTCGGCCTAACTCAACAAATCATACTTGCTATGTGTTACATATTCATTAACTCATGTATGTGATAGATCTTATATTTTTTGTTGATGTGTCGTTTCCTTTACGAGCATAATGTTTAAATTATGCTTATATATGCAGATATATAGATAAAAAATACTGTTCCACGTATAAAGTGAGTACATGCTATATTGCATTAATTAATGAAACATCGTATCGATATTGTTGCATATTGTATCAGTATTGTTGTTTTGTCTAGATTGTTAATTTATCATCTCGAATTATCATTCTGCATATGTGCAATGCAATTTTGTTACCGAATGATGATCTGATATTTGTAAATAAAGGATGAAATTCTATGCGAGACTGCTATGCTTTATTTTTATATAAAATTTAACTGAACGCTTAGTTCAACAGATAGATAAATGGATAAACGTATGAATATTTTTAGTACGTTTCTAATAAATGTTAAATTGTGTTCAAGCAATAATACTAGTTTATCATGTAAATAATTTGACTGAGAATAAGATAAACAGGACATCCAATGCTTTTTCGCGTCCCAGGTTTTGAGGGCCATCTGACCCTTTTACCATTTTCGTGTCACATCCTGTCGTACCAACTTTGACAAGTATTACACTACAGTGTTGGACAGCGTTGCCGTTTCCGCATCGAAAATTATTTATTGAATTGAATCCGGTGACACTTTATTACGAGCAAACATACATATGTATGTACATACAATAATCACAATAAATAAATGCGAGTTTAGTAGACACTGTTTGAAAAAGCTCTATTAGTATGATTTTTCACAAAAGTGCATTGTGTTTTAATCTCTATAATTTTTTTTTTACGACTGAATTTTTTCTACATATTATTCTGAATAAAAAGTAATTAAAACATAATGTTAAAAAGAAATTAATACTTCTTAAAATGTAGTCTCGAATTTTATCCAACATGTGGCTTTTAAATGAAAATATATTTGCTGTATTTTTGTTTTTATAAAGAAAATGTTCAAGATAAAGTTGTACTATTTTAAAGTGTACATTCATTGAAAGTAGAAAGAATTATTTTTCAGATTATTTTAAAGTGAAAATAATGGACTCGTATCTTTGTCGATAATTTCATAAAGTATCAAAATTAAAGTTTAATCATCTGAATAACTATTTCGTTCATTTAATCGAGAGAAGTTTTTTTCAGAACGAAACCTTTATTAAAGAGGTTGAATTTAATATTAAAACAGTACAGATATTTATTGCAGTCAAGCGCGCACAATGATCTGGCATTCATTGTGCAAGAATAAAATATAAAATAAATTTGTAAAATGATTTTGTAAGATAAATTATATAATTGACTTATATGCGAAAGAGTTGCGATTCAAGAATTCGTATTGAATGGCCCATTCAGGCCCTTCTGCTGATCATCGTTTTATTATATAAGGCAGTAGCCTGTCTCTTCTAGAAACCGTATTTTACACGAATTCAATGATATATTCTCATTGAGTACAGCTCATTCTCATTCTCTTTTTAATTGCTCTTATCACGATTGTCATCGTGCAGAATAACAAATGAAAAGCGAGTTAAAGGGACACTTTAGGATTTCTTGACGAAAGCAGTTGTCAAATCTAAAAATTTGACATTTTTTTTTTATTTGTTCCGTGTGTATGAGTCTAATTGTTCAGTTACAATTATTTTCATTTTTTATATTATTATTGTTTGAGATCGTGTGAATTTCAATACAGTTATTGGCAGTCACTGGTTTTTTATAGGATTAGTTCTGTTTTATACATGTTTGGCTGCATTCCATTTGTTAGTGAGGTCTAGGTGTTTCCTTCTCAGTCTTCTAGGTAGTAGGGAGTAAGAGTTTTTTGCCAGGGAGTTCCTGTAATTTTTGATTTTGTGTTGATGTGTCCTTGCGCGCTTTAGTATTTCCTCTTTGATGGTTAGTATTCTTAGGGTTTCTTTATGTCATACCATTTTCTGACATACCATTGGGTGTCTAGTATTGTACATAAGATGAATTGTAGATTTTCTATCTTTTTTATGTTCGACTTGGCTATCATGCCCCAGATTTGTAGCTCGTATGTCCAAATAAGTTTAATTATAATTTTGTAGATTAGTACCTCATTTTTTACGCTTATTGTTAGAATACACTTCAGCAAGTGCTTTGAATAGGAAATCTGAAACCTGTGTCCCTTTAAATACTTTAAATACTTTGTTAGGAATTTGTCACGCTATGAGCCGTTTTCAGGTTCGGTCAAGAACTAAAGTACAAATCAAAGAAAGATATACATATGTATATATTTTTACGTCAAAAAGCTACCACGTAAAAAATCTATCTTGCTTTAATAAAATTCTGTGAAATTGTAAAGTATAAATTTCCTTCCTATTCCTTGATCTGCATAAATATAATTTATATAACATAATGTTATGTGCCCCTCTGTATCAAATTTGTAAACACATTCAACATTGGTCGATTTTACGAGATATATAAGGATATATTGAACATATAGATATGTTTGCATTTTTCATTAAATTTTCATGAATTGTTAAAAATTTATATTAAATAAGAAACAAAGTTTTGTTATTATCATAATATTGATTATATTAAAATAGTTTATAGAAAAATTTCGAAATATTTTGATTAATAAGCGTAATTTTTAACTAATGAATTATAGAATTTATGTTATTTGTCATAACCAATGCATTGCATAGTTATAATAAAATTGTTAAAAATTTAATGTAAATTTGAATATCTATCTTGAATATAATATAAGGAATATCTAAATACGGATATATAATAATTTTAATATTTTAACATTAATAATAATTTAAAATAGTTGAAAATTTAGTTATTTAAAAATTGTTTTTAAGAATGTTTAATACAATATAAATCTTTTATATATTATTTATTAATAATTTTAAAATTTTAACTTACTATACATTGAAAAAAGTTGTGATCCGTAAAAGATGGATAGAGTTCTTTCTGATATACAATAGACAATAGATTTCGATTAGTTACTAGCTTCACATTTCGATATTGAAAGTTTGATAACTATAATAGGTCTAAAAATCATGTTGCTGGCAGATTCACTTACCGTTGTTTAAACGTAGAGTGCGCTAAAAGACCAGTGATTTTTTAGTATGTCGGTATTTCAGATCACGAGCCACGAAAATCTGTAAGATGCAAAGTCTATTCATATACTTCGTCTGTGGTAGCACAGTAAAATCAAACTAGTACCTCATCTTTGAAAATAATATAAGCACAGACGAGATATAAGCACATAGCATATAGATATAATGATAAGCAGTATAAATATAGTGACACAGGCACTTCGTCCATAAGAGCAGAAGTTATCTGTTAATGTTTCTTGGTAATACATTTTATTATTTCAAATATTAAAATTTATCTTGCAATCTTTTGTAAAAAAAAGTGTTTGGAATGTATATTTGCACTTCTCTTTAACACGTGGTACAATTAGAAATTAAGGTATGACATATCCAAAAATTTTAGTAATTTTTGTAAAGATATGTATATAATTTATTAATTTTTAAATGAAATATGAAACACGATATTGGGAAAATTGCACAAATTAGTGGTTAGTACAAAAAGAACAAAAAGAAATGCATAGTAAGTAATAGCGAGTAATAAAGCAAATAGAATGTGAAATATCGAAAAAGGAAAAGAACAAAAAATCGAAGTATGTATATATAAAACAAAGAAAGTTTTGCACTGAAAGCTATCTGATTAAAATGTTTACATTAGATTTATTAATTAAAGTTGTATGATAATTTTAAAGTAAAGAAATGTAATAAAAAATAACAAATGTAACAATTTGTATAAATAATATTATTTTTTTTTTTAGATGAACATATATTCTCTTGGTATTAATAACATGAAACAACTGATTAATAATTATTTTGAAGCTAAAGAACCGTGGCAAATAGTGACTATAACAAGTACAACTATTCTTACTTCGGTTTGGTTGTGGAATTTTATTTTTCAAGATGAAAGTACATATGATCATTTATAATGTAGTTTCAGGTTGTGAAAATTTGTAATAAATAAAAAATGTTTTTTTAGGTCTAATAGAAAGAGCAAAGAAACAATTGTTTAGTTTGAGAAATTTTATACCTGCTATTAGAAATAAAATTAATCAAGAACTGGATAAGATTAATCAAACATTTGAACAAGAAACATTGCAAAGAATAAAAGATATTCCTTTTGTTGTGAAACTTCCAAAGAAAAATTTAGAACCCAAAGAGATATTAGAAAGAATAAAACAATGTATTCAATTAGGTAACAAACAATTGACAAATTATAGTTTCCATAAAATGCACATACATATATGTTATCATTTAGGTGATTATGATTGGAAAAATGGCAAAGTATCTGGAGCTATATATAGAGTTGATACTAATCTTTTACAATTAATGGGAGATATTTATAGTATTGCATCATATACAAATCCCTTGCATCCTGATGTTTTTCCTGGTATATGCAAGTTGGAAGCAGAGGTAGTAAGAATAACTTGCAATTTATTTCATGGAGATGAAAATTCGTGTGGCACCGTAAGTTATTTTTCTCAAAATGTTGAATCAATTGAAATAATTTAAAACATAATAAATTTAATAATAAAATCTTTCCAGATGACAAGCGGTGGTACAGAATCAATTTTGTTGGCATGTAAAACATATAGGGATTATGCAAGAAATATGAAAGGTATAAAAAATCCAGAAATAATAATGCCTGTAACAGCACATTCTGCTTTTGATAAAGCTGCCCAGTACTTAAAACTTAAAGTACGATCTGTACCTGTTAACCAGCATAGCTATACTGCTTGTATTAAATCTATGGAAAAAGCTATTACAAGAAATACAATAATGGTATTTAAAAAAGAATGTTTAAATTAGAATCCAAATTAATGTAATGTATTCAGATGTATTAGAGTTAATGTAATATTTATAATAGTTAATAGGATCAACACCAAACTTTCCATATGGAACAATGGATAATATTAAAGCAATTTCTGATTTAGGAGTAAAATACAATATCCCAGTTCATGTTGATGCCTGTCTTGGTGGATTTTTAATTTGTTTTATGCCAGATGCAGGTTTTAATGTACCATCTTTCGATTTTAGACTTCCTGGAGTTACAAGCATATCAGTTGATACGCATAAAGTATATAAATAATATAATATCCGCATAAAGTATATAATTTAAAATTATATATAATTTAAATTAATTTTTTTTGTTTGTTTTAGTATGCATATGCTCCAAAAGGTTCTTCCCTTATTCTTTATAGAAATAAAAAATTAAGACATCATCAATATACTATAACAACAGATTGGCCTGGTGGTATTTATGGTTCCCCAACTGTAAGTGGTTCAAGAGCTGGTGGAATTATAGCATCATGTTGGGCTACATTAATGTACTTTGGTTATGATGAATATTTGGAATCGACGAAGAAAATTATAGAAACTACTAGATACATTGAACAAAGGTGCATATTTAGATTTTTTGTACATTCAAACTGCAATTGCATACATCAAATTGATTGTAGATTGAGAAAGTTTGATGGAATTTTTATTTTTGGTACCCCGGCTACTTCAGTTATAGCATTAGGATCAAATGATTTTCATATTTATAAACTTTCGGAAGCTTTGAACGCAAGAGGATGGAACTTGAATACACTTCAATTTCCATGTGGCATACATCTTTGTGTTACATATGTCCATACTCAGCCAGGTGTAGCAGATCAATTTTTACGTGATGTCGAAATTGAATTAAATTTGATTTTAAAAAATCCAAAAACTCCTGTTGATGGAAAGGTGAATAAATTACTGTGGTTACTATAATTGTTATAATATTGTTTTACATATTATACAAGTAACATTTTTTTTCAGCTTGCAATTTATGGAATGAGTCAGAGTATACCAGACAGAAGCATTGTTGGTGATTTTGCAAAATGTTTTTTAGATTCTATGTATTTTACACCAGAAAATCAAACAATTAGTAATGGTCCAAGTATCTAAATTATACTTTTATATTATTATTTATAAAATCAAATATTAAAGTAAAAAAATATTCATTTTTTGAAATTTATAATACAATTTTAATTAAAAAATTTAATTATTATTATTATATGTGTGTGTGTGTGTGTATGTCTATATTAGGAAGTTTAATTTAAAAAATAAGGTTAAGTATATATAGATTTATAAGTATAAAATGGAAAGATTTAATGACTACAAATGGAATATTTAATATATATTTTATATAATACATACATATACTTTTCAAGTACAAAATTTCCTTCCATTTAATATCTTCTTTTAATGGTATTTTTACACATTTTATGAAACATGTATATATATTCCATCATTGATTTTTAATATATCTATATGTATAATTCTCTAATTCTTCTATATATAAATATCTATCCAGTATATATTTTATACATTTTTATTATATTTTAGATACCAATATTAAATTTTAATAATAAAATATATTAAATGTTATCTTAATATCACTACTAATAGTAATAATGTACAATTTAGTGCTATATATTTTTATATTTTTGACAATGAATTTATTAAAAATAAGAAATTTGAATAATGTACAAATCTTATTCTTCTTCCACGAAATTATAATTTCTTTAATTGTATAAAATTATGATTTTGATAAAAATTGTACTTTGTATTGATAAAAATCTAGATATATACGTATTTATTTTACTAATTTTGGATTGAAGGATACTGTATTTATCAGTTATGACCAAAACAACAGTCACATAATATAACGATCATTTTCTTATCTAAAATGTTTTTGATTATAAATAATTATAAATAACCAAAAATTGAAGTCATCGCTGATAACAATTAAAAAATAACAGTTGTTGAAAGAAATATTTCGATTGTAAAGAAGTTATAGATGACGAAAATATTGTTTTGTTTCGGCAAATCATATTTTATCATAATCATAATTTATGTTTCATCACTACGTAGTATTATTGTTAATTCAAATTTCTAATAATTAATATCATTTTCATACAAAAATGATGCAATTTTTTTGTGATAATTGCAAGTATATGTTTTCAAAAAAACTGTTTTCTAGTGAACATCCTAGTAACGGTCTTCTTTGGTCAGTATGTATTTGTTATGTAGTTATTTTCGTATGTCCGATTATTATTCTTGATATTACGACTTGATCACGTCTTTTTAGAGTGGGTGTCTATTAGTTTCGCTATGGCTCCTCTTGTGTCTGTTATGTGGGATCCCCATGAAATATTATGGCTATTAAACTCTCCCGTGATGAATGGTTTTAGTAATTGGCTAAAAATTCGGTTCAGCTTCATCAAGATGTTGGCTGTTAGGCAGGTAGATATATAGATCTGTAGGTAGTATAACTCTTGTAGTCACAACTTCAAGGTTGTGTGTAATCGCAATCTCTTGGCTGTGGATGGTGTCCTTGATATAGAAAGCTACTTCACCACAGCGTGGTCAGTAGAGCGATTTTTGATGAAAGCTTTGTAGTTTTTGAGTTTGCCAGAGCTTAATCCTTTAAAGTTCGTTTCCTGTAAGCAAATGATTTCCGGTTGCTTCTTATCTATTAGTGATTGTAAGTATTCCAATTGGCTATAGAATCCGTTTAGATTCCACTAAATAATTTTTATTGACATATTTTGAGTTTTAATTGATGAATGGAGAGTCGTTTTCAGTGTCCGAGAATCAATTCGGGGAATGAACGGTAGTTGAAGAGTCGTTTTTCGCAGCTATAGTGGTTTGTCGGTCTTGTGTTAGTTTTTTAGCTAGTCGTCGTATTCTGTTTTTAAGCTTTCTTTCTTTGAGTAAGGGATGAATTGTTTCGATCATGTGGAGTAGAGTAGTCTTTGATAATGTCGATCAGGTTGTCTGTACTGCACGCGTTTTCTAAAAGACTCTTGAATTGGTAGTAATTAAGGATAAAGTTATTTTTTGTGTCATCAAGGGTTGGCTTTATCGGTTTTAGCATTTCATCAAGTTTTTCGATGAACCTGGTTAAGGATTGGCTAAGCTTAGGACGTTTTATGATGGTGTTAGGCGTAGATTCCTTGATATTGCCAGTGAAGGTGGTTTTGGGGTTGGTCGGGGATGGGAAAGAGTATTTGTTTCGTTTTCTGAGCAGGAATCTGTAGATACAGATAGTGGTCTTTTATAGTTGGGAAATTCGTAGTCGGTTAAATCGTCTGTTTCAGATAGGGTTTTCCGATTGTTGGTGGCTTTGATTTCAGTTATGTTTGAAATATTGGGAGGAGTATTTGTGTTGTTTGCTGTATTTGTGTATTCGTGCGTTCTGTCTTGTGTTTGCTTGTTTTTAGGTTCCGTTATTTTTACCTGGTTTGTTGCTGGGTTTGGGTGGATTGCTGCAATCTTTGGCGACGTGGTCTTCTTGTTTGCATAGAAAGCAGTTGGGTTTATCCGTAGACGCGAAGATTCTGTACTGTGTATCATCGTGACTTATTAAAAAGGATTGGGGAATTTTTGGGAAGTCGTCTGGGTTGATGAAGACCTGTGTTCTATAATTCATTATATGAGTAAAGCCTGTTTTCTCTGCTCGAAGGAATGTTAGTTTGGATGTCATTCGAATGTTGATATTTGTGAGGTATTTTTCTATGTATTCGTGTGGTATAGACGGTGAGACATTCGATAGTATTAATCTCTGGGATGGATTGATTAGCGGTCTGACTGTAGTATGTACGTTATTGGTAGTTATTGTTCTGTGGTTAGTTACGAAGTCTTGTGCTGTAGTCTTTCTGAGATAGATACAGATACGACCGTTAGAGATTCGAGAAGCGAAACAGATAGCTTCGGACCCAGTGATTTTGGAGACCGCGAGTACGTAGTCTTTCATTATTGTGTTGTCAATAGCGTCGATTAAGATTGCTTGGTCTTTAGTTGGAAAAGAACTAATCATTTTAACAGTAGCATAGGATTTTGCTTGTGTAGTAGAAATATTTATGTCTAGAGGTCTCGTTGTTGGTGCATATTCTCTGACTCATGGTGTGTCGGAGATGGGAAATCTACCCATACTATGACGCACACTATCACAGCACTTTATCATTGTACTCTGTATGATCGGCACTTGCAAGCAAGGTAAACACGTCTGTTCGGTTTGAACGCTTGAGAGCAACTGCTTTCAAATATTATTTTAGAGGGAAATTAACTAAAAAAAATATGAAGAAGAAACAAATATTAATTAGTAATATTAATATTATTCTCGAGAAAAGGCTAATTATTTACTCAACCTGCATGTAGAAACATAAATGTGACATTAAGACATATACGTCTATCTCGTAGACAAAATTTTATTCGTACAAAAATAAATAATTAGAAACAAGTCACAAAAACAACATTCAAATATTTCGTTGTATGATTGATGAAAAATACATTTCCTATATACTTGTAGAATCAAATAAATTTCAAATAATATTTCAATCAATAAAAAAATAAATAATTATTTCAAATAAACAAATGTAACACCATGTATAAAATAATCTTTATAAATATATCTATATTTTATTTGAAATACTATTTTCTAGTCATTACCTAGCTAGAAAATAGTAAACACTATTACTTAGCACTGCGTATCTCAGAAATTAATATTAAAAGACGAATTCTTGGCTCTTCGTTCCTCTATCGTTAAAGCCAGAGGTCTTTTTAAATTTTCTTTGCATAAGTCTGTATGTATCTGTATTCAAAAATCTTTCTAACATTTCAAATGTCGATTTCCAACAAAACGTCGGAACGTTCATTTATGATTTCTTAAATTATAAATACTGTAAAAAGTATATATCTTAAAAAGTAATATTACGATATGAGTTATTAATAGTAAAATATATAGTTATTAATAGTAATGAAAAGTTGATGTTCTTAATGTTTATATATATTTTCACTCCACTTCATTTCAGTCTCTCCTGCTGACTGTTGTTTTGTTTGACATAAGGCAGTATTATTTCTTTTTAGGAATCATAGTCCTAATGGGACACCCTCTATATTATATACGCTATTTTACATATAAAACAGTTAAGAATTTATCGATAAGAGTACGTTATTTTACACAACGTATTCAAATTAGGCAGAAATTTAATAATTTAAGATAACTATCGGAGTGTATAGTATAATACATTGATGAGAAGTTTATCATCAAAGAAATTTATCGATGGTTGTAAATTCCTTCCATTTATTGTAAATAACGGACTTAACTCGCATGGAAAAAGCAGTACAATTATATTCTTTTTGTACGTGAATTAATTTAATTCGAATATGTTTACATATGATTCACATATAAATATAATATAAATATAAGATATATTTACACATTTTTCAAATATCGGTATTGGTTTGGGTTAGATAAATCCTTGAAACCTGTCAAGAACAGGCTGTCGATCAAATCTGGTGTTGGCGAATTGTGTTTGGTGATTTCCTATGTGTATAAATATAAGGTGGCAACAGTCGTAGGTTTGCGAAATATATTTAAATTGTAAAATCTAGAACGGTAAAGAATAAAAAGTATTCCAGAACTGGATATTGTAGTAAATATTACTCTTTTGTTCTCTGATGACAGTCACGGTGCCGCGGTTTATTTAAACAGGTGGTCAGTAATGCGATTACTACAAATCCGACTAATACAAGTTTATGTTTATGTTTAAGTTCAATGTAAATTTTGAATTTTAAAAATTGTTTAAAAAGCATATAATATGTTAATAATTTTTTGTACATGGTAGAATTTCGAAGATTTCAAGAAATTATATATTTTTTAACACAGATTGACATTCTGCATAAAAAAAAAATATCAACCTATATATGTCGAAAAATTATTAATTCAGGAGATATTTTGCAAAATTTATTGTATGAAAAATGAAGGAAAACAAATTTGTATTGTCCTTACTTTTCATGCAATAGGTTTTATAAAATTAAAGTTAAAGTATCTCCTAATCTAATGATCTTTTAACTTATATAGGTTATATATATATTTTTATAGAGAATCTTGAGCTATATTGATTAAGCATAAAGTTTGCATAAAAGAATACATGATTCCACTTAAAAAGATAGAAGAATTTTTGGAATCTCTTTATTAGTTAATAAAGTTCTTTCATTTGCAAAATTTTCAAAAGCAATGGATATATTCAAGTGCTAATTCTAATAATATAATTATATTGCTTTTATCATATAGATAAGCTAGATCATTCATTTTTAAATAAGAGTTTCCAACATCTTTGTTTTCCACCGACATGTTTCTAGTAAAACTTTCATTAATATTGGAGTTGTCTTAAATATATCTCGTTTTACACAATAATTCGTGCCGTGAATAAAATGAAACTGTGTAAAAAAAGTCGACACTCAAAAAAATGAAAAAAATTAATATCTTTTTTTAAAAATCCAAATTTTATTCATCGTCACTTTCTATGATAATAATAAATTCGTTTTCGTTTTACTGGAAGTACATAACTATCATCACTGTTTTCTTTGTTTCATGCCAATTGCAATGGCGTTACATTTATTTCTTTTTTTGAATGCTTTTCATGGCAAGTTACACAAATTTTCAAATTACTTTGAAATCATCAGATAATATAATCATGTAATAATATCATGAACAGATCGTTTAATATTAGGATTATTTACAATGAAGCAATGTTCTGACCAGTCAACTGTTTGTAGGTCTTGTTCAATTAAACGCAAAATGAAATATCTTCATCAACATTATTTTCTGTAGAATCAGACATATTTGTAGCCTATTTTCATTGATTCTTCTTAATGAATGACATTTATTAATTTCTTAATATTGTGAAATATTAAATTGATATTAAAAACTGATACATATGTATATACAATTCTGTCGTATCTTAATTTTACACAAAATTTAATTTTTGATTGCTTTGTGTTATCGTGTAACTATAAACAAGAGACATAAAAGAAATAGTATAACTGTGAATAAAACTTGTAAAAATATTTGTAACTGTAAATTTTACTGTAAACGTGTGAAAAAAATCGCGTAAAAAATACCGTGTGAAACAAAACTTGGCAACCAATAATTTCATTACTTGTATAGTGTATATACAGTGTACCGATATAACTGTCGTCGTGATTTTTCAGACACTTGCGATAGTCTGATAAAAAAATGTTTCCAACAAAAGTTGATCAGTTTTCAGTCAGCTTTTTTTTTTACAATACACAAGATTTTAAAAGTTGTTTTCGATGAAAGGTCAAGGCCATTTCAATTTCATGGTATGGTAAGTTGTTAAATTTGTCTTAACTTTAACGCTATAACTATAAAATCAAAAATACATAATGTCATTTAAACCAATTAAGACAGCCTTGTTTACTGGAAACAAATGTTTTTGAAAATTTTGTATAACGTAACACGTAGTCGACTGAATTAATCTTTTTTGAAGTGATTAATTTTTGTTCCAGACATTTTTTTTGTCAGATCATCGAAAGTACCTGAAAAATCGTGACATTTACGCGAAACATATAATATGTAAAATAATTAATTAAAAATATATTTTCTTCTTTCATTTCGATTTGTATTCTATTTCGTATTTGAACGATTAGAATGAAATATTTCCTGATAAATATGCATATTTATTAAATATTCTATGAATCAGGCAATGAAATTTAATCAAGGCAGTCAATTTTAGTCACAATAATTTTGACACTTGTGCAATATAATGCCACAGCTATATATTATTCGTCAAGACCAAAATAATAATTGAAAATGTGACTAACATAGCATACGTAATTAAAAACTGTAAATTTGAGATTAGAATCGATCGGTCAAAAACTCAATAATTGCTAATTGGAACTTCCTCATTGCCAATTCGATTATAGTTAAACTCAAGCTAGATAGCTCTGTATATAATATATAGTTCGAAGACGACAGATTCGTATGTTGATTTAACATTACCAGTTTCCTGTCACGTACGACCTTTCAATTAAGTTAATTATTTTGAAACAGGAGATCATTACCATGTACCTGCATTATCAACGATGTAACTCATGTGAATAATGAATAGAAATGTAACATAGTAACATTCATTTATTTATTCCGAAAAGAATTTTTAATACTTGATAGCAATAAAAATAATTATAAGAGAATGAGACTATCATTAATGGAGTTCAATTCAATTATGCAATGATTGATTGTATAAACGTAAATTAATATATTGCTTAGAATATTAATTTTATAAGTGATATTTGATATAACGGAATGAAATTGAATAAGAGGCTTGAAACTAATTATTAATATATCTATTGATGTCCGATTAATGTTCAGAAAAGAATGTTCAGAAGAAATTACTGCCTTTAAATTCAATATTTTCCATTACGCTTCACTAATATGATAGGAGTGAAAGAGAAATATCGACTCAGTACAATGAAGAGTGACGATATTAATCAACAAACTTCCGGTATCTTCTTAAATTGATTACACTTAGTAATGACATTGATTATATTAATCTATTAATCATATTAATCGTACATTAATAACAATTGATATGCCAATATGTAAAAAGGATTCGTACACTCGATGAAAAATTGTCTACATTTCAAACTGTCACATAAAAGAATCGTATAACAATCTATAATAGTTGGCCTCATTTTGAAGTCTCTACTTTGATAGTTCTGTGTTAATTTTTTATAAAAATGTTTTTATATCATGTAACAAATGGAAAAGTAAGGATGTTTCTATTATCAAAAATTGTCAAATGCTTCTGAGTGTAAATTAATATTAAAAAATGTATATATTAATATTACTAAATATTATACTATTATACAGATTAAATGATATGGTTATTAAATTAGAATTATATAAATTGAAAGTAGTTAAATGTTATTTATTTTTTGAAAATTTAATAAAATTCTTGAATTTAATTACAAAATACCATTATATGTAAAAACACTAAAAAGATAAATTTATTCTTTAGTATGTTCTTTTGAATTAGTATTATAGTTTTAAATTTTTAAATGATCCATATAAAATTTAATTATTTAAATATTTAAAAATCATAAATCTTGAATTTCAAGATCAAGGTCACTTTTGCAGCAACTTCTTTTGATAAAATTCCACCGAAATGTAGAATCACGCTCGTGGTGCTTGTAACATATAATTTGAAAATATCTTGTACATACGTTCATATCATTATGTAATACACTCGACATAGTACAAAATCTCTTTATATTTGAGATTATCCAAAAGATTATTATTTCTATGTGTCTGCTATTTCATATATCTATATTTTTGAAGTCTGAATACATTTACAGTCATTTTGCTTGCATTAATACGCTTATCACATAATTACATGCAAATTTATTTCCCAAGATTATTTTAAAAATTGAAACAATATTCTTAATGTTTTTCTTCATTCGTATAATTTCTTGCAGTTTATTAAAATGTTTGTTTACTTTTTTAAGTAATTAAAAACTGTAGATCGAGAGTCGAAGAGGTTGCAAAAAACTGTATTAAAGAAAGAAGATAAGGACGGGAAATTTTGAGATAAGAGCTCGCTTAACAAAAATGATTTACGCGTGATTTTTAGTTGAAATTTGTAAAGGACATGAAAGCGCTCTTGCTTTTTTCTCTAGAAAAGGTTACTTCTGTTCGCGATTGGCACTTGACGCGTGCGAATGGAAATGACGTAAGCAATCAAACAACTACAATGAAACGGCTGTCGTAGGCAAATTATTTCATGGAAAAATTATTTTTCACGATCGTGAAAGCCTAACTGAAAAACATTACACTTTGTGCAGTCTAAATACAATCTTTGCGCAATCAATTACAATCAATCTATTACGATAAGAACTCAAGTTTTTATGTGCAATTGTCAAAATGAATATCTTTCATATTCGTCACGTGTCGAAAAGGTAGGAAAGATTTTCAGAGAAACATTACAAAGCTTCCTAATTAATTCATAAATCCCTTTGGAATTAAATCATTTTATAATCAGTATTGTTTCGATCAATATTTCATTTGTTTAAAAATTTTTCAAATAACGAGGAACAATTTTCAATTTATTGTATCGTTTTCGTTTTCATAAACACATATGATCATACATGTTCGTGTAATATCCAAACTGAAATTTAATTTAAATCAGTATTGATTGATTCAATCAGTTTAAGAATCGGATTAAAGAAGATTTATTACTTTTTTTCTTGCGTTTCAACAATCGATTCTAAATAGCCGCTTAAATAAAAAACACCGTGACGGATATTTTTTGAGAAAAGGCAATTAAAGGCAAGGGAAGTAACCTACTTAAGGAAACGAAGTCGCAAATATATAACGTTAAAAAGAAAACAACAAAAACAAAAAAAAAATAATGGTAAAGAAAGAGGAAAGAGTCAAGATTTGAAACAGAAAGGAGCTGACGAAATATAAACAATTCTGGTTGCTACTCGCAAATAGGGTAGAATAGGTTAGCATCTCGAGTGCGCGCTCTGCGTCCAAGCATCGCAACACGAGTACTATGAGACGTCGGCGTCGTATCGTCCGCCAGTATCGTGGAAGCGCGCGTCCCGTGTTCATCGTGGAAGGCTAAGATTACGTGAAACATTTCCTAAGAAACGACGGATGCGTTTCATCATCAATACGCGAATTATTTATACACGAATCGAGTCGAAATTTTAACACAAGGGTGAGTCTTTTATTACAAAGATGTTGTACAATTAATAAAAAGAAAAAAAAGAATAAACAAAATGAACGAACAACATTCACTTAATGTCTTAGAGAAATACAGGGAAATAAAAAAAGAAATAAATAAAAGGAGGTAAAATCTCGATTTAAAATACGGTGAGAGAGGCGTATAAAAGTGTTTATCTTCGGTATCAGTGCATCTATTAACGGAGCAGAGTTATTGGTAATTTTTCAAGTTTCAAAATGCTACTTTAAAGGGGATGCTGAAATTCGTCTTACTTCATGGATGCGGTATATCGGTAAATAAATCAAATCGAATCTATTACACGAATATTCTTTGCTTCCTCGTGAACAACAGCCGAAACGTGTATCTCTGATTACTGTAAAAATATATGACAAATTGATTATTTCAAAGAAGTATCATCATAAGATACTGTTTTCGTTGTTTTTTTTTTTTTTTTTTTTTTTTATATCGTATGTACCTCGATAAATTGTTGATCGAAATATTAATGAAAGAAGACACCTTGAGCGTCTTTCTTTAAAGCGTTGATATTGTGGGACGAAATCTGAAATTTAACATTGCAAAAATAACGAATATGACGAAGATTGCTCTTGATGTAAAACGTTTGTGAAATTGAAACGCGCATCGCGACGAAAAATTGTCTAGCTATTCTCCGAATCGCGGAATCGATGAAATATAATGCACATATGCGTGCGCGCGTCATACACACACACACGCGCACACACACATTACATTTATAAATTTATATAAATTTATATATATGCGCATAAAAATCAAGAAATATCTTTTAAACAACGCGTAGCAATCGATGATTTTTCCGTGATCGAACGTTGAGTTATAAAACAAAATTGAAAGGAAATTCTCGCACATTACAAAATGAAAACTTTAGACTTGTTTAACGTACTTAAATCCAAGTTCTTAAAATTTATTAAAGGTATTTCCAGTATTTCTTGTCGTTATGTTATCGGGCGTCTGTACGTCGAGATTGGAGGAAACTTGAAAACGTCGAAACTTCAATTGAAGGCGTTCAGAAGCAATGAGAGATGAACGCGTTCAAGTAATTTTCCAAAATCTACAATCCGTGTGAAAAAGACAAAGCAGCTTGGCAAAACGTGCATAGTAAATGAAGATATTCACGTCCATTCGCATCGGCGAATCGACAATCACGAACGATCTATAAGCTCATCTGGTATATGGTTCCGCGTAATTGGGTCGAATGAAATTTTTGTCGGACTCCAATGATTTGCAAACGATTCGCAAGTTAGTAGCGTAAAACACATCGTACGTAAGTGCGTCATTAATATTTAGTGGATATTGAAAACTGTTTATCGTTTATCGGAGTCAATGTTATTTCCAGCTAATTTCCAATCGATGAACATTATGGTGAAAAATGTCTAGCTAACAAAGTTTAGTTTCATATTCCAATTTGCTTTCTATTAAGTGAGTACTTTATAATATAGAATACTCCGCTAGCACGGCGTCATCAAACTAGATATTTAGCTAATATAAGTGTCTCGCGGACCGTTGCTTGGATTTCTACTTGCGCTCATGCTCATCGCTTTTTCTATCTAGAGACTAGTCCGTCCGACGTTTGCCTTTCGAGCAACGTTCGTGTCATTTGTCCAACATTTTGGATGATCCTTGAAAATAAAGTTCAAAGATTTCACATAGGCGTACGTCAATCTGTGGTGCAAAATCACACATCGGAAAAAAGCCGGATACGTGTCGATCCTATAATGAAAATTGACAGCGCGTAATAGAATGGGGATTTTGACGATTACATCCGCGATTTCGTAATTACGACGATTTACGAACCATTCATGGACTGTGTTCTATTAACTACATTTAATAACACATTCAATTTCAAGTTTAATTAAAGTTTGAATACAATTGAATTTTCCAGAATACACAGTTGTTAACTTTTTATTATACACAAAATATACCTCTGAATATGGTTTGATTTGAAAACTGGAAAAACAAAATTTCGGAGAAAAACGATACAAATTTTTTCACATGATACAAAATTAACCGATTGATCATTTAATGATTAAAAGTTAAAATAATCTAATAGAGAAATACTTTCGTATTTCTAAACGTTAAAACATATAGAAATTTGCTACATTTTTTAGACATATATGGCTATATATTATTTTTCATAGTTTTGCACTAACAAAGAAAGATCACGTACAATCTGTTTCAATTTGGATGAAACTTTGGTTTGGATAAAGGTTGAACAACAGTCAAAAACAACAGATAAATAGTTTTTTAACTCCGATCATTTAAATTTAAAGAATGAAATCGCCTTTCGAAGTTTGATAGATAGAAAATCTTTTTAATACGAATTGGACGCTTTCTAAGATATTAGAAGAAAATGCTAAAATCAACAAAAAAATTTCAAAAATGTTAAAAAACATTAGGTCGGTATTATGAATATTTGAGAAAATACAGTGACTATACAAGTAATAAAAATATTATTTTTTATATCAAATACAACGACGTATATTTATGCATGTATAAATCAAATTATAAATTTCGTTCGACTTCCCTTGTTTATGTTCTGTTTAATGTTAAGGAAAAAAAGAAGCAAAACAAAAAAAAAAACACACACACAAAAAACAGAAAAAAATAGTCTTTCAAATAGTCTTTTCAAAAACAGCATGTAACGTTTTATTTAATTTTTATATAGATAAATGGAAAAAAACTAGTACATTTCTGTATTCGTTTCTGCATGAAAATCACTTTTTGAGTGTGATAGAACCAAACGGAAAAGTGAAAACTAATGCGTATCGCTGCAATGTATGTAAGTATGTATGTACATATATTGCGTTTGACCGGGTTAAGCGACCAACAATTCGAGGGGAAATAATCGTTTCTAATATCCGTAGTCGTCCGTTCTGCCAATCGTACTTCTTGTTCACGAATTTGTAAGTATGTACTTACATATATTTGTGCCATTGAGAATCGTCGTGACTTGATCTAGTTTGGTATTCATTATCTAGTTGTTTTATTGTGCAGAAAAACTTCGTACGTATGGAATACCATCGTGATTGTCACAAGATTCATATTTATACATACGTATGTATATGCAAGACGACGATGAAAGATTGTTGTTTATCAATGGAGCTTAATAACGTACTTACTCGCTACTATTCGAAAATTATTTTAATGAACAATGCTTGTAATGGTGTCGGTTCTTGAAATAACGAATAGAATGGGAATATGACGAATGAGACGTGATAAAATATAAAAATTACGACAGCTTTATCTGCTTAAAAACATAGTTTATAGCATTAACTACCGGAAAGAGTAAAGAGCAGATTAAATTTCTGTTCCTGTTAATATAATTTTCATAGAATCTTAAAATTACATATTTTAAATAAATATTTTAGATTGTATATAATTTTATATAATATTTGAAATATTTTTAAAAGAACAAACGTAATTATTAATTCATGTAGGAACAATGTTATTTTAGAAATTCGTTTAATAATAAATATGTAATAAATAATATACTAAATAAACGTATGCGTTGAATATTGATGTTTTACATATAATAATTCATATAAATATTGATGTTTTATATATAATAATCCATACGAAAAAATGGTAACTATATCACTGCTTCTTCAAAATAAATAACATTTATATAACTACTTACAACTAGCTTAAAAAATACAAATGCTCGTTAGAAATCTGATTTTATTTTATTTTATATCATTTAATTTGATTTTCACGATTTGATTTTTTATGCAAGTGCGAGTATCTTAAAGATACGAATATTCTTATTAAAATTAATATTAATTTCTATTTGGACAGAAATAATTGTATCTGTTATCTAATTTATTTATTTCAATTATCATTTTAATTATAATGATTTATATGGAAATATTTTCATACAATTATTCTATTTTCATTTATTTATTTATAATAATTTTTTTTGTTAACCAATTAAAGTCAAGTATATATGTGCTACTCGTCGTAAAAGTGTTAATTATCCTATAGTTTAATGATGTTTTGAAATAATTCTCTTTTTTATTGCTCTCTGAAATTCTATCGAAATAATATAAATAAATATACGTATATAAATGTAACAATTAAAATGAAGTCGAATAAGGAATGTATTATATAGGTATACAATAATTATATAAACATAATTTACGAACATATAACTTCTAAAGATAAAATTGCCAATAAGGCGTTGCGCTTTCTTAACGAATAATCAAGTTTCTTACGATGATGTACTATTGAATAAATTAAAATAGAATTTTATTCTTTTTTGATAAATCATAAAGTTTTATGATTAACAATTCAGATCTCGAGGTTGTATGAACCTTAATGTTTTATTCTACAAACTATACTTATATTGTCATGACCTAAGTGTATTGTCAGTAACATTTATTTATATGACAATCATTTATATGACATAGAATTCAGTATCATAACGAGCTCACTCATGTTTATCGATAAAGGTATATAGAAGATATATAGTAGTTTTCATTATTCGAATTATGCTAACAAACTTACAGAAATATGTAAATGATTTATTTCAGATTCAATTAAATTTTTCACCTTTTTCTATACTTAGAATTCAAGTTTTCTATACTTAGAATTCAAGTTTTATTGTAACTTGTTGTAATTGTCTTGTATTAGTTAAATACTAAAAAATTTGATTTTGGAAAATCATCGTTTTATGACATCATTTTTCTTGCCATTATTTGCCATTATTGATTGGATCAATATTTAAAATAAATTGTAATTTATATTCGTACTATTTTAAAATTATGTTTCATTGTACTTAATACGCAATATTCATAAAATTAATATACATATAGGTATATGTATGAAGAATTATTTATATTGATAATAGAGATTAACTATAAGACGTAATACAGAGATCAACACTGTGAAATGATTTGAGTCACTAACCTGTACATATCATATATGCAAAATGTATTTTCGTTCAAGATACTATCAAGCTTAAAATTCTAATTACGGTACTCTAATGTATTTTCATTCATACGATTTATTATTGGAAATAATGCCATATTCTTATTGAAATTTATTTTTATTATAATATTTTTTTTTCGTTTCAATTTTTAAGATCGTATCCAACTCCAATGATTTATTAGCAATTTATCATAATATATTAATGATAGTATTGAGTTACATAAAAAATGTTAATACTGAAAATCAAAACAAATCAAATTACGCTCTTCCAGATCGTGCTCATGTCTGTGATAATCTTACTCACATTTTTCGTAGCTATTTTACTCAATGAATTCACAATTAGACTATATATATTCTAAAACATTGATTCCATACGTATGAGCCTCATTGTTAGTAATGGGGAATAAACGTATGAAGTTTGTATGATCAATTCTGTTAAGCAAGCCATTCTCAAAACTGTTATTCCCGATTTCATGTATCGACAAACGTGTTGATCTTTCCAAATGTTTTTCTTCTCCCTTACAAGTAGAAAGCATAGAAAATTCTTTTCTTTTTTGTGAAAGAAAGTTTTAATTGGATTTTTTGTATTTAAGATAGCGACTGATTTTACAACTGCGTCTGTCTTCTTTTCTCGATGTTTGCGCGTCGTGGAATCCAAGTAAATAGGATTTCGATATTGCTATTGGATTGAGATATTTTTCAATTAAATTGATACTTTAAATAATTACTAATGCGAAGTCTTGGAATCGGTTATTATTATAATACCTAATATATATATATATATATATATATATTAGGTGTCTTAATGTCTATATTGCATAAATTTTAAAAAATGAAGTATTCTGGATTACATGATTGATTTTCAGAATAATTGTTGCATTCCTAGTCTTTTTCCTTGACTTAGATTCATATAATTGAAATAATTGCTCATAGTTTTAGGACAGTTTGCTTTATAGGTATCTATTTTTCTTTGTAACAACTTGAAGAAGATCAACTTCGAATTTTTAATTTTCATAGACTCATTCTGTATTGTTTTCATTTAATGATAGGTAGACACTTGAAATCTCATTTTCACTTCATGTAATGTCGGGAACAGATATATATATATATATATATTACAGCTGAGATGGTAGAAGATGTCAATGTAAACGTTTCAGTATTAGTGTCATATTCTTAAGTTTCATTTAATATGTATTCTCATAGTACATAGATTATTTAATGAAAAATTGAAAGTAACATTTATATTTTTGTACAAATAAACAATATGAAACAGGAAAGTTAATTATCTGTCGACGGACAAAAATATGTGGACACACTTAAATTTATAATAAATGAAATAAATGATAAAATTAATATTTGGTATTGCTGCCTTTCGCTTGAATTACGGTTTCCAAACGTTGTGAAATACTATAGATTTTCGATATATTTTTTATCAATGTTTTTGAATTCTGTCTGCAAGCATCTAAAAAAATCTGTTTTACTGCGTTTATCCAGTGGAACCCTCACATCTAGATTCCCTAGATTTTTTTATATAGGATTTAAATCGGAGTTTTGTACTGGTCGTTCAGGTAAATTAATGTTTGAATTCTCTAAAAATTTTTTGGTTTCTTTCAGCAATATTGTTAGGATCGTTATCCTGTCTTTGAATAAAAATCTTTTTTCGACTCCTATTTTTAATATTGCTTCTTCTGTTTGCATTCATAATTTTATCGATTTATACCAACGTATCAATTCTATGCTATGAGAGAAGCATCCCCACACCATCAATGCTCCTCCGTCAAATTTCACAGTTAGCCTAATAAACTGCTTTTTACACGCTTCATTTCGTTTCCTCCAAACTTGGTTTCTTTTTTGCCGCAATACAAATTTGCTTTCATCATTCCATACTATATTTTCCCAAAATGATGATAGCATCTTTATGTAAATTTTAACAAATGCTAATTGTTTTTTCATATTAATTTTATTAATCCAGTTTCATTTAGTCTTCGTATAATTTATGTTTGTAGAAACGTTTAAATCCAAAGTTTCTACAATGTTTCTCGCTGAGATTGTTGGATTTTGTCGACTCTTTCAAACAACGCTTAAGTTTTTCTTTCCAGTATTATGAGTTAAATATTTTTTATAAAATCTAGGGATTTTTATATTTCTATTAAAGATTTGGATATTTATGTGAGCAAATGTTATATCGAGGTAGTTAAAAAATGTTATACTTAAGATAGAGTTAAAACAAATATAATATATTTGAGATTTAATTAATTTTTTCGACCCGTTAGTGGATACTTCACTGATGACATTTGTGGGATTGGTACGTAAGCCCGCTATTCGTGTTCCGCAGTTAATAGAACAAATTCCATTTTTTTTTAATTGTCAAAAATTGGTGGAAGCATATAAAGTTAAAGTTATGTAAGTAATTGGTTTATGTTTTCGAGAAGTCCGTTCCCTATTCGCATTTAAGACAGTCGTCTTTAAGTCGTCTTTTTTGATATAGTATGTCCACACAAGCTTCTTGTCAAAAGTGAATCCTAAAAGTTTTAGCTTATCTGTAATTATAAGTTGATGACTTTCAAGAGACAATGAAAATTAGAGTATTGATTTAGTTTTTAAAAATTTTAAACTTAATAGCTCTGCTATTGCTCTTACTTAATTTCTTCGTCGAACATTCCTTCCACGGGTCCACAAAACAGCACTATCCTGTCGTATTGTCTCTAAAACACGTGCATTTCCGGTAGTGCAATTAAAAATTATATAGGGAAAAGTTCAGAACGATGCTCTTGACAACGTATTTCAACCTCATTGAAATTTTTGATTTCCCTTTTCTAGATAATTACAATATATTGTTTTGAAAGAACTGTGTCATTTGGAATGTTTTGAAAACACATTGGACTTTGTGTAAATTACTGCTATTTTGTTTATTATCATTCAGGATTCAGATTAATTGTACGAATATAAAATATGACGTACAGAGAAGGAAATATAGATTTATACTGTAAACGGAAACGGAAGAGATATTGTTAATAAGAAGAATAGATCAAGAACTTTAAACGATAACATCTTGAAAATGAATACATGTGACATGCAATGTTTTTCCATATCAGCACAGACAATGTTATATATATATTTGTAATAGCGTAGAGACAGATATTCTTGTCAAGAAGTCAATAAAATCATATGCTTTGACAGTTTCAGGATCCTGTTAAGAGCGTCGATCACTGCTATTACAAAGGACAGTGCAATCACGAGTTTAGAGACATTTCTGATCAAATCTAGTTCAAATCTAATAGCTCATTGATTATTGTGCATGAGTTTCAATCGAGGAACGTTGATAAACCGAACATTCTGTCAAGTGCACTATCGATCGTGCGTGATATTGAAAACAGATGACTGCTTGTTGTCTTGTTAGAAAAATGAAGGGACTGGTTAAAAATGAAAATCATACTCTTCATACTGGATATTTGTGTCCATTTCATATGTGTACTCATGTGGATATGAAATAAAAATCCGTTATCATCAAACTGAATGCATCAAAATAGGCAGTAAGAAGATGAGATATAGCGAAAAATTTGTACAAAATATGACAAATTGCTTGAAATATATACAATACGAATAAGAGTATTAAAAAAAATAAATTTGATTAATATACAGAGTGGGTCAAAAATCGTAGTATAACCAGGGGTTAATTCCACATAAAATTTTCATTTTAAAAAATTTTTTCATCCAAGATTTCGTTTGTTCACTCTCCCCCCCCCCCCTCCCCTATATATCAGAAGAATACAAAATATAATCTACAATCTAAGAAATATTGCTTCGTTTGTTGTTAGTCTGTATATAGTAAAGAAATTCTTGTATCAACAAGATTAGTAAGTATATTTACAATCAGTTTGATCAGAAAGAAATATTTTATGTATCGCAATACGATGCATTATAACAGAACTAACTAATGTACATTTAAATGTGATGTAATATTATTTGCACAAATGCAGATTCTATTTTATATTAAATTTCATCGTCAAAATTTTCGATTATTACATCGTTTTAACTAAAATGTCTAATTAACCACTGTCGATTACGACAAACGGCTTATAATTATTAATTTCCTGTACAATTATTGTGGTTTACCAGAACGATCGATCAAGTTTGTGTACTGAATCGCAAGTGAATGTTTACTATTTTTATATACTCACGGAAATTAAATAAAGATAATTTGTACAAAAATCAAAAGCACTTTTAATAGATGGAGAATAAAAATAATTCGTAAATATGATTATGTTACTCTTCTTTTGTATCATATTTTGTCACATACATTTTCTATATAATCGCTTTTCCTTACATTGCGGATGATTGAAATGTCTTGTGTTTGATTCTTCAATTCTTAAAATATTCTTTAAATTAAAGATAAAGTCAAATGAGACAGATACGCCCTTCTTCGAAACAACGTAATAAATATTTATAGACAAATAATATGTATCATAACCCGACAACTAATGACTGCGTCACAGATCATTATAATAATTTAGATCATTAATAAACCAAGACATAGACTATTAATGCAGTATACAAATTATGTTACGTTTAATATCAGCTCTTAAACACAACAAAACAACTTTCATTGATCAATAATTTTATTTAACTTAGTAATTTCTGTTGATTGCAATAAATATGTAAATCATAAAGGGGTCACATTGAAATCATCGACACAGATTTCTCCGACAATATTTCATCGACTATAGATTTCCCGGACAACAATTTTTATCGACAACAATTTTAGCCGACGACAGTATTAACCGACAATGTTACTGACCGATGACACTATTATTGCTTTTCTAATGATAACGCAAATTAGATTTAGTTATATTTTATTTTTAGTTGATAATACAACTTCTGCAATAACAGAATTATAATTTTCTGGATATCGAGGTATTTTTGTATAATTAACTATTTTCACTAACAATGAGAATGATTATAACTCTATTCGATATATTAGAAGCAATAAAGACCATAGCCGAACGCAAACTGAGGCAATGTCTGCGACGATGTGTAATTGTCTAATGTTGTTATCGGTTAATGTCATTGTCGATAAAAACTATTGTCGGACAAACCTGGAGTCGATGAAATATTGTTGGTGAAAACAGTGTCGGAGAAATCTGTGTCGATGATTTCAATGGAACTTATCATAAAGAAGCAGTTGTTATGTATGTTATGTATACATGTATATATGTATAAGTGTCTTGTGATCGAGGATTAGATCGTACAGTTAAGAAAAATTAATTACCAAAGGGATATAAAGTAGGAATAAATAGTCTAGCCGCAGGCCTAACTGGTCAAAGTGGTTGGAAACACGAAAGTTTGACGAAGTTTGGTCGCCGAGTGATAAATCTTATTATCTTAGCGAATCCGGTTATAACGAATTCCTTAGAAGAGATAATGCTACATAGAATTTCTATTCGTAATTTTGATTCTTAATTAATCCTTCTTTATTTATTTCGGAGATTTTGATATTATCATAAACATTACATCTGAATTGTATCCGACGAATTCAAACAAAAGGAGGTAAGAAAAAGTAAGAGGTAATTTAATAGCAAATTGAAGATTTTTTTGAACAATTTAAACAAGTTACATGTTCCTCGTGCATTAATGTAGAAGATGGAAGGAAATTATAAGGATCAAAGCAAATTATAAAGATTCGCGAGTATCATAATGTGAATTCATGTGGAACATCATTACCATTTGTGCTGAAAAAGATTAGAAGGTAATATTCAATATTTCAATATTTCTTAATACTCATTATTATTCTTATTCTCTTAAATTGATAGTATTTCCTTGATATATGTAATACGTTAAATACTTTTGTATTTTACGATTTGTAATAACGGTGGTACCGGCCAATGCATTAAAAAGTATAAATCCGTTTAACAAAATAATTGGTCTTTATATATCCTCTATGCGCTCACCTAGGTATAAATTAATAATACTAAATCGTGTTTCCTTGGCGCCATTCGATTTTCGTTAAAAACATTGAACAGTGAACAATTTTTGAGTAGTCTGTCATAGAAAGTCGTTTAAACGATTCGTAAATTGAAACTGGAATACTTTAGAAGAATTTTTGTATTTTTTAATACTATTTTCAAATTAGAAAGTTTGTACCAAAAAGTTAGCACCCAAGTTATGACACAACCGATAAAAGAACTTTCTAGAATTTTTAAATTATGGAACTTGTGTACTTTTCTTATAAAATAAAATGAAATTCGTTTCAAGTTTTTAAAAATATATATATTCTAAAAATATTTGTATTTAACAAATCATAAATGGAAAATGCAAATAGTTTTTTGAATTTTCTCCGAAATATATCAACTTCTTGCTCACGAGAAACAAATGTTTATATAATGTATACATAATTACGTGTCTAACATATGTTGATTTGTTGACTAACACGTGTATTATTCTGATATAATATATTGTATGATCAATTTAACTTTTAAATTAAATTTTAACACAAATATTAAGCTGATTTTGACAAAACACATTAACTGGCTGTTACTATAATAATCTTTATTAGCAATCAACGTAATCGACGCGAGCGACCTTCTATTGCGCCCTTAGCATCCCTGGAGGAAGTGTACAACGATATATATGTACATATATGTATAAGTTAATTTGAAGTTTGCAGATTTTTCTCGTTCAAAATTTTAATACTTACAAAATAACAATTATAACAATTATAATAATTTAAAAAGGAACCTGTTACCAAAATTGTGGCATATCGTAATTATCAAGAAATCAATACATGAACTTTCTTTTCACTTTATATTAGTAGTAGTGTGGTGCTACTTTTATTTTCTACAACCTCTATCATTTTTAAAAAAAAATTTATACAAATTTTTTACTATTTCTTGTTTTATGCAAGTTTTCAATTTCTCAATGTTAAATTATTTTACTTTTGGATATATGTACATACTTTTGTAGCTAGGAGATTTTGTTCCGTTGGCCACATCAATTTTTTAACTATCAAAATAAATTTTCACTACGTTCACACTATGTATATTTAAATTATCATGTTAAACAATATAATTCTACTTGTTTTTGGTGTTTATATATGTTTCACCAGTTTTGTTAAAATGAACTTTATATCTATTTTTGAAAAATATCCTAGTGTAATATCAATCAAATCATGATACCATCATCGTTTGTTGCCTCTGCATTATGTAGTCTTTCTTTAAATCATGAAAATAATAATTTAAACATTCTGTATCGATCAAGTTAAAACATTTTTCGTCCAAAAAGTAACGCTTAACGAAAATTAGCTCAATAACTTAACTGAAAGAAATCATACAACATCGTTTTGAGGGACGTTGGAAACGAAAAAATTACGATCTACAAGAATATAATCGTGAAAAAATTTTTTGCATTCCTGTAGAGACATTTAAATTTACAGTTTTCGACGAAAAAACCTATCCCTTTTTTCCTCTACTACATGATACATAAACATCATAGAAAAAAAGAGGCGAAGGATTTTGAAAATAGAGGCTTCAAACTTTAAAATAAGGCCAAGAGGTTCCTTGTACGATTTTTATTTCAGAAAATTACAGTAGTTTAATATCCAATTTTTAGCAAAAATTTAAATCTCTGACAAGGATATTTACGGAAATTTCATGTTTTTTATTCTTTCGGATGAAATACTATTAATAAAGAATTGATTTGCAAATAAAATAACAATTACAAGAATTTCAACTAATTTGTTGAATATAATGATTTTTTAATAAAAAGAAAAATATTGACTTTATAACTTGCTACATAGTCTTTAATGCATAATCCCCCTCCCAAATAGATTGAAAACGATTTATGGAAATGACACATTGACAAGCACAAATATGAAAAAATTAATACGAATCGAATGTGAAACGTGTTTTCAATAGATTTTATCGTTTCTGTAAATTGAATATTGCACATTTATTTTCATTTTATTTTCTTGCACATTTCTAATAATAATTTACTAGATAGACAATATCATCAGGTTTATCTAGTAGCCCATCGTTTGTAAGTTTCATAGCATCAGTTTTAAAAAAGTAGATGATTTACGCTTATAAGTGATTATTAAATAAGATGAAAATAAAAGGAAATTTTCTAATTCTATAATAATCGATGATTATTTAGATCAACTTTGTAGAAAGGAAGATATATTTTTCAAAATTAGCCTACGATTTCCACCATGCTCAAATGTCGGAAGAATCAATTACTAAATACTCTTCATTTGCTGTGGAGGGACAACTTAAACATTTACATATACAATTTAAATCGACGAATGCACATTTGAAATATGAATTAAATATTAAGTCTTTCGGACGTCCATCTGAGATGGATGACATGATCCGAAATTTAATGGATGAAAAAGAAGGACTCAATGAGCCTTGAGATCGGTTCAAAAATTGTCAGAAATTCTAAATATTCTGCCGTCAACTGTGCACAGACATTTAAAAAAAATGGGAATAGTATCAAAACTGGAGATATGAGTGCTACACTAACTCACCGAAATCACATGGACTGCGTACAACGTGCATATCTTTACTTGCTCGTAAAAGAACTATCTAACAGGTGATGAAATGTGGATTTAGTATGACAATCCCCAAAGACAACGAATTTAGACCAGAAGAGAATTATTGTCTGGTGGGATTATTGAAGAATTTTATTTTTCAAGTTGCTTTCGAGTAGTCAAACAGTAAATTCAGACGAATACTGTGGTCAGCTAAATTAAAAGAAGAAATAGCAACAAAGTAACCCAGACTCACAAATCGAAAAAACGTGATTTTTCGTCACGATAATGTCAGACCATATGTGACACAAAATGTGTAAAAAAAATTACGTGACTAGTTGGGAAATTTTATCGCACCCACCATGTTCTCCAAATATTACCTTCTCAGATTATCACTTGTTTTGATTATTGCAATACTTTTTAGTCAATAAAAAATATGACAATATTGATACTATAAAAAAAGATCTCTAAAAATATTTTAATGAAAAATTAAAGAAATTTCACAGTGATGGTATTATTTTTTTTTTTTTATTTATTGAAATTAATCCATACTTTTCGGCTTTGGGTGACTTCCAGTTTTTAACAATATAATAATATCAAGTGCTTATCTCTAAAAATAACGTTTAATGTCTAGCTTGCATCACCTAAACCTACCATTATATACATATATACTGTCTCTGTTTTGTTAACCATACTTGATATCATGATGTTGAAATAATCTTGAAGACAAAAAAACAAAGTTCATTTTAGAGAATGTAAGAATAGTAACAAGAGCAGTAATATTACATTATTTCATGAGATGTGCTTTCGAAATGCTGGTCTCCTGCGTCAAGGCATGTCTGTACATAATTAGTGAATGATTAAATGATTAAATTAATTACTTCTTATGACATTTCCGTGCCATTACTGAAACATTTATTTATTAAACACTTGGTAATAGTCGCAAGTCTCACGTCATTATTTGTAAACATTTTGTTTACTAACTACATGTTAGCTTTAGCTTGACGCAGTTCAAGTAATGTTACAGCACTATGGTTTTAACATTCTGAAAGTATCATACTTATCAGATTGTTGATCGAAAGTTAACTGACGTTACAAAAGTTAATTAATAAAGTTTTGTGATAAAATGTATCAATATAGCTAAAGGGGAGAAAATGAATATGTTATTTATAATGGAGCTAAACGAAACGCAATTCAATCGTGTGAATTATATCCAACAACAAATCATCCTTCACATGTTATATTTCAACGTTTCGTCTTCAAGGCCATTTCAAGATCATGATTTATCATCGTAGATCGCTGAATTTGTCTTTACATCGGCTACAACATAGTATTATAAAATATGAATATCATTGTGCTTAAAATGTACGATCATTTTGAAAAATTTTTCAAGATGACCTTCACAAAATTTTTTTTTTACGAAATACATGCCTTGAGACCATTTAAATCTTATATATAATCACTTTTTCTTAATATTAATAGCAGCTCAAATAATTTAAATGTTCGATTTAAAACTAACATTCTGTATAATAACAAAATATTCACTATTTCTCTTTCTTATTATGACACAGTGGATAACGATGCGCAACAAAGAGGGTAACAGTGCATTTTACTGCTTCGCTGCCACATAGTCGAATGATTGTTGACACAACATGACGTATAACACACATGTGGTGACTCGTATGCCACGAACTACTTCAACGTTGCTTGCGGTATAGACGAATTACCACTGCACACACAATTGCGAAAAAATTGATGCTACTCTTCGACATAATCAGTGCCTCTGTCGAAGCATTGTCGAATTAGAATGACCTGTGTGTCATATTATAATTTTCATTACAATTTCAATTTTTATCACAATTTTTTAACAGTACGTTTATTTGTTCAGTTTGATAAATATACTATTTCTAAAGACAATTGCTTTACGCGTGTATATACATTTATTGTCACCATATTTACATTTAATATATACACGTAGACAATTATTCTTGCACCGTCGTATTCATGTCGCGTCGAAGCACTTGACGGATGATATACGAGTCATCGTATGTTGTATCGACATGGCATTGATCATGATCTATCATATTAGGACTTTTTTGCGTTTCTTCGCGACGTCTCAGATTTACCATCTTACTGTTCATGTGAGCGCGTGGGTATATTGGTAACTCATCTAGAAAAATGGCACACAGTGTTATTATATCTCTAATATTTTCTTGATGGCAGCGAAAGAGTTAACATGACATAGCACGAATACGAGCAAGCTCAACAGCGGACTGTCAACAAACACCGTAGAAACAAAGCCGTAACTTCAGTGTGGAACAAGCGAACTTCAGTGTGGATGCATGCTGCTTTTCTCGCGAGCATTTCGTGAACAGTTCTGTCCAGTCTAAATGCAGTCTTGAAAAAAAAAGTTGCACGCGCAAATTCTGCAACAAATTACCGTAGCGACGAATTTGTCGCAAACCATTTGTCTGCACTCGGAAATAATTGCATCTCCGATATAATAGGTATCGCGATACGCGTATGGAAAGATGTTTGAAAATGAAATAAATAATAATATAAACACTTAGTTTTATCTGTTTTCATCGTGCGTCGAATGCCTCGTTTCTTATTATCAGGTCTTCTCCCGCCACCTCGGATTCGGGGATTGCTTTTAAGAAGGAGTGAGCGTGACGCAATGACGCAAACATTTGCCAACCAACAAATTTATATTGGGTAAATAAAAATAAACAATCGGAAGATAAAAAATTTGGAATAATGAATCATGATTAATTTATTGGTTCGGCTAAAAGATAAAAGCGTTTTTTTTTCCAACAGGTGGACATGAAGAGCATAATTGTATTGAGCATAATAACGATGAAAAATTTTGACTTAAATAACTTAAACTGATATAACTGTAAAAAAAGATCATATAGTAATCCACTTGGTCTCATCTTAAAGAACGAAGCTTCTATTTTGATAGTTGCAAATTCGTTTCTTTTGAAGATGACTTTACATCACATAGCGGGTGGGACACTGACGACACATTTTTTCTCGAAAATTATAAAAATTCAAACGCGTGTAAAAATATTAAACAATTTCTTTTCGTAACTAGATCCACCATCATTTTGAAGATTGAAGTTTCTCATTTACGATTCCCTGAAACTTGTTCTACAATTTTTTTCTCTACTGTTTTATTGAGTGTTTTAATATTAGGATTAAACGAAAAAAATTCGAAAATCCCAACATTTTGTCATCTAACCCTAATGTTCCAAATTCAATAAAATGGTGAAAAAATGGAAAGTTATTTGTTGAAATAAATTTGAAATACAAAATTAAATAAACAATACTTTAATCGATAGCCAAATAATAAAATAATTTCGAGAAAAAGACATCTCTTATACGAAACTAACACAAGATTATTTTGAAGTTATACCAACCCAAAGAAAATACTACTCTTACGATTAATGATCGAGGTCGTGGTCGTGTTTATATTATACGAGTATTTTTTTCACGAGTTTAGTAGTCATTTTCGATTATTTCATCAGAAAGGGATTGTAGGATTTCTAATCCTACAAATTGGAAGATAGTTACTATACTCAAAATATAAATTTGATATCGAGGACTGACTTGATCCTGCTATGCAGCACGTTAACCCACTAAATCGAAACCTGATGCAGATCAAACTGTACTCGGTGGATATTACTGAGACTGATTGGATTTTGATGGCGCAGCTTGACCATGTAAGACAGATTCTATGGACAATCTTTGCACGAGTGAGGCAAAACAATATTTCACAAACTATAACTTGAAGAAGAAAAAAGTCTAGAGGATAGACCAACAGCATGAACGTTCTGTATGCAGCACGTTTCCAGATTTACAGAAATGAATGTGTTTGTGAGGAAATGTAAAATTTCGTACCTCAGTTGCATGTATTACAAACCAGTGGAGAGAGACGAGGCGAAATACACTTTATCGAAGACGACATTGCCTTTCCATGTTGACTTACGTTGCACCGTTTGAAAGAAAATAATAATTTGTATGTCATTATGAATATCTTCATGAAATTCATGGTAATAAAATCAATGAAGGATACGAATGAGCGGCGAGGATGCTCATGAACCCTAATATATCTATTTAGGATACTACATCGTATTATCAACGATAGAAGAACAATCTTCAGTAGGATGATCGCAAGATCTATGAAATTTGCCACGTGTTTACTGTCGAAGCCACTCCTTAAATTAAACAGTCGTGATTTTAAACAGAGAACTACCAGAGAAGGAAAGCCTAGGAAAGCGATTATGTATAGCAAGTGTATTAGGACTACATCGATAGAAGCTTTGGTTGGGTACAAGATGCGATACCTGGCAGAAGAATGGATTTTACAGAAAGTATAGGGAAGATTGCGCTCATGGATTTGTGCAAGCACCACGCAGAGAATTTCGAACCGTATCGCAAAGGATCAGAGAAAACAGAAGAAGCGGTGTGATCGAGACAGCTGAGCGGCGAAGAAAAAATTGTAGGAAATTTCATGCCCAATTTAAAGAATTATTCAGGATCATTAGTTTTATACATATAATGATCAATATGAAATCGAGAATCTATGGGAAGAAGATCATCGAGCGTTTGAAACTGTGGACAGCAACAGTCATCGACAATAAAAAGAACCGGATATTGACCAATTAGGTCGCAGCCTAATATAATTACCAATACTGTGTGAATCAAATTCATTTTTACAGGAATTTAGAATTCTACAGCTGTAAAGTTGGCAGGACGAACATTGAGAGATGGATAATGCTATTATTGACTGCGACGATTATTGTTCTATTATTGTGATTACTACGGCGTATTTAATTTGTCTCCGAGAATGGTCTTAGACGACAACAACGGCGAGATAAACGCATTGTGTAAAGCGATAGTCATCGTATTGACTATGGAATGGCCCGTCGCTGCATGATGCCCAAAGTAGGCATTGGGTTATGGTGAAGGAAGTCCATTTGGAGTCTTTAACAGACATGATGGTGATTCACGATTTCTGGAATGGCGTTGGACTTCGACGTGCGTAACAAGGATTGTCGCGACGATGAATGGTGAGGAACGTCAGCAATGAGTGTCTATGATATTCTTGTTTAATGAACGAACGTAACAATTGAAGAAGAACGGTGTCCACATGTATCGTAGGAGTTTGACATCGGATGCGAACGCACCTGCAAAGGACCTCCGCAGCGAACATAATGATGTCTCCTATCGATGTCATATGCAGTGATCTCTGAAAGAGAATTCTTATCATCGAATTGGCGAGTCGGCGATGTAGCACGGATGCGTGCGAATTTGCCACAATTTAAAGCAAAAATATAGAAGTGGATTTTATTTATCTTTAAGTCACTTATCCTTTTATTTTAAAAACTATTGTGAATATAAAGCAACACGTTGCAGAACTTGACAACACAGAGAGATACCAACGCTCTTCCTCTCTGGCAGTTTTCATATCCATGAACAAGTAAAAATGTGGCGAACAGTATAAATAGTGCAGAAAACAAGCGTTCAGTGTGTAGTCTGGCGCGAGTCATATTACGAAAAATATAGAGTTGAAATATTATGCAAAAATGTAATAATTTTCTCGTGTTATAACCATTCATAACCACTCATATTCTTTCTTTTTTTTTTCATTTTACATATTAAATAATAATATTCTTATGTATTCATGAATAAGCAGACAAATAAATATCTTGAGAAATTGTTATTTTTAACTAATAATATTGAAATTTAATAGACGCAAAAAAATAAGATCACGATTGTGAAAATCCGCAGTATGGTCACTAAGCGTATGAAAATGTAATAAAGTGACTATAATTGTTGGAAACGTATTGTATGATGCATAATTCAAGTACTTCTTTTGTTTTCAATAACGTACGAACGTAACGCAAAACGAAATAAACAATCACCTTCTTTTTAAATTTTAAATTAATTTAAGTTGCATTTTTATTAATCAAAGCTTTTTCGTAAGTCAATTTTGTTTATATCATAATGGTAACATTGCATTTTTAATAATGGAATTTATCATAGAAAAAATACAAACATAAGCAAAATACAAAATTAAAATAATACGATAAAATAAGATGTATAGAAAATAATTCAATCGTAATAATGTATACAAAATACAAAATTAAGGCGCTTCAATAATCTTATAAATGTTCATTGTACACAACTTATATCTACATTCTTCCACAGTTATTCACATTTTTCATTAAGATTTTCACTTTTATTACAATGGCTCTTAATATAAATGATCTTATTAAATAATTTGCCATTTACAATTATATGATACACACAATTAGTCTATTTACACATATTAGTCTATTTCGTATTAAATATCTGTATAACGAAATTATTTACAAGTATTAAAAACAAGTTATGCACTAAATGTAAAGCATCAAAGAAATAAACAATAAAATAAAATCGTTTTTATCGTAATTCAAATCAAGTAAGATAAATATTTACGCTAATTCTTGTCTTTACTTTTATAACTTCGATTCACTCTTCGAGATATATGTTAAATCCGCAAATCAATACTTGGAACATAAGATAGGTGCCACAAGCCATAACATTTTCCCTTCTATGTTTTACCGCTGGGATTTGGTATTGTGAGCAGAAGGCTATAAATATCATTGTAATAGAACATTTCCTGAATACCTTTTTCTTTCAATACCATGTGATTTTAGTTGAATTTTCATCTTTCTTACAAAAATGTTTCCATTAATTCCATATAACTTGAAACCTTTCACATCTTTGTGAAATTTAACCATGTCTTCAAATGAGAATCACCAACATTTATTCTTCGTTTACATCAAGTAATTCAGATAAAGTTTCTGTTTAGGAAATTAGTAGCCTATTTTAAGTAGGTTCCATTTTAGATCAAATATTATCTTCTCTATTTTTACTCTTTTAATTACTGTGATTTCTATGTGATAAAATAGTTACTATATAAATTACAAATCAAATTCAAGGTAAATGAAGTAAACAAACATCAATTGAACATAAATTTTGATGAGATGATTCCAACATAAGTTCTGTTAGAGACAAGTGTTCGAATCTGTACCTTTCTAAGGAAAATTTCAATCAGCCTCGTAGGAAGTTTCGTCTTTGAACGTTCAAAGAATTCAAAATCAAAGGAACGTGATAAATGCTGCAGCACGTCGAAGATTAATGCAGAACTTTCTACCGGATAACAAGCTTATACGACAATGGAAGGAGGATCACTTTTGTAGGAATTAGCGTTGAAGGACCATGCAGACAAAATAAAGGATCCTTAATTAGGATAGATATTATCATATCTTGGTCATTTCTTGGTTACGTTTCAGTCTTTGTCCCAGAGGATAAGCGGGATTTGTCTTTTTAGCCTTCTAAACTTACGATTCTCTTACGATTCAATTATGGAATTATATACAAATGATATAGACGCCTTATATACATTGCAGGTCGAAAGCTCTCACATAATATAAATAATATAATGTATTAGATATGTATTACATATATATAAACGTATAATATAATGTATAATATTAAACATTTAATTAGTATAAAATTATGGTTAAAAATTAAAAGAAAAGGGAAAAAAATTTCTAAGCAATTTCAATGTATACCACATATAACGTATATTCATCGTAAAATAAAAGAATCATCCTTTGTTTTTCAATACAGATTTTTGTATTTTAGCCATTCTTCTAGTTTATTTATTTAAATTTTTAAATATCATATCGTTCCAACAATATTGTCTATCAACTATTTTTGTGAGATTGGAGCATGAATCTGGACCTGTCTTTTTACCAAACTCTTTGTATAACTAAGATCAGGCGACTGCACCATCGAATTCATGTTTATTAAAACTTTCTGATCTTCTTTTTCTTTTAAATATTCTTATACAAGTTGAAAGTGTGTTTAGCATAATAAATTTAGAAGTAAAAATATTGAACAAAATTGGGTAATAAAACTATTCGTACAAATTCTAAATAGAAGTGATCTTAGACTGATCGTTTGAATTGATTATTTTTTAACTGATAGTGTATAGTAATATATAACTGTATAGAATATAGAGTAATATGTATTTTATGCATAGTTAATTATATGTATAGTTATATGTACAAGTATTTTACAAGCAAACGATTCAGAAAAAAAAAAAAGAATAACCCTCGGTCTATGTTAATTTATTTGTAGAATCTGCGGACGATGTATTCTCTAATCATCGATATAACTATCATGGGTAAATTCTCATGATCTGGTTTAGCCATTGGATCCGCTACGATATTTTAGACCATCCCGGAATTTGTGTGTGACAACTGAGTTATGGATATTCCAGGGATCTCATGATTTCGATTTAGCTACATATGTTACATAACATATCCACATAAATTTTTCGCGTTGTGGTATTTGTGACGTCACGTTTCCAACAAATGCGCGAAATACTATTATTCGCGTTTTTCTACAGCTAGAAATATGTAGGCATAAGTTAATATCTGTTACGTTTTCTTTTCAGTCGTATTTTTAGTCGTATCCCATTAATTGCTTATGAATGGATCTTTTCTGCTCTTTCAAAGACAATAAACATAATTTTAAATTTAAAAAAATTTAAATTTATCAAACATTTAGCAAATATTGTTTTTACATTTTAAAAACTTGAAACTGTATATAAATTTAGTTCGATAATCGGGACGGCAATTACATATGCAAACGAAGGATTTCTTCAACGATTTCGATGATTTTTGAATATGTTGTAGAAATCAACATTTCGAACAACTTTTTCCTGTACATTTCATCACTTTTTGATACTTAATTTTTAAACTTCATTCAATCATCATCTCAGAATAATTGAAAATCGTAATTGAGAAAGTACTCTAGAGTGATGAATTTTTGATTCTGGTTATATCTGTCATTTATATATATCTATATATACGTATGACGTAACAAGTTGAGAGGTTAATGAATTATTTTTAATTCTCAAACTCAATATTTATAATCTTGTATTTAAAAACGATTAATTTCATCTTCGTAAAAGTATCGAGAAGATACAAAGCTTGAAATCTAATATGAAGAACGAGGAGAGAAAGAAAAAATTTTTTGTATACATAGACTTTTACATAACTTTACATAATTTTCCTCAGGCGACAGGAAGGAGGTATAACTTCAGCTTCCCTAACTCGAATATCTCCCTCGTAATAAAAGCAAGAAGATAAAGGAATAAGTTAAACATTCCCTAGAGAATGAAACAGACAGCTTTAATGAGTTATCCAAGCGAATTATGTATAAGAAGAATGTAAGATGATCAAAAATCCGTTTAAAATAGTTACATAAATTGCTACAAAAGAAGAAATTGCTTTCCAGAAGAAAAAGTTCATTTTCTTGCATGGTTGAAAATCGGTAACATTTGAGATCGAAAAATTGATCCACTTCTCCAATTTATGGACAAAATTCAATAAATTAGTATTGGCAAATATGTATCTCGGATACTGAGAATTCAAAGTTGGCGCAAAGTTATTCAAATATTTTATAATATATTTAAAAATCATTATAATCAAAGTGATGGCGTCCGCTTTCTAAATGATCACCGAAGAGATTTCTGAAAATCTTGATTCTGATAATGTAAGACATAATTTTGTGGTAAAAGAAACGTTGGAAGAGGACTAAGAGAGCAGATTGTTTTTTAACTATTATACGCGAGAAAGAAAAGTGAAAAAAAAGAGTGGAAAATCAAAATTCAAAAATATCGCCCTTAAGCCTACGGCGATATTCGTATTTTATGCAGTCATTGATGCGGTAGTATAGAGTGTTACACAATGTTTGTATAATGACAAACTTGAGCATTGTTGAAACAAAATATTTAAAAAATTATTTAACTAATTTAATACGACATCTTGATGTTATTTAAAAATAAATAGAATTTTGCGTTAGTTTATTTAAATAAGAGATGGTTTTTCTCGAAATTATTTCATCATTTGGTCATCAAACAAAATAATTTTTTATTTTATTTTGTATTTTAAATTTATTTCTGATAAATAATTTTTCAAATAGTTACTGATTCTGTTGAATAAACTATATTTTGTGCTACGATTATTTGATTCGATACGCAAAACAAAGTTACTTTTTCTGTTATTTTGAAAATAAAAATAATAAATTAATGGAAATGATTCATTATCCCAAATTTTTATTTTTTATTTTCATTTCAATTTTCTCAATCCCATACAAACATGGAAGTCTGTCAGTCTTCTAACCCCTTGCTGTGGAATGACGTACCATGCCAGTCGAAAGTTTTTTGTCTCAGACAAAACTTTTATATGTCGATAGTCAGTTATTTGAAGAATAAGAATGATCGACTGAAATTATTTTTCAAAACAATACGTCGTACAGTAAGCGAGCAATACGTTATAATTTTCATAGAAATACGTATATTTATTGTAAATCTTTACTCAATTTTTAATATATTTAATTATAACGCAGGCAAAATAAATAATAAATTTTTTAAAACGATAGTGATTTTAGTGATATCATTTCAACGAGTTTAAAAACAAAAAACGACAAATCACAAGGGATAGTAAAAAAAGTGATGGCGAATGTAGTAATATTTTGTGTATCTCACCAAAAAAAGTATAGACTGCTATTAAATAAGAAGGAAAAAAATTGTAATGAAAATTGAAAATTTTGGTCACGTGTACCCGTCGAATAAATGCAAGTAATTAAGAATAAATCCAAGGTCTATTTCGTAAAGAGACCTAAGAAACAGGGCATTTGGCATACAAAAGAGATGTTTATATTTCCAAACAAGTATTTACATATCTTATACGTGTATCATGATATCTGATCGGCGATAGAAGTATGAAGAATCCGTCTGAAAGAATCCAAAGTGTAGAAATGACTGCCAGACCCGTATAAAAACAATTATAGCAAAAAGATAGGAAACACAAAGAAAAATTAGAAAAAATAAAATTGAGAATGTTGTTGTTCAAGGCATGGTGGTAGGCGGCCTTTCACAATGCAAATTATCAATATTTATTCGTAAAAGAGAGAAGTGATTCTCATTCACGTCAAACGTAGTAGAATAATGAAATCTATTGTGTTTGGTATGTACATTCTCAATTGAGAATGTCCTGATTTGATTGTATGATATATACGTGTGAAAGCAATAGGCATGGAGATAATATTATTCCATTTTGAAAATTGAATGAACCTGCATGCTAATTTTCTCTAATATATAAAATAATTACATATAATGAAAACGTATAATTATATATAATATAATAAAATTCCACATTAGAGATAAATACGTTCTCATTTATTTACAATTACATATACTGATTACAATGAAACTAATACTACTACTATAGTATTATAATACCTTAACTAAAATGAGAGATATTTATAAAAATAGATTTTATTTTAGATTTTCATGAAATATATTGCATACAGTGCTGGATAAAATAGTATATCAAGTAAAATATACATATATAATATTTATAGAGATTATTTTCTACACAGTGTTTCATTTATTTATTTGAAGTAATTAATTGTTTTTTTTTTATGGATTGAAATGTTATTTGAAATTTATTTGATTCTATAAGTATATGGAAAATGTATTTGAATATATTTATTTATTTAATATATTTTTCGTGATAAAATTGAAATAGTTTCTTGAAATGTTTGAATGTTGTTTTTGTGAAATTGTTCCTGAAATTGTTTATTTTTGTACAGAAAGAAATTTTGTCTATGAGTGTCTATGGGTCTAATAAGTTTTCAAATATTTCAAAATATTTTATTTCAATAAGAGTACGTCAATTACTATTTCAAATACTTTTTATTTTAAATATATTCACTACTGACTATATAATAGTGTAATAGCTATGAATCTATATGAGTTATGTATATACTATACGTATAATGTACATGCAATATAAGTATTAAATATTACGTGACAGGTAAAATTAACTATGAACATTCTCATTTTCTTATAGTAACAATATCGATTATATAATAAGCGTGGCAAATAATTGGTTCCCTTGTATCTTACTATTTTTCGGTAAAAATCAATCACATACATTATTATTATTATAGATGCAGCTAAACATAAAAGCTAACATAAAAGTTAGAATACCGAGAAAGAGGATAGTCCAGAGGTGAAATGCTAGCAGTTACCATTGGAATCTTCATTACATTATGATTGGATATAAATGATAAATCGCATTGACTAAGTTTGCACACAACGTGACAGTGTCAGTTTTACCTTCCGGGAATACGTTGAGCAAAAGTTTGAATGCATTTCATAGAAGATTAAGTACTACTTCTTGAGCTCTTCCTTCTGTCCCTGTAATGAACTATATGAACAGAAAGATCGGGCGACAAATTTTCATTTAATGTAAATGGGGTGAGAGTAACGATAAAAAGGGTTGAAGAGTCGTCTGTAGCAACTAGTTCGTGATATAACGTACTTTACTATGTAGATAATTTAATATGAGCGAATAATATCAGCTTGTAAAATAACTGAAAAATTTTAAGATCATTCCGATAATTCAGAAACCAAATTCGATAAACCAAGATGAAGATCAAGTTTACTTTTAAGCATTTTTTATTATCTAATTTTTTATTATCTAATTTTTAAAAATAATTAGTATAAATGTGTGATAACTGTGTTGCAATGAAAGTGAAAAAAAAAACGATCGAAAACGTGATATCGTACGATAATTATTTAAACAGTAACACACTAATGCATGGATAGTATAAAGATAACTAAAATCTATGTGCAACGCTTTGTTCGATGGATTATATGTACTTTAATGGCGTACAATTGCCAATCAATCGAATCGCGGCTATAGAAATGATTTTTTCTTCGATATATTTACGTACGCAATTAAAAATTATTTGTAAGTTGTGTTACGATACGCAAAATGTCATGTATGGGTTTTGAGAATAAATATATCACGCTGTATTAGCTTTTGGTCGATACTAAAGCACCTTTACGTATAATGGATTGTTAATTTCGTTAATGCGTGTTTAATCCGTCGATAGTGTCCAATTACTTTTCTGTATTACATTCATTATTGCCTCGAACAACTTGTGTCAATATTATTTCTTATATTGCTCTTGGGGTGCGTTGAATATCAAACAAATTAATTGCTCTTGTCGCGATTAATTTAGTTTAATTTGTGGGTTTTTCAAAAATATTATTACAAGTCTATCCAAAATATTTGAAATCAATAACACACGATTATTCTGAATACATCTATTGTTGTTCAACTCGATTAATATTACTTTTATTAACATTATTTTGAAATAATAGTAAAAAATAATACTTTTTATTATACATATTATAGTCATAATGGCTGTACTTCTGAATAGTTCACATCGTTGATCGAGATAATATTTAAAAAGTGATACGAGAGGTATAAGATCCTAAATATAAAATTTTAATTTCGGAAATTTACCTATTCGGAAGATGTAGGTTTAAATTTTTATGAAATTTGCCGTATGAAAGACAAAGAAAGACAAAGTAAATAGTATGAAGTAAGACAATAAATAAAGACAATATAATAGAGATAAGGACGTATATGCACATATGTATTGGTGTTTGGTTCAGTTACAAAGGCTTCCGACTGGTACAGCGATAGTCAGTTGGTAATGCTATCGCTACATTGCTTTGTATAACTTGCGTACCGCTCTCCATTTTTCTTTGTCATTTAACTCTAGATTTCATAAGACCTACGTCTTCCGAACGGGCAAATTTCTGAAGTTAATCATTGTGGAAAAATATTCTATTATGATGTAAGATATCATGAAATTTCGATCTGAAAGACATTTCTTTTAGTTTAATATCAAATAACAACGAAAATAATCCAGACTAAAAACACAACAAATGTATTTATGTTAAAATCATTGTTTCTTTTATACATGCAGTACAAATTCTTCCAAGGAAATAATAGTAATCGTTAATATTACTTTGCATAAAATTGATTTCATTATATCAACAAAATTGTTTGATTTTTTTCAAGGAATTATGCATTTATCACATTAACTGTCTAATTCATATTTGCAAATTCGTATCAACTATGTCTTAATAAAATCTATTTTGTATTCTAGATAAAGCTTATGAGAATACATTGATTAAACTGGATGGATACGATAGTTTTCGAACAAAGTTACATCATTAACCCATTAGTACCGTTAAAAAAGTACGCTCAATGTTTTAACAGTTATTATATTATTTAATGAAATTTCCAAATTTTTAACTTCAAATTGTTTTTCTGTTTATTACATTGTCAGTGTAGTATTCAAAAGCTAATTGTTTCAAGTGAATATCTATTTTGCAAATCTTGCATTAGCAGATAAGTGCATATGTCGTACATATATTTGTTTTGTTAAAAATAATAAAATATTACAGATTAACGAGCAATTGACACGAATTTTTCAAAAATGCTTTTAATAAGTATTAGTACAATCGCATAATCTGACTTTCAATGACAATATTATGACAAACATAAACGAATCTAAGCAAGTACACTCTTTTTCATAATAAACGCATAATATTTCAGTTATTTTGAAGTGTATGTTTTTCATTTGAGATTTCTCTGATGAAATTTCGTAAAAATTTTCAGATTCTAACACATCGAGTGCCGAGACAATTTTGAGTGAACTATTCCAAAATGCCGCACATACCAGAAAATGCTACACGAATTTTGGAAAATATGTAAAATATAAAATTATATAATTTTTAGCTTTTTGTAAACTTAAAATTTAGTATTACAGAAATGCGGAACCAGAAAATACTGTATAGGAAAGAAAACTTTATTTATATTCAAAATATATAAAAATAATGAAAAAGTTAAAGTATAAAGTAGAAACTTCATTCGGCATCGGAAATTTGTTACACGCAACACTCAGCGTGTTAAATAATAATTCCAAATCTTAAATTGACGTTAACGAGTTAGTTAAAGTGTATTCACATTTGTTACTGTTACTCGTTAACATGTGTTGACATTTATTACTATTGTTAAGCTGAATTCACACTGGACAGAATCACTAGATAACAGAAACTGCATCGCATCCGTACTGTTGTTGGTGAGCAGCTCGCTAACAATTCCAGGTTTATTCGCTTAATGCTTGCGGCCCTTAATGCATCCACATAGAATTTGTGAATTGATTCTTTGATGTACCGCTTACCGAGCAAACGCTGTTGATTGTTACAAATGAGCTCGCTGTAACTTAATCGCAGTTCGCGAACTCTTCGCCAACAGCAGAGTGAACGCAGCATTATTGTTAGATACTTATGTACATATGTATTTAGTGCTAACGAGGATCGATGCAGGATCTAAATTTGTTATTGATATCCAAACACGTAATTCTAAGATTAATTTATCAGTTGAGACTCGAGATTCTTGATACGTGAAGACGTTCAAATTCGTTCAAGAGACAACGTATTAAATACTTTAAATACTTTTTTCTCTCTTTCATTTTCCCAGCATTTATTTTATACAACAACCAAATCAAGTAACGCGATGTACAGTAACGAGACATTGTCTACATTTCTTATCATATTTCTTATTATGGCATAGTGGACGAGAATTCAAGGTAAGAAACAAAGTACGGTAACAAATAGGTAACATTCCAAGGTGTTTGCTGCTAACAAAACCACATAGGTTAAAGCAAAGTTGTTGTTTCTTTGGGTGCTAATTTCATGTAAACCAAAAGTAAGACCAAGATGTATATAGATGACAGATGTAGATACAAGTATATGTTCTTATTAGATGGACTTAAGTATTTATTGTTATACAGAGAAATTAAGTGGAACATTTGTTATGCTAGATATATTAAATTATAATGATAGTAAATTACATTAAACGATAAAAATATATTGAATTATAGATAATCCATAAAAATTAAAATTGCATTCAATTTTTACATGAATTTGTATTTTATTCTGTATTTTACGTGATAAAGATTACGTGATATTGACATTTATGGTATGTATTGCAACATAATACACATAATTTTTGTACACCCTGTACATAGAACAGAAATTAAATTTATGATTATAACTTTAATTGTATTAATTTAAATTTTTTTAGTCTGGCTTCAACTACATCTTACTCGTATTCTGTTTGTGGTATGAATGTGAAATAAATTTAGAAAGCAGCCATTTTTTTGTACGATATAAAGTTAGTCTATGAAAAGCTCGTAAATGCGGGTGATGATCCCAAAATACCATTGACTGTATCATATTTTTACGATCTGAGATTCCAAATGAAATATTCACAGCAATTCTCAGAAGTTTTCGAAATTTCTTGTAACCTTCCAATTCGGATGATCTAATTCATAGATTGTAATATTTCTACGCAGCGAAATAGCAACCGTCCTCCGTAAGAAATAGTAAATAAGTAATAACTTCTCTACATTTTTGGAGTGTTACTGGCATTGTACTTTGGTTGGCTTTGAAAATATCGGCAATGTCTTGATAACACGATCAGCCTTGTTTCAGCAACAGACACCGCTGGTTCTCGCATACTCCATTACCACGAGGTTAATTGTGTTAGCGCGTGCCGCATCCATTGCTTTCTGTTTCGCATTAACCTATGTGTGTGGGTATACAAGCGTGTGTGTAACTGACGCATCTGTTACGTTCGCGTCTCATTGGTCATTAACTGTATTTAATACATAATTACAATTTCTCGGAAGAACGAATTCTTTCAATAAGCGATTTCAAGGTTGGCAACCGCGACAAATGTGATTCACGGATAGTAATCAGCTTAATTGGGAATAAATTCTCCCTCGATAAAAGTATTGAAATTATCATCTGCTGTTTATCGAATTTCTGCCGAGCCTTTGTTATTCAAGATATTAAAAAATGTCATTTCAATTGTATAAATTGTACTTACATATATGCAATTCTTTACACTGACCACATTAGTAGGTAAAAAATTATGGGTAGTAATAAAAAAATCTCTGAAAGATTTCAATGGTAATAATCAAAAAAATCTGAAACATTTCAGAGCGTTCGCTGATACGCTGTGATGAATGGAACTCTACTGTATGAAATAGCTCAAGAAAACTGAGAAACGATTTATTGCGTATGATAATATTACGATGGAATCTTAATTGTTTCATTTGGTATTTGTCATTATACTTACATACTTATGCGTTATTGTATGTATTATTGTTTGAATGAAATTTAAACTAATACAGATAATATGCACATAATAGAGTATAAAGTAATATTGATGGTTAAATTCCTAACTTATAAAAAAGTATGTCACAAATATATTTTATTCGAAGCACTGTTAAAGTGTTATAACAAAAAAAGGGATATACAAAATTAGCAGTGACAAACGTACACTACAGTACAAATGTATAAATAGATTAGATATACTTACCGGTACTTACTATAATAATAATTCCAGTTAGACTTACCTGACTATGAATTGTAAAACACATTATCACACACTATTACGTTTTAGCATAGAATTCTCTTATACTTTCTAGTAAAATTTTCTTTAAACAAATAGTGAAAAATAAAGATGTATGTAACGTTCGGTAACAAGGGAACGATGCGCGAGAATAAAGTAAAAACTGTGAGAACGATGTGCGAAAGTCGAAATTAGCAATCGGCTTGGATAGATCGCTTCATTTTTTTGTTTTTTTTTTGTTTTTAAATCTTTTATAATTCTTTATTTGTTTCTCTGTTGTTGAATTCATTATTTCATATGTTACTTTTTATTTCCATTTTAAATGAAATTTGCCCAATCCTCCATAAACATTAAAGTTTGTCAATCGACAATGTCAAAACATACTAACTTCTCAAGAGCAATCCTCAAATTCGAGATCCGGAAAGACATTTTCGGGATTCGACACGACCAAAGGAGATGAAACTATAAATTTATATTTCGTTTCCAAACATGTATTTTATACATATGTTATGTATATTTCATGTCTTTATCGGTGGTATATATGCTGGATATAGACGGAAAATACATACATATATTGCAATATATGTCACCGATAAAAGTATGAAATATATGTACGAGATACATGTTTGGAAATATAAATTTACAGTTTTATCTCCTTTGGTTGTGTTGATTCCACCGAGAATGTTTTTCCGGAACGAATCTCAATTTTGGGGATTACTCTTGAGAAGCTAGTGTTTGATCTCACCGAACACAATGAGGGCCAAACTGTGAAAAACAAATTCATCGAGCCAAGAATAAAAACTTTCAAATTTATTATTTTTTCCAAAGGCAGAGATTTCCCTTGGTCGTACTTTCATGTCTTCCCTTGCTTTCTGTTTCATTGTTTCATTGTCGTATCTGACTCTCAATTCCAAGGCAAGTTTCTTTATCGCAACTGTCTTCGACATAAATAAACATAAAACATATTGTGAGGGACGTATCCATTAGGAAGTGTAAATATGACCTTACAGGATCGACCTCGCTCAAACTTACAATTAGTTTTCAAGGTAAAAGAGTTTAAATATCCATTGTGTACGCATATAATTACTAAGATACGGTTTCTCATGCGAAATACAATGCTTATTTTGTTTGTAAACAATGTTTTGCGATCTTGTCTACAGTATCATTCACATGAGCAGCCAGTCTTCATTCAGTTTTTGACACAATGAGTTATACAAACAGAGCATATGAGGACTTTTTGGAGCTTTTGACGACAATTTACTTGCTACTATTCATTTCTATAGACTATTAAACATATTTTTCTAATCAGCCTGTTATGGCACGATGTGTCAACCAATATAACTCCGATTCGCGCGTTTTTATTTGACGCGGATAGCGATTGCGTGATGAAGTATTATGAGATATTGTTACGATTCCGATATAAGACCGGAGATGGCGTTGAGTGAATTTTTTATGAGTGATAGATTCGCGTGGACCGGATGTTGCACGGAATTTAATTGACCATCTGACTAATTTCTAACCGCTATTCATGTATTAGCGGCGGCACCAAGAGTAATAGGAAGAATAGTAATAAGTAGCAGAGATATGGCAGTATAGTAGAAGACATAGCCCGAATGTGGCGGTATAGCAAACGTTAAACTATTAACCCGAATTGTAATGATAACGCATTCAGTGGTTGTATTTACATACTCATTGTCAGTGATAAGCACTGACGCACTGACTGTTGAGTATTGCAACTAACGCACTGGCGACGCAGTGATTGTACATAACGACGTACTGATTTCCCCGCTGACGATGAGCCTGTTTTATAGGAAAGTGAAAATAGGCAAATGCAAGCCAATCACCTTGAATCGTTTGATTGTCCTGAAGTAATTCCTCTGTAAACGGTGAAATTATATATAGGATGATTGATGCCAACCGTTTTTAGAGGACACCAAACATAGGGGCAAGTCAGAGGCCAGGAAAGAAAACAATAAATTATCGCAAGATGGAGCGTAGTAGACGTTAGGACTTCTTGCCGGCATAAAAAACGGATGAAGCGTTGTTCTTGTCTAAAAATAGAATAGTAAATTAATAGAATAATAAATTATTTTATGTAGACAAAAAGTTTAACGTCTTTCAATTCTAATATCTAGAATTATGGGAAATCGCCCGAACACAGCGTGTTTCTGATCAGAGAACGATTCAAAGATTTCTTAGCATACGTACGTAATGGATATTCAAACTCATTTATCTTGAAAGCCTTGGGACGAAAAAATTTTATTTTATATTTCTTCCTTATTTTTTCACAAAGAATCTTCTATCCACCTTGTATATGCACTATGAATGCACTTAGTTCAATTTATGTCTAGTGCTTAGCTATGATAATATTACATAATATAAGTAATCAGTGATTATTGATTACTAATTAATAATTAATGAATATAAAATCAGCGATGTAGCCAATCGTAAACCAAATTTGCCCGATTTCTTTCGATCGAGATCGAAAATATTGACTTTTATTCAACTTCAGTCGAGTTGAAAAGTTTCGGACTGTCTGAAAGATTTGGAATTTTAAAAATTCGGAGCTACTCAAATGTATAGAAACCCATCATATTCGGATGTAAAGATATTTTCGAACTCACGCACATTGCTAAAACTAATGAGATTAATTTCACTAAATTAACTAATTGAGCAAATGAAGTAACAGTAGATGGTTACGAAAATTTAAGAAAAGAAATGACATAATTCTTTTTATAATAATATAATTTTTCAAGAATTGTGCAATAAAAGTACTAGTGTAAATTATAAAATTTACAATGAATGAAAAATGAATTTACGTTTACACAATTTGTTGAAGGTTACCAATGTGAGTAATATTCCCATTCATAATATTTCTATTCAATGTGGATTATTGTATACGCTTTTTGCAAAAAAAATATTAAAATATTGAGGAAATTATTTTTTCGAAATTCATCACAATAATTGCAATTGCAATTGATTCGCAGTATACTAAAATATTTGCACAAAATCACAGATTTTTTAACGTGATATGAATTATTATTTAAAATTTGTTTTGCAATCATATATATATATATATAAACAATTGACGTCCAAAACTTGAGTTTGTCTTTTTTTTACTAGGGCTGCTATTTATCCAAGTTTTCCCGGTTTTAATCTTGTTTTTAAGGCATTCAGGGAGGACGTCCAAGGGGATTTCCTGTACTGATCCGAGTATTCCGATGTTGATTTACAGCAAGCCTGCTTATCTTGCCATTAGTCCCATCAGTCACCACCGATCATCCATGTTCTCTTGTACAATATCTGTATTGCGTTCAATGATCTGACGTATGTCAAATGTATATATACTGACACAATGGACAGCAATGGATTTGTTTTTCTAGGAGAGATTTTTTTATGCATTCGTATCAGACGTATTAGAAACAGTCTAGACGCGAACGTAGTGCAATCCGAATGAGTATTACGTATTCGTGTTAATGTGCACATCTAAAGTACAAAAAATGCTTAAAAATGTTCGGATCTCAGGTGGAAAATCTTCGTTATTTTAACTTCTTATACTTCTTTGTTCTATTTGTGGTTTTATTGACTTCTCCTCTTTAGAAAGCGAAAAATTATTCAGCGTAAAAAACCTCTATAAGTATAATTTGCATTTGCAAAATCTCTTTTACGCGAAAATTTGATAAGAAATCTTCATAACTCGAAAACTTTTTCTTCTTTTTTAAAATTCGGATAAAAATTATCTTATTGTTCGTGCTAAGAATAGCAGCGAATATATTATATATTGTGACTGTATGCATATGTATGTATCTATGTATATGTTTACTATAATTTACAATAATATAGTAAGATATGTACAAAAGTTTATGGTGTAAGTGAATTTTATGTGTAGTCTTATAAGATCACAGGAATATATTCGTTGAAATAAATAGTAGGAGTGTACGAAATGAAAAATAACGGAAATATGCAGTGGGATGAATAAAGAAAATTACTATGTTGCAACTACTACTATGTTGCATTTTAGTTCTTTGACCCAAAGAAAAGTTTTACGAAGAAGGATCTCATTTACTGAAATTAAAGTAATAATATTGGATATTTCTTCCATTTTTTTACTCCAAGCTTGGACTAACTAGTTATATAATAAGTAGTATATAAAGTATTAATTTATATAGTATAGTATAGTACTCTGTATTTATATATGTATGCACAACTGTTTCATCGAACAAAACATTTAGCTTTTAATGCTGAACGAATATGAAAATTTGTTTTTTATTTTTTATACTTTATTCTTATGTTTATTAACTATAGAATGTAATGGGATAATGAATTATAATTGCACAATTTTCGAAGGTTAGAAATTTCACGTTGAAACATGTGATGAGATAAAAGATAGGCCGCCTCTCACAACCACTTTCAATGTTGTCAATACGTCGTGTCCTATGTTGTCATAGCGCAACGTCTCATGTTATTCCGGACGAGTTAAAAGCCATCTATAAGCCATCTAAAATTTCTACTGCATCATATAATTTGATTTTAACTTTTTACTAATATTATAGAAAATATTTACGGTAACAGTTGTAATTACAAGTGAGTATAAGTATAAAAAATATTTTTAATAATTATTAATCGTCGTTAAACTTCTGTTTATTAAATATATACGTGTGCAATACGTTAATATTTTAATAAAGAAAAAAGGTGAACTTATCGAAAGATCACTCCATCTTTGTAAGATTTTGATGGAATTTTTTTTAATCGGAAAAGTGAAAAAAACGGAAAAAGTGAAAAAAAAAGATTTATCGAAATGCTAAGATAAATCGCCGACAATTGATGCTCCGATATATTCCTCGAAATGACACAATGAGATTTTGGACGATTAAAATCGAAAATAAGAGTGATGAAAATGATTGGTGTCTGAGATTACAGCATACAGACACATTAGGATACAGACAGTGGGCAGGTTACGATGTACATAGCTGACTAGTTGATCAAAGGTGAAAATTAAAAAATGTATTATAGCGAACTGATTAGTCAGCTGTCGTTCTATTACTATCGCATTTATTTCAATTGGTTTATTTGTTTAGCTACATTATGACCGCGACGTATTCATTCAGGCAATCGTAAAGTGACCAGATATTTCGATTGAAACTAAATTTTTATCTATTGTTTACAGTTCATAATTGCTTTTATTGTTTTATTAAAGTAAAGCTTGTAGATAAATTATACTCTATTTTATTTTTTTCGAAGTCATTCGTATCGACCGATCGATTCGACCATTATTTTTCTTTATTATTTCCGTTGTTTGGACGTTATAACAAAGCGATTAAAAAATGTCTATTAAAATCCAAAGTAAAGTGATTCCTCAACAAGTTGACCCAAAAAAATTGAATCCTCTTTTATCCATGAAAATATATTTGTGTAATTTTCGAGTTGAAAAATTTATTTCTATTCACAAACAAATTAGGATAGTTTCTTGTATTTATTACATGCACTATAGCATTGCACTATATTATATGTATTGCACGTATGAATATACCACATGTAATCTCATATATATAATATTATATGTAACGCACTGTTGAATATGTTAACGCACTGTCTTCCCCACTGATGGCAGACCTATTTTGTAGAAAAGTGATGGCGAGTGCGGGCCAATACCGTGATACGCGCATGAGATACATGTTTGCAAATGAAATGCGAGTTAAGTTTAATTCCTTTGGAATGAAATATACTCTCTTTTGGTTTTACGTCGATCTGTTTCAATTAAGAACATTTCTTCGTTTTGAACATACGAAGGTTTTTGTACGAAAGCTTTTCTTGTAATAGATGAAACTGAAATTTTATCTATTTGGTTTTAAATTTACTCTTTATTTATAATTTATTTTTTTATGTAATATCATTTTTCTTCTTGGTTCTATCTTCAATGTTTTTCTCGAAGTTGTACTCGTTTTTTCCCAAAATGCGCCATTTCTTGAACAGACTGATTTAAGAATTGCTCTTGAGAAAGAGGAAGTACAGCCACTGGTATCATTCAATCCAATATCTTTAACCTCGGTTCCCTTGCGTGTAGGCGTACTATGTGACGTGCTATGTGGCGTCAATGACGCGACTTGTTTGTTTTAACGTCTCGTTATCGACAACGTAAAGTGTTGCAAGCGACCAAGGTCTTCAGGATATACGATACCAGTATCGTATACTGAATCACCTGAGAATCGTCGTGTGAAAGACTCCATAAGGCTATGTGCATTTTCGGTATGCAGCATACACGGATCGCTATACAAATATCGACGTGTGAAAGGGCCATTATAGGGGAATAAATAAGAACTTGTTCCGTTTATATTTTACAATTACACAGAGTGTTATTAGAGAGAGCGAGGTAAGATTTTTCATTCACAATCAGAATCTCGATTTCGAATCGAAGTGATTTCTTCAAGTAAAATTGGATCCATTTCGTCGCACTTATACACATTTTACTAACTTGCATTTTAATCCATTGAAATTCTGACGGAACTTTAAGGTAGGCAGGATAGTCGACGCATTTCTAATACTACCTTTCTTAAAATAAGTTTTCGTTCTGAAAAATGCTAATATAATAATTAATGTAATACAGTAATTAATGTAATACAATGTAATACAATAATTAATATAAAATAATGTGATACAAATATCGACCAAAATAATACTATAAATATAATAATTAATATGGAACATATCGATTTTGTACATTTTATAATATAATAGTGTATGCGTCTTCTTTTTGGCTACATTTTAGTCGCTGGTTTTAATAGTTTTTAGTAAAGTACTTCAAATGTTTGTATGTCTAAATCTCTTAATTGAACCTTATACAATATAATAATTGGACCTTATACAATAAGAAAATGATCAAACTTTTTGGAAAAAATTGTTTGACTCACGGGAAAATAAAATTTTGCTGCAAGTATGCAAAAACTCGGTTTTGTCTTATAGAGGTGGGTAAAACCAGATACCTATTAAAAGACGTATAAAATGCAATACAGTTATAAAATTTTTATTTTTATTAGTTAAAAAATAGTGAAACCAATTATTTTTAACAAATATAAAGGAACTTTTACCATATTTATATAAAATTTGAACTATTTTATCATATAAATATATATACATGTATCTTAATTAACGAAACAAAAGTTCCTATAACTTAATCCCAGATACTTGTTCTCTTCAACACTTGTACATATTACATGTGCCCGTCCATAACACATAATGTACCGAATCTATCGTTCTTTGGAATGTATAAAAAGTTCCTTACAAAATAGTTATGTGTCAGACTAAAGACTTATTGAGTGATGTGTTATTTCAGATATAAAAGATTCCGCAGAAATTTCTCGTCCATCATACATCGATACCACACCTAAATATTTAAGACTTTATTATTTTAATTAGCTTGGCTATTTAATTAGCTTTGGCTTTCGCCATCTGAATCTTTGCCTTCATTTTCCAATAAATTATGAAAAAGACTAAGAGAAGTAAGTATGGAGGAAGCTATTCCCCATAACTCTCGAAGAGAGGCACGAGCCACGGATGACTCGCGAGCCGCCAGTTGGGCAGGCATGACTGAACTATTTGGCAGAATCGGGTCATCTGATTCACAAGGTTTCATGTTTTAATTCACGATACGTCTTGTTGATCATTTTCGGCATTTTTGTGAAACGATCTTGTTATTAATGTGATTAATATAAATACAATTTTCATGTAGTTTGAGATTCTTATAGCCTTGTCTTCTCTGCTTCAATGTCCCTCTTAAAATTCCTTGCCTCGGTTGTGGATCTTCACGTGAAGTTAAATGGGAAAGATAGAAAATTAACAATTTATCTTAGCAAAACTTTATTTACTTAGCCTATCCTATTGCTGCCACTAAAATGTTCTGTTACGTTAGGAATATAAATAAGAACTCGTTCCACTTATACTCTATACAGAACTTTATTACAAAGAGCAAGGTAAGACTTTCCACTTTCAGACTTCCTCGAACTAAAATTATTTAGTAGGCTCTTTTCGTTGCGCTTATATGTATTTTAGTCCGTTGGACTCTTAATCGAACTTTAAAACGAACCGAATTATTTTGTGACACATTTCTAACGATAACGTAACAAGATGTAATAATAAAATAGACGCAGTTTCAGACAAACTGTAGTAGAGACCATACAATTTTTTACTATCCAGAATTTTTTTAAAAATCAGTTTTTCTCGAAAGTAAAATGGATTTTGTCTAGACCACTTTCACACATAATATTAATCTTACCGTACGTAACATATCTGACTTCACTTAAATAACATAGTTCTTGCAAGTTGTAGTTGCAATTATTTTCATATTAAAATAATAATTAAAGAAAACTAATTGTAAGTAACAAGATTTGAGGAATATAACAATAGTATATGCGATTGAATAAAAATTAAAAACAATGGTAATAAAAATGATCACTAAATAATTATTCAACACACTGTAATTTTTCAGAACTTATTAATTTATATAACAAGTCTCACATTACAAGCTAACTAAACTATAGTTCCATTTTAGATTTGTCTACTCACTATACTATTATAATCTACACTTATTATTAAATAAGTCTTTAAAGAGCACTGTAAATAAGAAATAAGAAATAAAATATATCCATTAGAAATAAAGCTCTTCTTTTTTTTTAAATTAAAATCTTCAAATTTGATTTACTCAATTTCAGATTGTTGAGAGTTGTAGCTTTCTGCATAATTTTGTTCAATTTTATTCACTTAAGCTGAGATTTAGCTAGTTTAGCTTTTAGCTAGTATTATAGAATGACAATAGAACGTACAATAATATAATAATATATTCAAAATTTGTGATATTTTATACATATAAATCTACAAAAATGTAGAAACATTTCATGTGCATTTTTTCGAAAAATTTTAAAATATTCTACGATATCATGCGTAAACATGTTATAAAAACGATTTAAAATTGTATTCTTATTCTAAAATATCATTTCTAATTTTTCTAAATATATTTCTTGTCATATTTAAATATTTGTCATCTTTTCACCGACCTATTTAGATTTCGTATACATTAAAATGTTTATCCACGTACCACCATGCTTGTAAACTTTCATCAAGTTGTGTGAAATTCTCCAAGCAAACAATGCAACAATTCGTGTTCTCTCAGCAATGTATGTACTATGCAAACTGCTATGCGGCTTGACAAGATTTCAATTCATCTCGAGTATCATCGCTAGCAATCTACGGCATTGATAAAGTAAAATCTCACGTATCTCACGTTTATTAGTATGTTTTTACAATGGTTTATAAATTACTTCGATAGCACTTTAAATGTAATATATTTTGTTTGGAGAGCCATTTTACTATCAGAATAAAAAATTGAAGAAACGATGTTTATTAACATTAGTTGAACGTACGGTTTTCTTATTACGGCCAATTCTCTTACTCATTAATGGTAAATTGGACAAATTCATTATTCTCGATGCTGACCATAATTTGTGCGATCGTTAATGATTAATTTTGTAATATGAAATTCTTTGTTTTTTGATAATCATTTTTTTCTCAGTTACATATTACTTTGATGTGCCTTTTCGACTGAATTACATTATATCAGGAAGTTTGTATTCAACAGAAAGTACAAAGCCTTTGCTAAAAATTCTAAAGCGAATTTCCAATGAAAAAGAAATAGACTTTAATTGATGCATTACCGAAGTTATCATAAATATAACTACGAATAAACGAATATTGTACACAGCACTGATATAGATAGTCAAGAAAAGTGAAAGACGCATGATTACAAACATCCACTCTAATACATTCAAAAGATTAAGATTTTGTATACATAATTAGATACTGTGTAACTTTATATTATGTCGAAAAAATATTTGCACATTCAGATTTTTGGAGATATCTTTCTGTAAAGAAGTAGCACATTCCTGTAAAGAAGTATACACATATTTTCTAGTATTTTTTACCTCATTTGTACATGGAAACAATATGCTCATTTAGAAACATTAGCAATTTAAAAGAACGAAAATTTCACAGTCAAGAAAATATTTACACACTTATGTTCATAAAAGTTATGTTCCTTTATGCTTTCCTTTGAAAATTATTTTGTATACATTCCCTTGACTTCGACAATCGCTAGCCTTAAAATTCATTCTTTCTAATATCACATTAAATTTTTAACCATTCTTCAAAAAATACGATTTTTAAATTATTTTTATATTATTATACGTTTATTAAACATATCTAATTTAAATATATTTATTAAAGATTCAACTTGAGTAACAAAATTAATACATTTATATTTATAAAAATATAGAAAAATTAAGCATCAACGATGCTCTAAATATAAATGAATTTTACTATACATATGTATGTTTGTATGCGAGAATATTCAAATATACACGAGAATATTAACCAGATACTTTCCCTAGAATGTATGCGTATGTATACAACGAATCTGATTTAACAAATAATTTAGAAGATGAAAAAAGAGTAATAACTTGTTAAATATAATAAGAGAGGAAAACTACAAGTTTGTTAAAATTGTTTAAAGTTAGAACGATACCAAGACTGCTATTTCATTTGTTAATTTATGTTGCAGATTCGGAATCTCTTCCACGAAGAACAGGAGGAGTTGTCTGAAACTGAAATTTCGGACATAATAAACAGTGCAGAACAGAAGTAAATGAAAGGATAGATACATAGTACTGATTCTGAGACATATAGATTCAAGTAAGAATCGTCGGCAGAACGAGCATGACCATGAACAGAAGCATTCTTGTTCTCGTTCGAAATGGCAAATATCTTCAAATAAGTTTCTGCTAGATCCTAGATATAAGAACGGTTGTTCATGGAAGAATTTTATAATTTTGTGCGATATTTTTCATGAATCGATATAATTCTCAGTACACAACCTTTCCTCTCGCGAATTTAATGTACTTGACAACAGTATTCCGACAGGATTGAGTTTTATCACGATACAAAGATGCTTTTCCATTTGTGCGATAAACAACAATTTCTAAATTCGTTTATAACTCGAGCAGAGGATGATCTTTCCGAACATATTAATATGGAATATCGTTTAAGAACTTTCACTTTCCGAATTAAAAGTCGAGATTCGACAGAGAATTCTTGAGAAGTCAGATTTATCTCAAGCTGAGAGAAAAATATTTGAATTGTACGAATCTCGAGATTGATGAAAAATTAAGGAAAGTGCTCGAAGCGCTTAGGCAGGAGACGAGACGAATCTTGCTTCATAACGAGAACTGTCTTAGCGGAAAATAAGTCTTTTCTGATAGCTACGAAGTGAAAGGGAACGGTGATGAAGCTAAATTCACATTAAAAAAAAAACTACGTAGATACAAGGATATAAAAAGCAAATTAGAAACGATGAGTTTGCTCCGAAGAACTAAAGTGAATATAAAGACATGAAGGCAAAAAGGAACGAAAATACGAAAGCTTCGTCGATAGAAGATCTCACTTAGTTTGTATTTGTTTAAATGTTTTGAAATATAAATGAAATGAAGTGAAATTTGCCAACAGTCTCCAAGATGCTTATCCATTAGGCGAAGAGGAAAGAGTCGACGGAATTCCGGAGTAGGTTTCCTTAACAACGTGGGATAAAAGTTTCTAGCAAGAGGCAATTACCCGTGAAATTCGCAATCGTAAAACGTGAAAATACTCCTTTCATTTCACGATAAAACGTGATAAGAAAACATAGGGGGAAAAAAATGCACACGAGAAGAAAAAATCTAAGAAAAAAGATCAATCGCAGGAAAGAATTTATCGAATGATGTTGATCCAAAGGAAAAGCAATGAGCTTCTTAATTAAAATTCGGGCTTCGAGCTTCTTACTAAAATTACACGTATTCATTCGATAAAAATAAGAAAAAAAAACAGTAGAAAGAATTCTCACCTTCGATAGTCTGAATCGTTATGTCTGAAATACTGATATTCGGATGAAAAAAAATCTTGTTCACCGTATAGAGATAACCCACGAAAACAATACGAATTGATCCAGTAGGTCAATGGCTGAGCCCTTACTTGTTAGTCGAATGGAAGCCTATTAGAGGCGGTCGTGCGTGAAACAAAAGTGGAAGCGAGCATGGTCGAAGGTGAGTCGACTATGCCAATTGTTCAGCTTCGTCTCTGTCGCAGACCAAATCTACATAATATGGCGATAAGTATTATCAATTTCTTTGTAGCTGTATTGATACGGAATAAATGAAGTATATTCCTATCTCTGCGTACACTATCTCTGGACTTGGCAATTGCTACAACTGAAAGATAGTAAAAAATAACAAAAACTATTAAACGTTTGAGTATAACGATATGATTAATATAGAAAGAATACGTTCCTGTTTGGCATATGTTAAATCGTAGAAGTGATTTAATGCAAGTGTAACTCTTGAAAAACGTGAAATATGAAAGTGGTTTAAAAAAATTTCAAATATTTAAATTATGTTCGTCCTAAATCGCATCAATTGAATTAAAATACGAAAATGTCTTTAAATTACGATTTGTGATTATGTGTGTACGAGTATCGTTCTTAATAAAAAAAAAAAAAGCTAAGTGCCGATAATAAATAAGAATTTTAAATGTACGCGTAAAGTCGTACTTATTCGGTCTAAATCAAGTGAATGTCAAGAAAATATATGTGTATTTAAGAATTTACTGTTAATCACCAAATTAATGAAAAAAATGCAGACCCTCGAAGTTTTCATGAACTCGACTCCTGACCCATGGAATATGACATCACTATTGGAAAATTATACTTATTACAATAACACAAACATTACAGATTTACAATTGAGAAATCAATTTATACTTCCATGGTGGAGACAAATGATTTGGACATTGTTATTCGCGGGAATGATCGTCGTGGCAACTGGTGGCAATCTGATAGTCATTTGGATCGTGTTAGCGCATAAACGGATGCGCACAGTCACTAACTATTTCTTGGTAAACTTGAGCATCGCAGACGCGATGGTATCTACACTGAACGTCACGTTCAATTATATCTACATGTTGAACAGCCATTGGCCCTTTGGCACACTGTATTGCAAGATATGTCAATTCGTCGCTGTACTTACTATATGTTCCAGTGTCTTTACTTTAATGGCAATTTCTATAGACAGGTAAGTGTGTTGTTCTTAATCAATGCTGGAATCGTTTACTCCAGAAAAAACACTGCTTTTGATCACGTACATTCCATATACACACTTTTGTATTTACATTTATGTATTCATTTCATTTCTAGGTTTAATAAGAAACGATAATTAAATTAACAATTAGAAAAGATACAAATCATTTTTCTATTAAGCGGGCGCTATTTGACCCGCCCAATTGCCAAATCGATTAACTCCATGAAACAAAAAGTGGAAAAATGTGACGAAATAATATACATTGTTTTTAAAAGTTCCCTTTAAAATATGAATTCAAATAAATATTGTAGAATATATAAATGCAGATGTAGCTTTTATCTAACGACATATAAAATGAATAAGATAGAATAGCCTTGGAGTAATCGTTTTTTTTTTACGAATTAATATTACAATTTTTGCGCGACTAAGGGAGTTAATCGATTTGACAAATAAAAAAAAGTAATAATATCAAATGATATTCAAATTTTTTTTTTATTACAGAAAAAGATCAGATTATCACATATTTTTTATTAAAGAATTTTCACAAAAATGAATAATAACTGTTCTGTTACAATATATTGTTATTTGTTATTGATTCATCAGCAATAGTAATCATGTTTAACAGAAGGAAATTTTAGAAAAAGAGACTTCTACGGAAAAAGATGAAACAATAACTAAATGAACATATTTATAATTTATACATAAATTTATCCTTGTTGACTTCAGTCCAAAGGAACCTTTATCTACGAAAAAAGCGTACTATATAAATGCATAGTTAGCTATTATTTAAAAAATGATTTAGGATATGGGAAAAATTGTATATACTAAAATTATAGGAAATGGAATACCCTTTCAATTTTATTTGAACAAAATTTTGATATCATTTTGAAGACATGTTTCAAAAAATCGAAAAAATCGAAAAGTTCAGAACTTTAAAGCTCGGCCTGCATTCTTTAAGGAATTAAAAAAATCTTTTGCACAGATTATTTTAAAGGGTAAAACCAAAAATGTTAAAAAAAGAATTATCAGTTCAGTGTAACTACTGAACAGCACTACTATATGACAAACGTTCAAAAGCATTTCAGATTATGGTGGTGTATTATACACAAAAAGGCATTACAAAATTAAAACTTTTCATTACATTAGATTAAAGATGATATATATAATAGGAAAAAATTATTTACACAAAAAAGAACGAAATATCAGCTTTAAAAAATAATTCTTAACTTCTTGAACATTAAAGTATTTAATTCCTCAAAACATCTAAAAGAATTGAGTAAATAATGTAATATATATATATATATTACACACAATTGTAATATTTATTTGCTCATTTAAATAAAGTGCTCGTTTAAATATATCATGAGAGGATTAACTTTGATCAGTATTCTGTTACAGTCTCCTCTATTCTAATATTTTATTTTATATTATATATGCATTTCGTTGTCTCAAAGATTAGATAAGTAAGACGTTTTAAATTGTAAATTATCCTATAGATCGCAATTATTTCTGAGAGCAGTATTGCAACGTTTATTCTGTCATAAACTTAATGGAAGTCCTATTATCAAGGATTATGATTTAGAACTTAACTGCGACTTCGAACTGAATTACTCGAGGGTTGAAAGCCGATTAAATTTAATTTAATACCTACTAATACCTAATAATTCGATTGGTTCAAACAGTTATTACTGAGAATCTTGAGAAAAAATCTTAAAGAATGAAAGCTGTAAAGCCACGCGAAAAATTACCCGTCTATAAGCTGGACGAATACATGTGTGGTTAATTGGTCTCGACTGTACAAGGAAATGCTACTTTGACAATTCATCGCCCCAGGGAAACAAATAACGCTCGACTTGGACAGTCGAAACAAAAGATGAAAATCACGGTTTCAAAGACAGAAATCTAGCTTTCTGTGTAGCTAGTAAGCGGACATTCAAATCTGTACTGGACGTGCGCCGTATACGTGGAAACGTACAAAGGAATGCAATTTACTGTTCACTACTTTTTCCTAAAATTGAATATTTTGTCAAGCGATGTTTAGCTTAATAATGAGAACAATCATCGACTGTTTGTCCAATAATTATCTAATATTTAAATAAACTTAAGCAAACCTTTTAGCTACAAAATTTTTAATAATTCGAAATATCATTAAAAATTTTTAAATTCAAAATTAATAAATCATTATTTATGTTTCACTACTGTATTTTGTACTTTTATTTTTGTGTACGCACATGTACACAAGACAGGGACGCTAAAAAGAAAATGTTAACATCTGTTTATTGAAATATATTAAAATAAACTTACAAAACTGAGCGGGAAAAGTACTCTTATGCCGAAGTCTTCAGTAGAGTTAAGAATTTTGTGGACACTTCGCAAGAGATCAACAACAATTCCGGTTCAAGTTCACAGACAAAAGTTAAAAACTAGATTTTTAATAATATTCTTGACTAGAGTCATAAAGATTGAAAAAATTTAAGAAACACGATAAAGAACCAAAATCAAGCGATCAAGGAAACAAAAATCAATCGCTTCGCGTTGGTTCTTATATTCCCTATCATTGCTGGTGGTGGAAAGAATATCCTGCAAAATATCACTTTGCCCAATTTTCTAAAAAGTCTTGTTCTAAAATGCGGTCAGGTTTCTAAGTACAATTGCTTCCGCATAGTGATCGATATCAGTGCGATCGTTGCGTAAGAACAATGTTAGCAGTTTCATTCCAAAAAGAATACAAAGCTAGTGAAAATTTTGAACAGTATAATTATTATAATAGTACAACAGTAACTTTAGGAATCTTGTAATCCCAAATTGATGTTCAAATCCCAATCCAGTATCTGAGCGAGAAATTATCTTATTATCATGTTTTAATTATTTTTATGAAAAAGAGTTATTTGACTGATTGGTGTACTGCAATCCTGCGTTTTTCGCTCAATGGCACTGATCATTGGGCTATTCTGGCCAAAGTGGACAAACTTACATATAAGAACATTTATTTTTCGTGTTAATTCTTCAAACCATCTTCGTTTCTCTGTCTTTCCTCTATATATTTGAATCGTTTTATTTAAAAACCAGATGTTTACTTAATAATCACCATCATATCTCAAATGTTACATCGAAATTAAATGAATGACTATATTTTCATTTGTTTGTAAATAATGTTCATATTTAGGTAAGTAAGTAATCTTAAGAAATTTTCTTATTTGTTCGTTATTTTTTTATTGTCATACTTATTCTCTTTTATTTATTTTGTTTAGTTATTTATTTGCTAGTATTTAAAATATATAAAAGAAAAATATTTCTAATGAAAATCAAAAATATATCCAATAAATATGTACGAATGTATGATCGTACGATGTATAATTTTCGAGTATTTCTTCTGACATATAGAAATATAACAATACGAAACAAACAACAAATCCCTTTTACCTCGTTTCTCATTTTGCCCCCTCTTTCCTTACATTCACTGCTAATGTATAATTGAATAATAAATATATGAACGCTAATGTCCAGGAAAATTTATCTTGCTTCAAAGACAGATTAATTACAATAATTGTTATATAAATAATCTTTCAAACAAAATGTTTATTTTAATGTCTATCTGTCATCATCAGTGTTTATTTCTATCGTTTTCGCATTTTTATTTTTATTGTATTTGTGTTCGAGAGATATAATCCTAACACAGTACATAACATCTTCAGTATTTTGCCAAAATGCTATGTAGTAACGATATATATATGGACACAAAATAAACATAATGACTAAAGAGAATGAATAAAGGGAAGTTGTATTAAAAAATTGAAATGAATGATTAGAAACAGCATTGATTAAATTTTGGATGGTTAGATATTTTTCAATATTGATTTATTATCGACTTTAATAAATCAACAATGCATGGTATTTATAATGTATTGAAAATATAAATTAAAGCTGAAAGTTCTTTCACATCTATTTCAAATTTTAAATCATATTTAAAACCGAAATATATAGTAATAATTAATATGTTCACTATATCCGTACAAAAAGGCTATTATTTTTTATTTTACGTTATTATTTGAAGTTATCGTTTAAAAATAATTTATTTCTTAAATAATACATTGCATCCATTCTTATTTTGAAATAGGTATCTTTGTTATTTTACTTGGAGTAATTATTTATTCCTTTCCTTTGGTGTTTTCATTTCAAATAAAAAATATTAAATTTTGTGCATAAATAAATAATCAATTTTTTGCCTGATGCAAAAACATATCTGCTAATGTAAATGCTAGAAAAACGTATTTAAGATAAAAAAAAAGTAGTTTATTGCGTTTTTTTATTCTTCTTCAAGAATTTGCGAAAATTTATTTAAGAAATGTATTTTTGGTAATGGTGATTTATTCAGTCACGATCAAGTATACATAGATAGGCCACAAAACGATATCGAATCGGCGTCGATGATTTTCAATAGTTCGATAGCCCCGTGACTAGATATATCGAAGAATTATGCTTCAACGATTCGAAGAGAAGAGCATGAATATATGACTGTGACACTGCCGATAAATGATAATATACGTTATCGAGACTGCTGTAAGGGAAACTCAGGTTCCAGAATTTCTGGTGAAACGAACGGCACAATTCGTAGCGAAAATGTATAATATATATAGTCAAAGTCGACTAAACTCGAGTTTTTTAAAATATTATTTGCACAATTTTAAATATCAATTTTCTATAAAATTTATATTCGTATGGAAAATAAAGAATAATTCTATATAAGATAAATGGATTAATAATTAAAATATCAACCGAATAATTAAATGGATTTTTATCTAAGGCGAAAAGAAATGATCTTCCTTAAGATTTTTAAAGTCTGTTTGCCAGAATCGAGTACAAACGAATTCTTGCATAAGTATTTCTTTCTTAATTGATCAAATTTCATCAAAATAAAAATGAAAATTCAAAATCGTCTTGTCGATAAAAATTGAAACGTAATTATTTTTTAAGAAATCGTATGAGTCGTCTTTTCTAGAAACTTTTTAATACATATCTCGTGTAAATCTGAAAAATGAAATGAAAGCAAATTATCCGCAGATAGATACCAGGCACTGAGGGAGAAACACGAGAAGCTTACTTCTTGCTCATCACTTTTCATTTTTTATTCGTTTCCGCTGCTTTTGTGGGAAATTCTACTTTCAACGCGTTAAGTTGTTCAATTTTTTTTTCTTTTTTTTTTGGAAACAACTAGTGAATGTTAAGTGTTAAGTAAGATTAATAAGACTATTGCTTTGAAATCCTTGCATCATAAGTAAGCGATATATCATAATGTTGTGATCTGTTGATTTAAATGGATGGAGAAAATGCCAAAATGTCAAGTGTTAACTGAAGTATTCATTTTCTGTACATTGAACTGAACTTGTTCATGTTCAAGCCTAATTTTTTTTATTGTTCTAATGTATGTTATAAAACCATTCGTTAAGCAAATAATATTTTGGAAACTTTTCTGGAAGAATAGGGAAGAAAAAGAAGAATTCGAGAAGAAGAAATTTAAGAGTATAACAGAATTTAAGTTTTTAATTTTTCTTGATACGATTTATCTGCTTATAAAACAAATATTATTGTTGTCTTAAATATTACGATGTTTGAAGCATATTGAAGCATAGGTCATTGAAATTATCGACACTATTAACAACTGGTAACAACATTAACCGACAATTTCATTGACAATATCTTTTTCCGACGATAATACTAACCAACAATAATATTTGTGTTATTACAGTTAATCTCATTGATTTCTTATTTTTTTCTATAATGATTTGGTAGTAAGGAAACAAATACAGTTAAATAGATAAATTAAATATAGTTGAATAGAAAATGTTGTGTTTATATATATTAACATATGTTGAGTACAAAATATATTGTACTCAAAATACAAAACATATGAAATATTAAATACATATTACTTTCCAGAAATCGAAAAAAGAATATGTAAAATGTAGAATTTCGAACGTAAGTCATTGCAACGAGAGTACTTAGTACGTTGAATTTATTATAAGGTAATATTATGTAATAATGTAAAAAATTGATTGTATTATATTCTTGGCGATTTATTACAATTCTCTGGTTCCTCTTTCAATTTATCTTTACTGAACCTTTTTTTTTTTACTGGCTCTTCGATTGCAAGTTCTTCCAAAATGATTTCACCCTCTGCTTGCTCTTCTCATCCTATTTATAAGAGAGAACATACCGGAACTCTTACCTTGCAAGCATTATCATCGTCGGCGCCATTCTTTGATCCCTGATTTAATTTAATTTAATTTTGATGAAACTAATCTTGTAAAAAATTAAGTCGACAAATTCAGTCTACCTACAGAGATACATATATGTGTTATCGATCGCATAAGTTTCATTTATTCAGGACAAACGACGATCTGGAATTCAATTTTCTTCAATGTTTCTCTCGGATAGAGATTGCCCAATTGAAGTGTGTTAATAACAGAGACCCGAGACCTAATACTGATTGAAATCAAAAAGAGGAATTGTTGATAAAGAGATGAGAATCAAAGCGAGAAATCAGATAGATCTCTACACTTCCTGATAGCGTAGTGGTGTTAATCATCAGTCATGATAATACTTCTGAATTAGCAATTAGAAGCAAGGTCGTTTAAACTGATTTATTACAAGCAGAGAGCACATTCAACATAGCAATGAGAGTTCGGTGCTTATAAGATACGTTTTCAGTTTTGTAATATGTGAGAGGAAATATCGAACACATTTACAAATTCGATATACAACAAAATCGAAATACAATATCCAAATCATCAAAATCGAAATCGAAATTCATCAAATACGCATCTTCTAATTTAACGGTAATTCTGGCAATGAAATGTTTAAATGAATTCTACAGACTCACCTCATTGCTATGTACACACCTATCTATCTAGCTTTCGATTAACCAGAAAATATTAAACGATAGTAGTTGAATTTACTTATGTTCGATAATGTTATCTTAAATTTCGGAGAGAATGCATTCGTATTTCTAATAAATACATCTATTTTGCAAAAATATACTAAAGCCAGATATCTACAAACTAATGATAGGAAGTTCTTACAATAAGATTATTCAGATTAAAATCTTGACCTGGCAAGAAAACTTATAACAGAAATAATTGTAGTCGGTACAATCATTCCTTAATAAAATTAATAATAAAAATAGTTTGTAAAACTTATTTGTCTGTTATTTTTTATTTTCATTTAAAATATTAAAATATTAAAAAATTGAACGCTTACCAAATAGAATAGGGGATAATAAGAAACAAGGGTAATAAGATTCACATTGACATTTACATTTCTTCTTATGCTTTATTTATGGATCTAAAAAATCTAAAAGAATTTCGTAAGACACTTAGCATTACTACCTATGCTATGAAAAATTCATTGGCACCATTTATATTTTTTACAAGTATATTTTTATTCGAACATCTACCAAAACCTTTATGAATTTTACTGATTAAATGTTTGCAATTTTTAATATATAAAATTTTTCCTAATTTTGGTAACATACTTTGTTAAAAACTTTTTACTTCCTAAATTGGCGCAGCAATGCAACAGAGCTATGAGGACAGTTTCTTGCTGCCATTAAACGACGTATATGCAGACCATACGAAATCAGCTCCATTGTGTTGGACTGCATGCGACCAATGGTATGCATTCCGTTATCTGTTGAACACCGTAGAACTCGTAGAAGATGGGCCAATGAGCATTGTCATTGGACTGTCCTCTTCTCTGATGAGCCACGGTTCAATCTGTAGCCTGATTATCGTGTCCTGATCTGGCGTGAACGATGAACATGGGAGAATCCATGTTTCATGCGAGAAAGGGACTTCTTCGGTAATGGTGGAATCATGGTGTAGGTCGTACCGACCTCCACGTCATCAGAAACGGATCGCTAATTACTGTCAGATATCGATATGGTACCCTATGCTGTAGCGTTAGAAACAACTTTCTTTTCATGGACAATAATGCAAGGCCCCGTGTGCTTCTCGTCAACAACATGCTTCAGGAGGCAGGAATCGAACGCATAGATTGGTCTTCACAGATTCACGTTGTCCAGACCTGAATCCCATTGAACATGCTTGGGATGCACTGGGAAGACGTCTGGCAAACCGTCCAATGCTTCCCACAGCACTTCTTTAGCTAGAAGTTGCCCTGGAACAAGAGTAGCAGAGAATCCCACAAAAACTGCTGGACAAACTGCTGACAATCCCTTTCATGCCCTATTGTTGTCAATGTGTTTTGGCAGTCTTGGGTGACCATACACCCTATTGAACAGTCAATGTATGACATTCTCGTCCAGTTTGAGATAATTCTGTTCACCATTATGTCACTTGCTACTCAATCAGTTAATAGAGTTTGCATCTCCATTTGCATAACCAAACAACTTTCTTCGACTTGTTTACTTTTCTGATGTTCTTGTTTAATTAAAAAAAATCAAATGCTTCCTTTCCTTTATCGTTTCATATTCATTTTGAAATATCCCCTAATTTTTTTATACTAAAAGAAGCATGCTAAGTTTAAGCAAAGAGTTAAGCGAATAAGACTATAAGTGATTACAGATTGGTCAGTATTAACCAAAATGGAAAGAAGACAAACGTGCAAACAAAGTTTGTTACATTCCACGTGATGCTTGATAGGACTAGTGACTCTTAACATCTTTTCTTTTTTATGAGTTACGAGTTTACAAGAATGTTAGTTAATGTTTTTGTTGGCGCATCAATATGTACTGGTTGTATATGATTAAAATGATTGGACAAATTAAAAAATTGTGAACTGTATTTGGCACGCTAAATATCAAAGAATTATCACTGACGAACAAAGAAATTCTTAACTAACAAGAGATCAAACATCTGACGAACTCCAAGCAGTAGAAGTTTTAATGTTATAATTGACGCTATTATATGCAACAACTGTAATAGGTATGTTTGTAATATCATTTTAAATTAAATATATTTGCCATCGGTAGAATGTTTATCCTTACACTATAAAGTATACATAAGTAAACAGAGAAGTATGAAGATCCACGTAAATCGAAATTCAAATGTGAACTTAAACCACAATTCGAATTTTAATCAAAATGCCTATGGTGCTATTTCCCGAGCATTGGAAAACCGATTAAAATTCCAATACCAATACGCTGTCGATGTTGGCGGTTCAATCGATTGAGGAAAACATTCCGATATTCGATAGGGAACAACGCGTGAATCTTAACGATTTAGTAACGATGTGAACATCAAACGCGACGTGAAATTAATTATTAAGGGTCTCAGGTTGATTTGTATGTACGTAGATGTGCTGTGTGCAACGCAGATACGTGTACAATTTATAAACGATCATAAATAAAATAAAATTGTTTGAAATAAATAAGATAATGAAGATATATTTTTTTTACATGTAATTGTTGTTACGGAGATTTATCTCCTAAATGAAACTATTTCAAAAAAATTTAATAAAATTTTTACTAAATTTTTTTGAAATAGTTTCATTTTCATTTTAAAAAATGAATCTTTACAGTTAAAAAAACATATTGGTTTTAAGGAGTAAAATATTTTTACACGAGATAAATTTGAAAATTTTTTGAATTCTAATCTTTTCTATCCCGTGCATTCCTTTCATCATATATAAAAATGTCACTAGCCATTCTTTTAAAATCTGGAAATTTTTTAGATTCCAAATAAGGGATTAAAAAGAATTATTTTGGAATATTAGTATTTCATATAAATTTATTTTATCGAATAAAAATTTAATAGTATTTTATAACATTTTTCAAAAATTCAAAAATATTCCTTTGGTTTATGTTAGGTTTAGATTAACACTTAAAAAGGAATGCAAGTGATATTTGATTAGATAAGAATTTTGATAGATTTTGCATTTAATAATTGAAATGTCAGAATGACATCTATTGAAAGTTATTATTTCTATCTTACTTTGAGAAATCAAACCAGAGATCTTTGATCAATTCTCTAATTTATTGAGAGTATTTTGTGGTATAATTTGAATAGTTATAAAGTTCGTTCCTTTATATACTATAGTAATATTATCGGTAAGTTTTCACAAGGAGTATTACTACAGAGAAAATATCATTGATTGCAAAAGCAAGGAAAGCATAACATTCTTGAGAGAGTCCGTTTTTTATTATGTGTGATGACTGCATATGGGCAGTTATCAATTCCGATTCGTCTTATTTTAAGAAAATTTTCGATACCACAAATATTAGTATAATAAATACAAATATTTCTAGCAAGATTATATCTTTTAAATTTTGATAATATGTGGTCTCTACTGTTGTATATTTTTTCGATATCTGTACAAATGGTGTTGTTTTTTATTAAAGGCGATTTTTTATTTCAGATTTATTGGCTCATCAAGTTTACCTGAAGTGTTAATAAAAATCTTTCTGTGCAACACATTGAATTCATTTATATACAGGCTGTTAAGTTTAAATAAAAACAATGGAATATCTTATAAGAAGTTCATGTTATCCTATCTTGTTACAAAAATTGTTTGGTATAAAAAGAAACATTATTTGATACAGATATTGTAATATTCCGTAAAGTAATAGCATCAATTTTAAGATCAAGCTAATTTTTTTGAAATGAAACCTTATATTTATTTGTATTTATATGGTGATTTTTGAAAGACGTAAAAAGTATCTATTTATGAACTTATGTCCTACACAGTTTAGTTTTCAAGTTATAAATAATTCAAGAAAGTGTTCAATGTATCCGCTTTATACCTCAACGTACTGTTACTGCATGACTTGACACTGCCTAGACTCAACTTCTTGCCAGCATAAAAAATGGATGTCCTTATCTAAAAGAAAAATAATAAATTATTTTATGTGGACAAGAAGCCTAACGTCTTTCATACACAAAATTTTAATAATTAAAATTATAGGAAATTCCCCGAATATATAGCGATTCATGTTATTGACCAAATATTGCAAAAATTGTTGAAAACATCGCACTAGATTTCCACTTGTATTATCATTTATTTATTTATTTTACATTGCATCAAATAAATATAAGTTATTAGTGAATATAAAATATATACATTACTCAAACTAGAATAACTACTAAATTACTAAAACAGTATAATCAATAATAAAGTTAGAACGATGTGTAATATTATACATAGTAAAAATATTACAGTATAATTACTAATTAATATAGTGTTTAAATAAAAGAAAAGACTTAATTACAATGTTATAACTTAGAATATATATTTGCGTCTTTGAGAAATTGGAGGAAATTCTCGTAAAATATTTCATTAATGAGATTTAGATGGATCTCGTTGGAGAGACATCCTAAATCTATTATAGGAAATCCTAAATCTATTATATAAGACGTTCTTGCAATTTAAAAGTTATTTCTGAGATAAAATTAATATAATCAAAATAATATAATTAAAATATATAATCGCACTTTTTTAGGTACATACTCTTTATTATTGTACATGTAAGCGGATAAGTTTGGTGTGTCCTATTTTTACAATTAGTTTGGTTAGAATAATTTAATTTCTTGCTGGAAAGGAGTGTTGAGTTTTTATCAAATAAGCTTTCATGCATTTTATGATTGTTAGATGCAAGAATCTTTTTCCGAAAATCATTTTCTCCTTGTTTTAATTTTTTTTTTCTTTTTTGAGAAAGTTTGAAAATTCTTATGAAATAATAGCTATTTGGCTGGCTCTTAATTTTTTGTACACTAGAATTTTGAAAATCTATTGAAATATACTTGTTTGAGTTGATGTCATAATAAATTTGAAGTTTATTTTTAAAAAAATTAATTATTTCTAAAAAAAATTTAAATCTTTATCAAAAGAACGACAACAATTGTAAAGGAGGATATACAAAATTGTAACAATATTTTTGACGAATGTAAATAAATTTTCATTTTTGTATCATTTTGTCAGATTAAACCAAACATTTTGGAAAATAGACTCAAGAAGTTTACCTTTTATATCTAATTTTTTACACCCTCATAGATGATTATGGCCTCAAAGTCTGCTAATATTAAAAAAGATTTTGGAAGTTGATTGATAAAGCTAGCCATTTCAACAAAGTGGATTCATAGTTATTCAGAACGTGAATATTACATGTGGCAAATTTTCTAGAGAAAACAGCATAACAGTTATTGCAATGAATTTCAGACCATTTTGAATTTGAAGTTCTTTAAATTTGTGGGTTTTCCCAAATTCGTACCCCATTTCCATCGTTCCTCTTTCGATTTTTTTCTGTGTACTTGTGCTAGGTGCCGCAACATCGCCATCAGAATTGCTAGAACTATCAGATTCTTCAGATTCACTATCACTACTAGGCCTACTCGAATTATCACTTATACTTTCTTCTGAATTTGAATTTTCGGAAGGTTCAGATTCATTAGCATATAGAATATCTAACATTTCATCGTCTGTAAGCTTCCGAGAGTAATACAAACGCTTACGGGACGACGATGCTGCTACCAGGCCGCTACTGAATCAACAGGTTATTTTTAATTTTTTTGCCATTCCTTCTACGTGGTGAAATCGATCGCAGAGATCACTGTGCGATAGATCGAAATTTCTTCTTTCCAATAACACTTCATGCCATATGTTGGAATAAGCCGAGAACTATTAGGAAAACTTTTCACCTCGTACGTCATTTTCCTTACCGATTCTGTAAAGCTTGACGTATATGTCACGTCAATGTAAGCCAATGGGTTAAAAGTCGAAATTATTCCTTGATCTAACGGAATTAAAAAATGACTGGAAATATGTGCGCCAGTATTACCAAGCGAAGGGAATTAAAAAATGACTGTAGAAATATGTATGCAGCCAAAATGTTCACTTTTACCAGTTTCTTTTTTTTTAAATCCATTATTTTAAAAACCGTGTAAACAGGAGATAGGTGTGTAAAGAATATGTTCTTAGCATTCAGTTTATCAATTACAAATGGTAGTCTCTAATTTGAATTCTTTCTTTATCTTGAATTATAATTGACAGTGCGAATGCTTTTAATCGAAAGATTAATAATTGCTTGATCTTTTCAGGTAAACATTCTCTTCGTACGACACTCTTGTAACTTGTACGGTTAACGAAGGAAACTTGAGTGATTACATTGCCCTTCAGTAGTCAGAAACCATTTCACAGTTAAATGCACCGAACTGCAGTAACTTTTGCTAGTATGAGTACATGAGTGCATTAATTGGATTAGTCACTATTGCATAGTCAATATATTCCTATAAAATATAAATAGCAATAAAATTGAAAAAGCTGCTTGGACTGTTTATAAACACGTCTTCGTTCATTAACAAACTGTGCAAGACTATACTTCCTCCTATATTGTTTTACTTATGATATGTCTGGAACTGATGAGTTCAGTAACTTGTGACATGTTTTTAAACAGTCTAAACACTAAACATTGCAGAGATTTTGAGATTTGTGATCGGATAAAATGGACGTGTAGATTTTAAATTAAATTAAAATAATAAACACGTAATAAGGTTTTCTAATCGTATTTTTTTATGAAAATCACTATTTTTTATAATTTTATGTTATTTTAATTCTATACTTTGATATATCGGATGAGTCACCTAAGATTAAAAGTTGAAATATTTTTAAAACGATTAATTATCAAAAAATATTTTGGACAAAAGTTGAATGATTTCCAGAGGGGCATCAATTGATATATTTATTATCTTTTAATGTTGATACATAGAAGGCATTTGAAGATCAAGCTTATTGTTTTAAGTAAAATTCTCTATTTTTTCAATACGCTAATCGATTCAAACCTATAGAAAGCTTTTAGATCATTTATACCGAAAATTTTTTAATTTTAGTTTAGGAAATATTTTAATTAAAATATTGCAGTATTATACTTGTTCAAATTTGAATTTCTTTGCTTAATTTCATGGCTCTTTGGATGTCGGATGATGTTTTGTTTCTCAGATTTGTTTCGAATTATTTAACAATGATTTGCTAACAATATTATATTGTGTTTGCATTATCATGTCTTATTCAGTTATTGAAAGAAATGACATTCGTCTTGTAGTATTCAAAGAAGCAACGTTTTCTTTCCCAGTGAATTGGACGAGGTGAACCAGATTTGAATCTATTGTAGCCAATTCTAAATAATAAAAAATAATCTACATTCATATACTAATAACCGCTGGAGACAGGCGTTACTACAACGAATTATAGAAGAATGTAGAAATATCACTGCACTGATGTTAAGTAATGTGAAACATTCTTTAAAAATTAGATAATAAAAATGTTTTCAGATGTCAGTAATAATCATTTTGTAATAATGAACATCTTGTGTAATAATTATTATGAAATAAATATTTATTTTATTCCAATCACAATAAATGTTACACGATCTTCTGTTATTGTTAATGCTGTTATTACAAATAAATTCTATACTCTACGAGTAGCACTCCAATTTATTTTAATTAAAACATGTACAGTCAAGGACAAAAAGACACTCCATGTTTCTTGTATTTTGGTATAATAATTGCAATAAATGTACATATTAGTAAATGGGACAAAATGATAGGACATATTATCATAGTGCGATGCATTTTTGTCTCTCAGTTGTAAATCTGACACGAAAAACGTTAACAGTCTATTACAACAGTGTATAAGAAAGACAACAATAAAGAATGGATCGTGGGGAAAAATTGAGTGAAAGTGAAAAACATACAGTCTTAAAGTTTCTTAAAGAAGAGTATTTGATAGCAAAAATTGCTAAAATTTTAAATAGGAGCAGAAATGTAATAAGGAAGTTTGTCAAAAATTCAAACAATTATGCTATAAAAAAGGAGTTCTACTCTAACACCATCAAGCGTGTAATTTTAAGGCTAGCTCGAATTCGAAAATGACTGCTAGACAAATTGCGAAAAATGCGGGTGTTATAACAAACATTAAAACATGTTTGACATGTGTTGAGACAGTGTAAACACCCCAAAAAAAAAAGTTACAGAGGAAACTTGCATTAACTGCAAACGGTTTGACTGCAATTTGCAGAGAAACATATTCATCTGAAAAAAAAAGCAAAAGGTAGCACACGTGGCTGTAAGGACAAAGGTCGCATGCAAAAAATTTTGCTCTTATACATTAATTGTATTATAGAATAATATATAGAATAGAATGTAGAAATTATGTACGAAAAAAACGCATGCGAACAAATTTTATAGATTCGAAAGAAAAAAAAAACAAGAAAATATAAGAAAAACTTAATTAATAAGAAAAATTTATATTTTGAGCTTTAAATATCTCAAAATAATAGTATACTATATATGATAATATCTCAGAGATAATATCTCAAAATTGAAAGCATATATGGTATTTTTTCGTCCAACTATAGACATACACACGTGTCAGTGGACGTATTTTTATGTTCAATCTATCGAAACGATAAATTAGGCCTGAATTCTTTCTACAAAAAAAAACTTCTCAATAATATATTATTTTACTTTCTTTTAAGGTCATTGGAGCCAATTTTTTTTATTATGTTAAAACAAAATCTCATCAAAATCCATGGAGGCAGCAGGTTGACCATAAAATTAATGTTAAATAATTGACTTGGTAGAAAAAAGAATCCATTTTTGGTACCATTTCCTCGGCTAAAATTACAATGGATGAGATTTCTTAAAAATGTAAGATGTTGTATAAAACTTCTTCAGATGATACTGAATTCCATGTTTTAGACCTTTCATTCATAAAAGACAGGCCAAAAATATACGAAAATATTCATCTAGTTCCACTATACACCATCATTAGAGTAATAACAGAAGAAAAATATAAAAATATTAAGGATTTACTACTTTACATCCCACCAATTTATCAGAAATATTTTAAATCCCTCAAGACTCAAAATCCCATTTCCGAAGGGTGAGAAGAAAATCTGAAATGATAAAAATTAATTACTTAGAAACATAATTATAAAATGTGAATTAATAGATTAGAATTAAATATTTTTACAATAAAATTTGTAGTTTTCTATTGTTGTAATCAGTTTTAAGACAGTGAGTTAATTTTGAAAATGGTCCAAGTCATTTCAAGCTTTAAAAATCATATTTCCTCATTAGCTATACACAAAATTTTGGTCATAATAAATTCTTATTTTACAAGACCAAATTTATCCTGAAATATTTTGTTTCATACTATATAAATATTTTCTAATTCATTCAAACGCAAACCTTTAAATATCTCGAAACGAAAAATATATGACTTAGACTATTTTCCTAATCATGGGCATATATAGGGAATTAGAAATCATAGGAAGAAATTTTATTTAATTACAAACACTCGAGAAACAATACGTGGATAAATGCATTATTAAAAAATTGTAGAATTGTATTTTGGCTTTCGGGAAGGTAAATTCAGAAAATATTGTTAAATAAATTGAAATGAAAGTTGAATTAAACACAACACAAAGCATGGAGATCAAAGAAAAATTCAGGTGGATAAAATCGATCGAGTTCCTAGTTTCTAGAATGAGAGATGTCTCCAGATGTCTCTCTTCATAAATGGAATCATGTATGCAGTTTCTCGTGCGATTTCATTCGCAGACATCAGACAGTTTGTAGAAATTTCAAGTCAAGATATCGTTCGTCTAAAGTATTGAGTTATGAGAAGCTATCGTTTCTGAAACTTTCATTGAATGTAGTTTCATATAGGCATGGAAATGACAAAAGCGATATATAGAATTAATCAATAAAATAAAAACGAAAACAACAATGATGTAAAAATCAATTTTTTATAACATAAATTAACTATTACTCTTGTTCAAAAATTATTTCTTTGTTTTATTTAAAATTTTATTATTATTTAAAATTTAATTTAATTATTAATTAAATTTTATTTAATAAAATAGAAACGGAAAAAGGAACGATGTAGAACTATAGAAAATTAATTTTCTAAGACATAAATTTACCACTATTCTTTTTTAAGAATTGTTTCTTTATTTAATGTTCATTTCTGTTTCATTTTATGTATTTCATTATATTAAATTTAATATAATTTTTGTATATCATTTTGAATTATTATTTAAATAAATTACATTATAATACGTGTATTATATACGTGTGTTGACATACACATTACATTAAAATAATGTTATATCATAAATTTATTTTAATAATATTACACTTTCTTTTTAAATTTTTAATTTTAATAGAGCCAAATCGATAAATGAACTGTTTCTTTTTAAAGTGATCTATGTACTCTTCTATGTATTCTACATGTATTCTACATGTAACTACATGTAACTACATATAATCTACTATGTATTCATCGTTGAGGAAGGCGTCGCAGATATTTGTTTCCAAGTTCGTTAGGGCGTCTATGGTTGAACAGTAGTGTCGGAAACCGTATTGGTTTGGGTTAAGAAGTTTTTTTACTTCAAGGTACCTTCTAATATTTCTTAACATCTCGGCAACTGATAAATGGTTTAATCCGAAATTAAAATCTTACATTTGGCGTTTACTCCATTCCCTCTATTTCCTTAAAATTTCACGTCGACTGTTCACATCACAACTACTTGTTCTTTGAAACTGCAGCTCGATTCATGTAGTATATGCATTGGGTCTTCGTGTATTTTTTATCGGAGGAAAACAATCTTGATGAAACTATTGTCAAAGAAAGCTATGTTTAATATTGTTTTCTATAACTAATGGTAACTAATTTATCAAACTACTGGAAATGCTTAAAAATTCGTTGAGATACGACTACATTGCAGTGGACATTTGAGAATGGACATTGGAAACGAAAAGAATTGTAAGAAGATTTTACGTAATCACGAAATCACATTTTATTTGATTGGCAAAGAATTTTACGAATCAGATTCGGGACAGATTTGGGATAGATTGAACACAACTGTGAGAGACAATATTGGATGAAATTTAAAGAGCGTATAAGTCGTTCGAACAGAAAGATATATCCGTTCGTTCTTCCATAATCTGACGAAATAGAGTAGTCAGCTGAGTATTGAGAAATAGATTTCACAACTACCCTCTCCATTTTATTGTTCGACCGTTCTGTTTCACACTGCCTTGCATCAGGTTTCAATTTTTAAATGATTGACAGATATACATTGTACACGGACGATATTTCTTTGTTACGAAATTACAATTCCTGTAATTCCTTTAAATTATAATGTGTTTTTTCAAGATTGTATCTATAATCATCGGAAAATCTTTTAACATGTGTATTAAAAATTTTTCAAGTTTCTCATGCGATTTGAGAAATATTCGTAACATTAGCACGGAAGTATTTAAATCTGATTTGTTACTCTGGCGATAACGTTACAACAAATAAGAACTTTCGATAAGCAAAAAATCATTCTACTAAACTTAAGAAATGGCTGATTACTTATTTTTTTATGAATATTAAAAGTAATCTTAAATATTTGAGCGCTAATGTTACGAAGAAAGAATGTACCTGATTTTTATAGGTAGAATATGTTAAAATCCAGTAAAGGAAAAAGAAAAAACTTGAAAATTACATCTTACGACTTCGGGAAACTTAAAATTTTAGGTAATTTAATTTGAGTGATTTTCTTCATATTGTTACCCTGGTTTTCATGCATCGCTAATAGCAAATCGATCAGTCTTCAATCTCCTTTCTCCCCTTCTCACTCTCTTTCTTTCTCTCCTTCTGCTTCTCTCTCTTTCTGTTGCAACAATTATTTTATTTTTTCCAATATTAATTAGAATGTTAAATTAAATTTTTACATAAAATCCTGTATTAATTAATCAATACTTACAAGTCTCTTCTTTATAAAATTTTTCATAGTAATTTTAGTCTAATATATAATTATAATATATTATTTTGGATTGACTAACAAAAATAGTAATTTATCTTTTATTTATAATTGTAATTTCGACTGGTATTGCTTGCTTCGAAATTCATAATTTACAAAAAATATTTTAAAAGTTAACGCGCATCGTATATTACAGATACATGGCCATCATGAACCCATTGAGACCTCACATGGGTAAAAGAGCTACCCTCTGTATAGCGATCTTCATTTGGATCGTAGGAGCTATTCTCTCGCTACCGATGCTATTCTTCTACACGACATACACTCAAAATTTCGCAAACGGCGAAATACGAGTGATCTGCTATGGAGAGTTTCCCAACAGAGACGACAATGGTCTCAGTTACGACGAATACCTGTGAGCTTATCATAATAATCGAAATCCAAATCTTTTCTTTTAGATTTCATGCATGCTAATTTGCAGTGCACATATCCAACATATACATGTATTATATGTCGGGTATATTAAAAGTAATATCAATAATAATACAAAAATTTAAAAAAAAGATAATATCAACATAGTATATATGTTTATATTTATAATACGTAACGTGTATTATATCTTTACATATAAAATATATAAATATATGTATAAAATATATAATTACTAATAAAATATTTATAATAATATTTTATTATAAAATAATAATGTTAATATAATTATTATAAAATAACTTTTTTTTTATTTAGGAGTTCGATCTTAAGAAAATCGACTTTGAATCGACTTGTTTAATTAAGAATTGTCTTAATACACGTGTACTTAAGAAATTTTCATACTTGGAAACAAAATGTGGAAAAATTTTATTCGATATTTTTTATTTCAAACATAAAATATCTTTGTATCTTTTATTTTATTTTTTTTTTTTATCTAATCCGATATTAGCTAAATTTAATTATAATTAGCTAATTTTAATTATAATTAAATTTAATTATAATTTTCAACCTTAATTGTCTCAAAGACGAAACCCTAAATAAAAAAATGACATTTTTTCTTTAATCTATTTTCGCATGTAAAATCATAATGATTTTTATTAGTTTTTCCTGTATGTAAAGAATTGCTTATCCTTTGAACTTATTAAATTATTACTTTCTCGAAAAACCCTCATAGAGTTTTACTTCTATCAGTTTAGATGTTCGAATGAAACTAAATCTATATGAAAACATAAATGATTAAAATAATTGTAACAAGCATTAAAAACGAAATTTGAAAAATTACACGAATTTTATATTAATTATAATTTTATGTTTTTATCAAAATTTTGTTCCTTGTGAAGTAATAATGATATAAAGATAAGATGTAGTGAGCAGTCATAGATATTATTTAATACATGACTTATTATTAAGTAGATATTATTTAATTCGTCCTTCAATCAGTCAATAAAATATTTTTCTGATCTCAAATTTGAAAATTCATTACTAACGAATTGTATCGATTAAAACATTAAAAATATAATCACATTTGAAAGTGTGTTTTCACTTGCAGATAATAACATCAAATTATATCTTTATTTTTTTTACATTCTTTAATTTCCATTATCTTTTACTATCTTCTACATTAAACAGTAAAGCAGTACATAAATATTAATATTAGGGATTCCATTCTATTTAGAATATTCTACATAACTAAAGACATAACTCTAAAGAACAATTTCCTCTCTTATCGTTAATAACACGTTATTTATCTTCTATCAAATAATGTCAATATAAGAACTAATGGAACTTTGAAATCACTTTCAAAGAAAACAATTGAATTCCAAACCGTGTTTCTTTTCTGACGACAATCAGATACGCAATAAAAAGTTTCTCACGTCATTTTCTATTAAATTGAATGTATAGAATTCAACAATAATTATAAGGTATAATTTTTTTATGAAACATTAGAAATAAAGCTGTAACAAACATTAAGCACGTCTAAATATCTTTGTTACACATTTCAAGATAAGTAAAGTTCATAAATCGTGTACATAAATATTTTTGTATTTTTAAATAAAAATCCACTTAATTGGCAATCAATTAAACATAAATAGTTTAGAAATTTATTTGTCATAGGCATAAATTGTGTCTACAACAATATTAATTACATATTAATAACATATAGCCTTCGGTGTATATAAACTAATTAATGTATAATGAATACCCTACTTATTCTCAAATATACACATTACACGGCACACATACGCGCGCACATGCACATTATATGTATATGTATTTACATGTTCTAATTTAAATGTTTTTGCTATCACATATACTAAAATACAACAATCACGGTTTTTCAGATACAATGTGATCTTCATGATATTGACATATGTTTTACCAATTGGATCGATGACGTTCACATACGCCAGAATTGGTTTGGAGTTATGGGGTTCGCAAAGCATTGGCGAAAATACCGCAGGGCAATTGGAAGGTATACGGAGTAAACGTAGGGTATGTAACATTTTCATTAACGAATGCATGTACCTTCGTGGAAACTATGATCTGTTATAATCGACGAAATCAAATGACCTACTTTACTTTATATTTCATTGAGAAAACAGACTTATTATCTACGAAAAATATATCTACTTAAAAGTTTATAATTTTTCTTTACTCGCTTTATATACGTCGTTTTATTAAACGATGCATTTTCAAATGAATTAATAGGAATTTTATTATAGGAGAGAATTATAATAAAACAATATTAAAGGCTACTAAATCACAAACATTCCTCAAATTATTTAAATTTCAATAGCAGTATATCACATAATACTGTTTCAAACAAATGTACCAATTTGTGAAATGCGAATTACGAAATCGAAGATAAGGCTTCCTGTGTAATCGAATTAATAATAATAATCTTATTATTGTAAAAATAATTAATTTTACGAAATTCCCGTTCAATGTTGCATGTATCAGAAATTGATAAGCAATCGCACCATATAAGATAGCAATTGGAAATTTGATTTTAACTTAATATATGTGGACTGTTTCGTTGCCAACATTTTATCAATATGTTAGACAATTTTTGCAGAAGATTCATTAATTTCCAAACTATTAAAAACTGAAACAAAATAAGTTAATCCCATGGATGTATATTACGTGATATAAAAGGACGTAATATAAAATTTCAAATTCTATGGTTGTCCTCGTTACATCAGAACTTTCACGTTATTGTCGAACAAGATTGGTTTCCACTTGTTCCCCAACGCGGACTGTTTTGATATTAATCCCGCGTTTCGTTATTAAACCACGTACGATTTCATCTATTTGTTTGCAATATGTTCCTGCTGTAGCCCCAGGTTATAGGAAATAGTCCTATATACGATCACAAAACAATCACCATTTTTTTTTCTTGGAACGAAATTTGTATCGTAATGTATTTTCTATGTTATACCATCATTACCTTGAATATTGCGATTATTGCGTTTTAATTGGATCCTCTTTATTTCTTTCGAATAACGAAATTATTATCTATGCTGGTTTGAACTATAGTATGTCACAGATAATAACTGAATTATATATGCATATAGAATACTTTCGTCTAAAATTTTTATTGCTGTTAGTTGTGAATTACACTCAGTTGTCAGTAATTTATGTCAAAACTTTTATTATCCGTGACATTTTAGTCTTCTCTCTTATTCAGAAATCACAAATCCCGAATTCTATAAATCAATATTGAATTCTCGATCAAATATTGAATTCTTTTTAAATAGTAGCTTTATATTTGCAAATTTAACTGCTCTCTATTTTCAAAAAATTCAAATAAAATTATAAACGAGATACAGAATAAGTCTAATATAATGAATGACTCGAACAATGATTCCGTATATTACATTCTCAATAAACAATTGTTCATTTTTTAAATTATTAATTGAACCAACATGATTCCTTTTCGTCCTTACTCAAGCAAATTTCAATTTGCTGAATAACAATTTTTTAAATACAAAGAATCATTTTCACTATCCAAAAATTAGAAATTGTAACTGGACATTGCGTCTATCGACTTTAAGTCGTTATACTCGTATTTAAGCTATACACTCGTTACACACCGTCAACCATTCATCGGCTACTAGGTCGTCAACGACCACTAGATTCAAGAGAATATATGAATATAAAATATATCCTACACATTTGGTTGCGATGACCAAGAAAATGCAAGCGACTCGTGAGCAATCGTTGATCACCGTGACAAATGCGATGTATTGAATCAAATACAAGCATTCATACGATACGCAATTTTCTGGCAAACTGGTCAATAGTGTGTAACAGCTCTAAATATTTTCATCCAAATCGCTTATCCGCGTGTCTATGTTTTTCAGTTTTTTATTTTTATAATACGCTGCGTAGATCATCCAATTGATGATTTCGACCATTGTTCTGTATTTAAATTACAGTAAAGTGATTGGTTGGCAGCTGCTAACCGAAATCATACATAAAACGGAAAGAGCAATTAGAACAGCGAGATAGAGTTAAATCAATGTTCAACTGATCAGCTGAAAGCTAGCAGAGAAAACTCTGTCGACGTTTGTCACTCTTTAATAGAGAAAACGACTTCGATTCGATGCTCGGCACTTTCTAGGAATTGATAGCGAAATTGAACAAGGACAGAGACGGCAAACCTCTACTCCTTTTTCTAACGTTGAGAAAACCGAACTTCTTGGCATAACCAATACCTCAGTGCTCCTGAACAAAACGAGATCATGGCATTTCTGCTATCCCTTTTTTGTGGAAGAAAACGATTTTGACATTTGCAAACTTTGTCCCGAAAAGAATATATATATATATTTTTTTTTTCCTCTGGTTTCCCAAAATAACTAAGATTAACGATTAAATATTTTTGCTAATATCTCAGTAACTATGTATATTTAGATCCTATTTGGTATAATACTTTTTTATGTAGAACTTAACGCTTTATTCGAATTCGGGATGGAATATTAACTATTCCATTTTAAAAAGGCGACATTCATGTCTTGATAAAAAAGCAAAATAACATAAAATTGATTACAGTACTATATGTCCTTCTGGAACCTATGCAACTTCTATCTGAACATTTTTTTCGTACAACAAATATTTTACGAGTCATTTGATGTCCGCACCCTGTATACAGAATGTCAAAGAATTATTACACAACTTTGATTGCATTTATGTATAAAAGATAAGGAACACTATGAATACAAGAATACTATCGCTGTCTTTCTTCGTCTTTAATATAATAAATTTTATAGAATCAAGGTTAAAATATCTCCTAAACTAATAATTTTTCGATGTACATAGGTTAACACGTTGACTACTATTGTGGGCGCGACCGGCGCAACCAAAGTTTATAAAATACACAAACATTTATTATTTTGTAAATACAATTTTAGCAATTAGTATACAATTAATAGTGGTTAAAAACAATAGGTGCATATAGAAATATGTTAAAATTTTTATTTTTAGCATATTTTGCAAATTCAAACAGATATATAACGATATAATGTATTAATGATTTTTTATAGAGAATTTCATATTGCATTGATCAATACATTTATTTTAAAAAATGGAGATAACTTTAAAATAATTTTATACTCTTCCTATTAAAAAAAAAATTATTACTGTAATATTATAGCTTCTTCTACATTAAACAATTTTTTTAACATTTTCCACATCTCCAAAAACAACGAAAATATCCAAGGCGATCAAATTGCGTGGTTTATTCTCCATGCAACACAAATGTCGTTTGCAATGTTTTAGTAAAAGTCAAACCAAGAGCAAATAGAAATAACCACAATCTGCCAACGTCATGGATACATTGAAAACTATTGGAACGAATTACCAGTATACGTAAAATGTGCAGGATTGTTTTCGAGCAATTGCCCACTGGGTAAAAAATAGATAAAATTGTCTGCTTAGACTGCAAAATAACCATTTTGCTAACTACAAGAGTTGCGGGAAAAGAACTACAAAAAAATATTATTTCTTTCAATTAGAAGTAGAGGAATCCAAAACCAAGTGAACGGATAAACAACCATTACCAGCTCGACATATACATGCACTGGATAAACCTCAATTCTAACCACAAGCAATAAGTTATACATAGATATATTGAAATCAAACACTAACAGCAAATACAAGTGGAAAAGCAATTAAATAACCTAGAAAAACTGAAAAAACTGATAAAAACTTTAGCATTCAAATGACAACGATGTTAAATCCTTTAATCAGACATTTAACGCTACAAAACTCAAATAAAAAAGTTAAGATTATAGAATAGACTGGTAACGAATTGTAAAATTGGTTATCCGAATTAAAACTACCTACTATGGTAGAAACATAAAATGGAAAAATCGCACATAAAAATTATATTTATTATAGCAGCTGTCATACACTCCTACAAATGTATGCATATATACGTATATACGCATATGCATACATATGTTGTGGGGGTGTATAACGGGAGATGGTGTTGGCTCATTGCACAAACTTGCAGTGATTATGGATCAATATCTGATCTATAAAGACATTTTAAAAGAACATTTGCCAAATTGTATGCAAGATATGCCCCTCGCTGTAGAAGAAATCGTTTTTCAACATGTAACTAATTAGCTGACTACTCGAGCATTTTCGATCTTAGATTAACCTGCACGATGCCTCGACCTAAACCCCATCGAAAATCTGTGGGGTATATTGAAAAAAAAAATTCTAGACACATACAAATCTCCCCCTAACTCAGTAGTGAAACTACATGCTCGTGTTATAGAACAGTGGAATCAAATGCCATCTGATTTCTGCTCAAGACTGTTTGAAAGTGTGCGAAGACGTATTAGAGCTATTATCTAAGCAAATGGCTTATGGACAAAATATTAAGAATAAATGTTGAAGCTTGCAAATCTGACTGTGAAAAAATTCTGGTGCAAAATTGATTCTATGTTGTTTTAATTTTTTCAGTCAGTAAGAAACCTAATCTTAAAAGTTAAAAAATAGCTTCAGTTCCCTAAAACTATAAAGAATCAGATAGTCAAGTTTACTTTCATGTTTTTATACTTTATTTGACAATAAAAAATATTTTTCTTACAAATTTTTGTTATTGACTCAATTGTGCACCCCAAGTCAATTTGTTCCAAGCTACCAACGATGACTGAAGAAGATTTGCTTTTTGCAACTGTAGCATTCATGCTTATAAATACAGTAAAAGTAAAGAGAGAGAGAGAGAGAGAGAAAGAAAACCTCACTTACTTCAGGATGTTCCTCCAAGCCTTCTACCGGTGTGAAATATGTATCTGGTGACAACGTTTTGTCTTTAGATAACATCTCTCCGTGGATTACCGCCATACCTCGCTTAGCGAGGTGCTACCTCCGCATCATTGGCCAGAGCAAGATCCCACGGGACTTTCCAGAAGACGGTTAGGTTAGATTAAGTCAAGCCTGTTCAATTTCTTTCCCTTCATGTGCCACAAGAGTGTGACTCTCGATGACCCGATTCCCCCTCTTTCTTTTCTTCCAGGCGCCACACGAGCCTCACTTTTATTTAATCGAGCCTACCTCATCACGTGTAAACAAACTACTACATGTATAATCAGTGAAACTATATATTATAATAGATATGACATATGATTGTAAGAACAGCGCACGGCAATCAAATTGAAGTACGACGGTGAGACTCGAGTAATGTGGCGGGATTCATGCGTCGTAAGTATGGAAGAGAGGCACGAGATATTAATTGGATACGTCTGGATTGGATTGTCGCAATTGTCCCAAGAACTGTCCCCAATGTCCCCGACTGGGATAATCCGCGTTCTTCTGGAAAACTAATGGTGTTTGCTAAAATTCCGCAGGCCCTAGTCCCTTGCTTAGGGCAGACCTTGTACAGTGGTGAGGCTCGTGTGTCGTCTAGAAGGAAAGAATGGTAAATATGGAGAGGGCTGTTCCATTATGGCTCCAAAAAAAAAAGCACGAACCATAAATTGCTCAGGAGCCATCAGTTAGACAGGCCTGCTCTAACAATAAGCGACGCTATGGAGCTTGCGGTATTCCAACACAGACCATTATTAGCAGCTCGCATTTAATTAAATCTAAATCGACAGAAATTCGGAAGCATTCATCTTGCGAATGCGTTCAAACAAGATGATTTGTTAACAGATGAGTGACATCTTAAAAATTTCGCAAGGCTGTCAAATGCGTGCATAGAATATTTAATTCAAAGTGTAGATCCGAAAAAATACGAAAAGCAGATGCAAATTGCAGTTGGGCAATAAAAATTAGTTACATTAATATTTTTATTTACGTATCATTCACTTATTAATGTAATTTAAATTTCGAAGCAAACAATATCCAAGATTATACATGACACGTGACGTAATTGTGAAAATTCTGAGCTGGATTACAAGCTACGTCAAATAACAGAAGATATACACCGAAAGAATGTTTGTTTCTATTGTCATGGGTTACTGCAAATTTCCTATTTTTATATTTACTGCTTATAATGGGAACAGTGCCAGTAAATGGATGACTAGTTCCTTGATTTAATTGCAGCAATTGTTTGTAACAATCAGCATCAAGTAAAGTCTTAATCTTTAAATTGCTACGTTTACAATCGCTAATCACCATCTTTAAAGTGTCTTTCATCACCAAAACTTACACGTATTTTTAGACACGATATCATCTCTAATAATAGAACAAATCGATTCATATGCATTTTCCGCTATGAAACTCGTATCGAATGCAGTGACGAATAATTTCTTTTTCGTTTGCCATTTTCAAGCTGCTTAATTTTTAGATTATTATTACCAGATTATAGTATTGTCATTTTTTATACTACCCAGCAATTACTATACAATGACAAAAGAGTGGGAAAATGCTTGAATTTTAAACAATAATTGTACATTACCCAAAACACTTATTTTAAAATTTATTTGTACATCTAATGTTAATGCATGGTCATTAATATTCAAATAAGCAATACTCGTGAGAAACTATTCAGAAATGAATAAATAGAACAAACTTGTAAGAAGTTCTACATTAATACAACTAGTCACGCTTTCATCCTATGATATGACTGATTGACTACAATAAAAATACATGCGATTAAATATGAAGAATGTTATCATCGATGTACACAAGTGGTTATGACTCAAAGAAAGCTATCACGAAGCCTGTTAAATGAAAATTCTTATTGCTAAAAGAAATGTACATTAAAGCATGAAATATTACAATTTATCTTTAAAGACAGTGTTATTTAATTTAAAAAATCCGAAGATTGATCTCTGTTAAACATGAATGAAAATATAAACAAGAATAAAATATTTAAAATCATTAAATTTTTAATTAATAATGATTAATGTCAAATACAAAGAAAATTAAATGAAGTACAAAACACAAAGTTACTTTCCTTGTTCTGATCCTTCCCAAAGGACCAGAAAGGAGTGAGAAACTTTAACACAACATGAATTATTGTAATTTATTTTGAAAAACACAAATGTGATTATGACGATTGTACATAAAATTCGCTACATTTATACATTCAATTTTTCTTGCGATTACACGAACGGTTTGCGTTGATTGTGTTGCCATGTTTCATATTCACTTTCATATCTAAAAGGTATTGAATTTAAATTGCCACATACCGCTTGTCTAAATTGATTCATATAAAAAAATATATTACTTTGTTCCAAAGTGTATAATATTTCATTCGCAGCAAAACAATACATGTGTCCGTTTTAGTAGATGCAAATTTACCGCTAAAAGTTGCGTGTAATTTCGTTTCATTTAAAAGTGTTCCATTTAAATTTATATTTAATATCGTAATCTATACCGTAATTCTACTTGTAATAGACTCTTTTAATTAGTAACAACTAAACTAATTAAATAATTAATTAAACTAGAGACATTTGTCTTAGTTGTTTAATTCAAAACGAATAAAATTAATTAAAATGGAAAATGCAAAAATTTTTATATGCTCAACTTTGAGGCATCAGTATCTAGAAGAATTAAATCCCCCATTTGTGAATTACAGATAAATAATATGTATTTTGTGAAAAGCAGTAAATTTTTGTTTATAAAGAATAGAATTTGATTTACTAATTCAGTTTTGTTGTCTAATGTTATTAGACAATTATTTTTATGATTTTTATTAGAGAGCCATGTTGCCCTCACTTTTATTCGAATTCTTAAAATGACTTATTTTCATAATGTATGTTAAATTAAATTAAATTTTTTTTCTTTTCCTTTTAAATTAGAATTATTCTATTCTATTTAAAGTAGAATTCTAACTAAAATCTAAAAATTGAAATTGATGATGATTTTCGGACCACGTCGAACATTTTTACTGTATATTTTATTATCAAAATAAATTGCGGTATAATATACAAAAGTATTTAGGTATATTCTTGGGTTCCAGAAGAAGCTATAAATATTCCCGAACGAGAAAGTATTTGGATGAAAAGATAAATAAATAAAAAATAAAAGATTATTAACGCTTTCGATTATGTGACAATCAGCGAAATCATTGATTCTAATTATGCATAGGTAATTAAATTTAATGAGAACTGTTATGCTTTAAAGAATATTGAAAATGATGATACGACGCGACGTAATGACCCATTGTGCGCAGTCATAAAAACTTTTTCAAAGAAAAACTTTATTAAAGATTAGTCTTCTCCATATTCTTCTGCTTCTTCTTTAGAGTGTTTGCAAAAATACTGTTTTTTCAAAATTATCAATTAATTACTATTCATTTGTCACCGATAAAGGATTATCATATCAAAAATACGATATTTCTTTTTTTCTCTTTTCTAGAATTAATTAAAAATTTAAAGTTGTACTATGCATTGTGTAATAGTTCTTATTACTATCAAATATTTACGAATATTCTATAACACAATAGAGTTATCTTTCAAATATACTTCGTATGAATAAAATATAGCGCAGTTTTTAGTTAACTAGTATACAGAAGTTAATATTTGTTCATGGTAGTATGACCGTATTGTTATAGAAAATTCGTAAAACTATAAAAATTAGAATTTTAATTTCTGAATAATGCAAAATTTAAAAAATCAGTGTCAAATTAATATTAAACGATGAAGCAATTTATTTGATTTTATTGATATGAATTTTCAATGTTGATTTTTACATTGATCTGAATTACCAAATGATTAGAATTTTTACAAGTCAATTATATTATAGAATATTCGTAGATATTTGATAATATATTTTCATTAAATATAATCAATATTTAACATTCAATTATAACAATTGAATATATCTGAAACGAGAAAACAAGATTCGCTGAGAATGTACATTTTAAGAATACTAAATAAATTATTCATCAGAAAAGGGAAATAAACGAGGTACGAGGTTCGAACACTAAATATTAAAACTGTTGCAATTTCGTAAAAAAGTCGAGCAGGAATAAACCTAAGTTCATTTTAAAGCTTGAACCTTTATTTTCAGACTGCATCGTTCATTTTATTCCGAGATGTTTTTACGTTATGGAAGTGGATGGAAGGAAAGTGAAGACATTTTTTTTCTCAGAAATCCTATAAATTGTCATAGCGTGCAAAATATTGAAAAATTTTTTTCTCGACTGAATCTACAATGAATTTGAACATTGATTCCTTCTATTTACAATGATCTTCTAAAACTTAATGAATGATTCTTTCCTTTTTTTACTTTTTTTTTTTCATTTTATTGGACTTTGAATATCAGATGAAAACGTTAACGAAAATGTTACGATTTCTTGAATTTTCATTATCTAATTGTAAGCCTAATATTCAAAAGTCAATAGAACAGTGAAAGAATATCACACATCAAGTGAAAAAAATTTTTTAATATTTAACATCTTGATACAATTAATATTTTATTATTTTTATTAATACTAACTAATTTATAGCATTTTTACTTATTCGTCCGTTACGTGATGTAAAAACATTTTACGATAGAATGAAATCTTTAAGCTTTATAATAAGCTCAGGTTTATTATTGTACGATTTGTAACTATTTAAATATTTAGTATTAGTTTAAATATTTAAATGTTCAAATATTAATGCGAATAACTATATATATTCGATGTTTCAATTCGATTTAACTAACACGAACGATTTTGCAGTGAATTTTATAAAAAGGTGTTTTAGTGATGCGTTATGGAAATGGAACAAGGACATATCCTCCCAACGTTATGTAATTAAATGACTTTTTCGTTAAAAAAAAAAAAAAGCATATTCTTGTAGTTCCACAGCTTTCACACTCTCTAAATTCGAAACCATATTTTTGTCAAAGCTACCTTAAGACATATTATTTTGAAAATGTAGACATTACAAACACTCTGACTATAAGTAAATCAAAAGCAGCTTCAATAAAAGAATTCCAGCATTGTTTCCAAATGTAGCTTCTCAAGAAAATTATTTTAAAGGGGACAATGTACTTACATTTTTTGTTAAATGAAACATTTTTACAGAACCAATCTCATTATTCCTTAGACACTCCACATATAAATCCTGAAATAAGTTTCAATTTTTATTTCAAAATTTTTCCGCAAATCGAATGTTAACAGTTTATTCTTTTTAAATTTACTATTATTATTGTTTATTATTATGATTTTTATTTCGGCATCTAACAATAAGGAAGAATGGAAAACTGTATCTGAAATTGAAAGTTTCTGAAATTTCCCGAAATATGTAGAAGTTACGGAAAACAAGCATGACACCTGATACAGGCAACAGTGAAAACAAATTTTTTTAATTATAAAGGATTTTACTTGTTTTTACCGTATCAAGTTATATACTATAATATAAGTTGCCGAGGTCGGAGTGTCAAGAAATTAAATTTACTGGAAAATGATCCATTTCCAGTGAATAATAAGGCAGTTCCTTGCGTGTTTTTAAGAGACAATGCTTTTCCATTAAGAGCTCTCTTATTCAGGAGCTCAAACAATGGATTTACCACGAAGAATTTTTAACTAGATTATCAAAAGCAAGAAGAACATCGGAGAATATCTTTGGGATTTTATCTGCCATTACTTTTACATTTGACAAATGTCGATGAAAACCGTTGTCTTTTGCATTCACTTACACTTTACTTTTAGTACCGTCTTGATGTGCTTCGTGCAAATAATGACATCCATATAGAGGTATATCAAATAAGGCAGAGAAAACTTAAACGTACACGTCTTATCTTGTAATAATTTCTACTTATCTGTCATTTTATTTACCTTTGTAATAAATTTTTGAAATTGTAAAGAGACTTTATGGACACCGTGTAGCTAATCTGTCGAACGAGACGAGGCAGTAGACATAAACAAAACGTTCACGCGCTCGATATGTAATATAATTGTTTTTAATAAATTGGTAGCAGCCACAACTATTGATTGCCATCAAGTGTCACTGATTGATCATCAGGGACGAACTGGTACTGTCACTCTGTGGTTTTTACAATGATTATGTTCTTAATTCGTGGGGCTCTGAAATCCCATGAATCGATCCTAGATACACATCGATCACGTGCGCTTGTTAGATCTACTGCCTCAGTTGGACGGACTATAGTACCTGCAAGGCCCTGTCCCTCAAAAAAGCAAAAACTTCTCGGAGAAATTCCAATGTTTGCCTCAGATACGTGAAGTCCTGATGTCTGCATTCTTAGGCAAACTCTCGACAAACGAAGAAGCCTAGATAGACAAATCCTCAAAGCAAACATCAAGTTCTCTCGCCACGCTTTGGAAATTCGTGGGATCGAAACGTCACAAATATTCAAATATATCAAACGAAAGCCCTAGCAATTTCTCCAGTCGGGAATTCAAATATAATAGCAGCTGTTTCAAGAAATAAAAATCTTTTCATCAACTTTATTCTCTCGCCGACTTTATTCCTCGATTGAGTTGAATATCATTCCTGCATCCACCGCAATAAATCGCAAGGAGCATAAGAAATACTCTAATTTTTTTCGAGGTCGCTCTTTCAGACTGTGAGACATGAAGTCCCATTTAATATCACGTTTATACTCGATGCGTTTCAATGAATTTTCCATGTCTCCTGTTAAGGAGATATTGTTCATGGAACCAACTCGAGAAGACGTTTTATAAATTAGTTTTAAACGCGAACTGCAAAAAATGCATGCGAAACGGCGTTGCGGTAGGTATATCTACTCGATGCATCGCGTTTATGGCGAGCCTAAACATTAAGTCACGCTATAATTTCTAGTTAGAAGGTCTAACAGGATACCACACCTTCTCGTAAACTAAATTCATTTATAATACATAGTGTAATGTGCAAATAGCTTGATCGTTCCTCAACAATTTCAGCATGATATTTGTTTACGATGAAATGATTTCAATTAAATCATTTATTTATTTATATCTTTTTCGTGAAAACACATTTTTCCAACGCGTTGCATTATGTTATTTAAAAAAACTTAAATAATAATAAAAGATGCTACGGCCATGAAAAAGTTTGAATTCTGTATTAGGATGTGACTTTGAAATGATTTCGATGATTTACAGCATTTATTAGTTAGAGATTAATTTGAAATTTCATTTATATGAATTTTGTTTATTTAAAGCAAATTTCAGTCAATGTCCAATTAAATTCGCTTATTTGTTTGATTTTGAACTTTTATTATTATAAAAAATCATTAGTAAAAGAGAGAATTACTGAACTCCTACTATATGAACTATTCCTCCGCCGACGAATTTATATATTGTATTAAATAAAGTTTCGTCGTGTATAATATATAATACAAAATATATATATATATATAAAATATATATAAAATATAAAAATGAATACTTATAAAATATATATGAGAACATATAATATGAAACAATAATATAATATTTAATAAAATTTAAGTAATCAAACAGTTTTAATACAAAATATACCAAACTATGCGTGCATAAGATTTGAAACGTGATTTTAAATATCTGCTCGATTATATGCTCATGTTTTTTTAAATAGTTAAAATGACGAGGGCAAAAATATTTTGGAAATACTATTACAGAAAATCATTCAGCTAATCCAAAAATCGTTTATGCTCGACCTCGCACACGTACCACGATGTGAAACATATTGAACAGAAAAAGTTAACTTCGAAAAATTTGATTGAAAATTTCGAAGATTCTAAATAAAATTCTGAATCATAAAAGAACAATCTTGTATGAAAATTTTAATTTTTATCGATACATTAACATCTTTACATTGAAATAACTACAACTGGAATTCGAATAAATGAAACTTACGATTCATCTATTAAACAAAATTTGTTTAATTGATGTCTTATTTGACAAACAGATTTTGAAACATTTTATTTTTTCTAAGAGCTAGAGATTCGCTAAAATTGTCTACCTCCTGATAATGATAATTTATTGTAGACAGTCACCTATAAATTTTATACGTGTATCATTTCTAGTTCGTAATGATGGAATTTTACGATCGAATAGGTGTTATTTTCCAGAGGAAAATACAACGAAAACTAGACTTCAAATTTTTATTATACATATATGTTTTTTCTTACTGACTTACAAATAGTGTTGAATTGCTTCTACTTATGCTATATCGTACCTTTGTTTCTGAGGAAGAGCTCTTTTTTTGATAAAATGTGAGTCTTTTAGAAAAAAGTTCCTCTAGAAAGTAACATCTGCTCCCCATGAAAGTTCTTTGCTTCCATGTCACGACGTTTAATAACTTCCTATGTATTTCTGAGAACAAAAGTTAATTTCTGAAGAAATTAACTTTTGAAAAAGTTTTTGTAGCTATTTTTTGAGATGTTTTTCCTCGAATACAAAATTTTTTTAATCAATGATCATTGCACTGGTAGATTGTAAACTTGAATGTGTTAAGACAACAAGTAATAAATCCTAATGAATTTCTTCGAATTTTACATAATATTCTATAAGTGAAATATTCAACATTTGATGGGTATTATAATTTTCCTATTACATCTTCTTGCAAATACATTAAATTCGTGGATTAGAATTATATCGAATAACTTTTCATTAATTGTATAATTGACCATAAATTTTCAAGGAATTTCTCATAATTTCTGTCAGTTGTCATTTCTAAAGAAATATTATTCTACCTTTATTAAATGCTAAACGTTTGGTATTTCGTACAACTTATTTTATTTAATTTTTTCTTTCGAATGTAACAGATTCATCTGTAATTGTAATTAACAAGACGATAAAACAAAAAGCTGTTAAAGTTCAAATGAGAAAAGAAGGGTAAAAGCAAGAACGCGTCAGTCAAGCGGTCATTTAATTAAATGAACGCGGAAAAAAGACCAGAGAAAAACGCATTGCATGCATTGATACGAGAAAATCTTCTTCTGCACAATCCTTCCCAATGTCCAAGTTAATCCTATTGGATTTCGATTAAGCGACAATGAACTCTCGTTTCCTCTATATGCGGAATCACTGATCCATTTTCCCAGGTACGTAGTTCTAACGATCATAATGACCTGTGCCATAAAAAGGAATATAGCTAAAAAATAGTTGGAATTGACATTAGTCGATAGATTGAATCATCGACAATGAAGAATTTTCTTCTTCTTTATAAAATAGACGCTCTGTAAATCAGGTATAATCAACAAACAAGAAAAGATTAATCAGTATATATTAAATAATTATTATTCTCTGTACCTTTGTTTTTGTATTTATATATAAAAATAATGCATTTCTATGCTATGAATTTTTATATTTTTACGAAGATAATTAAAAGAAATGGAATCTAGGTAAGAAATTAATTTACTTATTGTTGAAGTTTCAACGATTAACCCTATGAACCCTATTAACCCATGAAGCAACGAGAGCGATCATAAGCTTACATCATAAAAGCTAACTCTTGGTCGACGCGTAGGACATTGCATTTTGTCACTAAAAAAAAGTACCAATCTAATTGACTACATACTATACAATTTTGTGTAAATATCGGAGATTTTTGTGAACTCATTTTCAGTATTTTGAACAAGCCATCACGTCAATTTCTCATCAGGAACATTCTCAGCTAAACATTTCCAACTGGAAAATTGGAATTGAAAATGTTTAGCTGAGAATGTTTTTAATGAGAAATTAACGTTGACTTAAAAATGTGTATTTCAACATGGTTTCTCGATATTGATTCACTAAGATAATATTAGAATAGAAGATAGATAGAATTGTATTTAAGTATTATAAGAATTTTTGCATAATTTTTTATAAAATATATACACACATTTCCATTAAAAATCATGAAGCAGTTTTGAGAAATGTTTTTAAAAATTTTAATTATAATTATCAGAGCGTTCAAATCTTCATTAATTTGATCGTAAAAAAAAAAAGTGAAAGAAAAAACAGAGAATATTAAAATAACAAGTATTTATCTTCAATGATACACGTGAGCAAAATTTTTACTTTTATAAAACAAGCACGCTAATTGTAAGACAATTGGAATTTTCAACAGAAACTGTCACCTCATAAATGAAATGTCCAGATTGATAACATTTGATTTAATAACATTCTAATACATATCTGGGAATACTCAAGTGCCAACATAGAAGTTGATTTTCTGATTTTTATCGTATTGTGCATCAGTTAAGAAGCAGTTGTATTGTCATATATAATGGAAAAATGATACAATTTCATAGATGGGATAGTTTCGTAAACTGGAACCGGACAATGATGGGAATTCCACGCAATAAACTTGATGGTAGATTTGTGCGGTATCAAACCTACTTTAGAAACAGATGGCGGTTTGTGTTGTTTCAACTTGCTGCTCATTGTCAATACAGTTCAAGTAGATTAAACGAAAAGTTACTTACTCATTTTTAATACTGTAGCGAGAAAGCATTAAAACAAAATTTCTTTTCACTTATACAAAAATTAAAATTACTGATTATATGATATTGAAGAATTTATATAAATTTATATAAATATTAAAAATTGCAAAATAAATACAATCAGTCAAAATATTATTCAGTCAAAATAGATTCAGATTAAATTCGTGAGTAAGTATAGCTTCGTACATTCAGTTAATTTTATACTAAGGAGTAGATATAGGTATATATGTGAACTAGATGTTAGATCTACGTAAAGAGTATATAACAAAGTGTATTTTCACGTAGTCGCGAGCGAACAGTAAAGGCGAGAATTTAAGGCAATTGACTTGCATAGTATAGTCGTATGGTCTTAGAAAAAAGAATATTTTACTATCGTATATCACTTTATAGTTCCATTTCCTTTTGTATTTTAATATCTTTTATTATGAAATATTCATATATATTTTGTAATAATTATGTTTTTCATAAATATTCCTCTTGAACATATTGTTTTAAAGTAATAAACAAAATTTTATACTGTTTTGAAAACAAAATAGGAAATTCAATTTCATAAAAATTCTGTTCTTAAAAATAATTCAAGAAATTCAATTTTGTATTCAAAATATATAATTCCTTCCAATCGAGATCATATAATGTAATTTTCGAATTTTATAATTTCAAATTTTCGATCGAATAAAATTTTCAACAAAGAATTAATGGGAAAATATTTGAAAAATCATTTTCAAACAATGATTAAAAATAATTTCATAGTTTATTGTTATAATATTTTACTTTTACGAAAACTTGAAACGTAACTTGAATACATTTGTAAACGAATGGCGGCAATAGACTTATGTTAGTGAAACAAAAAGCAAAATCGTTTGACAGATTAGTAGTTCCCCTTTAACTTAGCACGCCCTGCGAGTATGAAGAAGAAATATTTTGCAAATAATTGAGGAGAAACAGTAATTCAAAGATTATTCTGCAATTTCATCAAGTAAAATCACTAGTTTGGCTAGTTGGTAATATTCAATATAATAAACTATAACTGGTGTCAATCATCTGGAAAAAATTTGAGGCAACGCGAAATACGTGAACAGTATTTAAACAAAAGTAAATTCTGTTGTATTTCAGACATTTGAGGTAATTATTTAATAGATTTCTTAAAATGAACTTCAATAAAACTGAAATATTGAACCATTGACAAATATAAAATGAAAAAGTATACAAATATGACGTAGTAAAGATATATGTGATTTTACTTTATTTCACTAAAAGTCAAACGAATACAAAAATGCAGAATATTGACAAGTTAAAAATTATTACGTCAGGCCTTCATATTCTCATCATACTTAAAAATATATACACAGCGCTTTATATAAACGCTCGCTTTATATCGCTTTGTGACTACAGTTCCTCATGGGAATTTTTCAATTTAATTATGTTTTCGAAAACACATAAAATAAACATTTGAGAATCATTAAAAGGCGATGTTTATATGTTTTTGTTTCATTGCAAATTTGTCGGTACTTCAAATAGAAAAAATAAAATAAAGACCAGACATTAAAAACAGAATTAAAATGGACGTGAAATTAAAAAATTTTTTAAGTAAAAAACGATAACTATAAGTTATTCCAAAAATTTAATAATTACAGTTATTATATTAAGTAAATATACTGGCCTTCTATTCAAGTAGAAGTTATGTCCAATTGTCCAATTTAGTCTATGATTGCTTTGTCCCGCTTTGTCTCACATGTTGATTGATACTCAAAATTTCTGCAATAACTTTATGTCTACTAACAATTTCCTCTTTTCTAATACATTTCGTAAAAAAGGGAACCGACATATCGTGAAAATTTAATTATTTATCTTCCACTTCCACTCTTTTAATTAATTTTTTTCGTAATTTATTAGTACTTATCCATTTCTCTGTAACAGTAAGGGAAATTTATAAAAATTATTTTGTTAAACATTCATCGTAAATTATTTATGTAGAACGTAAAAATGTATTTGCATAGAATGTAAATAAATATTCATATTATTATATATGATAATATTAAAATTGCTGTTTTTCGATTAACCTTTTCCTATTTTAGTCGACGTAAATCTCAGTTTTGGTAAGATCTTTCTTTCACACAAACTTCACAACACAAACAACACTTTTCATACACCAGTAATATTAATTTATGAATATACGACTCTATCCATGAATTTAATTTCCTTCATTGATCAGGCTCGTCAAAATACTGACTATTCTGATGATTTCGTACAACCGAAGAAATATACATAGTATACCTCTTGCAAGAATTTTCTTGTTCTAACTTTTTGAGGCATGTTAGTATGAAAAATGTAACTTTTTTAGATCTACATAGTGTAATATTTTTGTAATATTTTTATAAACGAAAATATTTTTGTGTATATAAGATCATTTCTTGTCTCAAAATCCTGTGCCTCCTGTGCAACATTTGATTCATAATTCACTGATAATATTCAATACCATCACACAGAGAAATAGAGTTCGTATGATCATTCACACGATCAATACATCTTTTGTTGAAAACGTGCGAATTTTTCTTAAGAAATTGTTTTCGAACATTTTGACAAATTTCTCTGAAAAAAATTATTAACGATTAACAACGTTGATTATTAACATTTTATGTGTATCTTAAGAATGAACAAGAATATTGTTTGACATAATATTAAAACAAAATCAAGGATAATATTAAAATTATTAAAACTTCACAACACAAACAAAGATGATGCTGAACGTGAAACATATAAATGTTTCTCTGTACAATAGAAAGACACGATATAATTCTGAATGGTCTTTTCTGAATTCTGTTCCTTTTATTCTTTTCATCATCAAATAGCAGAAGCATTTTTTATAGAATAATTAAACGATATTAATTAATCAGAATATTATAGTACGTATCAAGTTTGAATGTAAATGAAAAATTGAATTTTACTAACTATCATGCACTAGTAAAAAGTAATAACGTCTATAATAAATAATGGTGCATTTGTTTTTCAGGTTGTGAAAATGATGATTGTGGTGGTAGTAATATTTGCAGTATGTTGGCTACCTTTCCACGTGTACTTCATCATAACATCATATTTCCCGGAAATTACGAACGAACCATATATACAAGAAGTTTTTCTAGGTATTTACTGGCTCGCAATGTCTAACAGCATGTATAATCCCATAATCTACTGCTGGATGAATTCCAGGTAAAATAGTACTTTAAACAGCACGTAAGTACCTTTAAGTAATTTTCACGTTAAGGCACCTTTAAACAGTAAAAGAATGTATTTCAAAGATCATCATTGCTTGATCAATTAGCAATAACTGCGTATAAATAAAGATTTAAAAATAATTGAAAATTTTTCAAATATAAGTATATCGTGATTATACTATTAAAAGGCTTGTTTCTCCTTTGAAGAACTTTTGATAAAACAGTAGAAAACTTTCCTCATTATAGGTATGACAATGTTATGATTATAAAAATATTAGATAAAAAGAAATAACAGAAGAATTAAAAAAGATTTATGAAATATTAATTATTATCCAATTATTAATTATATTAACTATTAATACGCTAAAATTATCAGTTATATTTTATAATTGATAACAGCTATGCAACATACTTCAAACACTTACTTTACTTCATACATTGTAAAAGAATACATCGAAAATATCCAATCATGTATCAAATACGGTTGTTTCTTAGAATATGTTGTAATTCGACTTGAATTAGCCTCGTAATTTAATTAATAGTAATTGTAATATCTCTGTAATTTGAAACAATCCAGCGTGATATTGTTTATTCAGAATTTAATTAATAAAACTTTTCAGTTAATAACAATTGTACTCTTATTGATTACAAGAGTGCCATTATCGCCATTACGTAAATCTATACATATTCGAATTAGAATGGCTCTTGAAGCTAGAGTTTATCCTTACTCTCATTTATATTTGAACATTCTCACCTTTAAACAATCTGCTTTATCTACAATCATCGTCTTTGTCAACAATAATGATAATAATAAATTTGCTTACATACACTGTTTTAAATCTTTATCAAAATGTCCTGGTACAATGATGTATACAATAGTGTATAAACAAAAATTTTAATTGTGATATGTTCAATTATACATTATTAAAATTGTATGTATCAAAAAACCATATAAATCGCCGAAGGCAAATGTAGATAACATTATTCGACCCACCAACTGAATGGAACGAATACCAGATGATTGATTTGAGAACAGCCATTTACCAGAAATCCTTTACATGTCATACACAGGAGTTGTTTCGTCAAAAATTTTACCGCCCAGTACCAATATCTGTTAATATCAGCATCATCGTTTCGTATAAAACAACTAAAATACTATTGTCTGTAACGAACATTTCCGTCACAACAGACCAATAGTTCTCGATTAACACTCATATGTCGAACATATATCTATACGTCGAGAGAAAGGGAAATAAAATATAACCCGCGATCCTTCATTTTCCAAAAAAAGAATATTGCTCGTGCTTGAAATGTGTACTCGGCGATATTTTCCTTAAAGTGCAACTTCAACTGAAATCGCTTTTCTATTCAATTTCTCATGAATCGTTTAATGAAAAAGAAAAATTTAAATCTGTTTGCACAACTATTTAACTAATGATAATCATTTGGTTTTGCAGATTTCGACGAGGATTTGCTCACTTTTTCTCCTGGTGTCCAATGGTACATGTTCCTGTGGAGTCCACCTTATCGCGATCCGAGGCATTAACGTCTCGATACAGTTGCACCGGAAGTCCTCAAACTAACATCAGGATATCACGGAACGGTACGTCCTCGTGCACATCCTCGGAACGTTCTTGCACCACATCGCCCACGACATCCACGAGCGAGTCACGCTTCGAACACGACAACGCCCACACGGATGCACAAAATTCTTATATAGATTTGCACGACTTCACCGCAACAAGCGTCGTCGTTGATGAAACCAATGCCATGAACCGCGAAACGTAATAACGAAATGCAACAGACCTAGTGTTTCTCTCTCTCTCTCTCTCTCTCTCTCTCTCTCTTTCTCTCCGGCTTTTGGATATATTTAGAATCACAAAGAAAATCTTTATGAGTATCCGATTCAACTTTTTCCATATTTACAAAATTTAAAACTTTACAATTTAAAAAATAATTACTATATTTCAGGGCCTAAAATATCAATTTTAAACAATTATGATTAAATTCATGTTCATGTTCGCGTTATAAATCTTTCAGAAGAAAATTCTCATTACGCATTACTGGAAGTATGCGAAATATTGAAAGTCTCGGGAATGCTCGAGACCCGGGTCCTAATCCAATTAATTTGAAATTGTCAGGATTCTTAAGAATTTTGGAAACACGAATGACATTTCAGGATTACACTCGTCCACAAAATTAAAAAATCATAAAAGTTTAGTGGACTGCTGCAATATTGTGAAAAAAGATTATACATCAACTTTCATCAGGAATTATTGTAAAAGGAAGCCTTCCGTCTAAAAATTTATCGTAAAATGAACGGCCAAAAAGATTTTGTAAACTTTGTAAAGTCATTTCAATTTGCAACACTTTACAAAACACAAGACCTTCAATTCTTCTCTCTGTTTCCTAACATATGTACATACACCGAAAATGTTCGTGGAATTTATTTATAAAAATTACTCATGTAATTATTCATCCAAATTTACAATGTCACCCCTCTCCTGAATGTATGCACATATTTCAGCGACTTTCTCACTCGGCGAAACGTGCTGCTGAAACAAAATTGAAACAAAATTGAAACAAAATCAATTTGAACTGAAGAGCTGCAGTATTGTATCGCCCAATGGAAAAGTTGCTGGAATAACTACATACGTTCAAGAGGAGCGTACTTTGAAGGTGACATCGTAAATTTGAATGAGTAATTACGTAAGTAATTTTTATAAATAACTTTCTGCCCATACTACGTACATACATGTGAAGCTCAAAGACTGAAAACGCTTAATAAACGAGAAAAACGACGAAAACGTGTTGTTAAACCTTTAAAGAATTTTAAAGCTTCTTTATTGACCACAACGCCTTATAGCATTCTTATAATGCTGCTACTTTTTGCGGCACGACCTGATGTGAGGCAAATTTCAATCTGCTGGAATTTTCACAATATATTTTATTATTTCTGACGCAATCACACTTTGACACATCTCGATAGTTAATATAAGAGAAAAGAACTTGTACATGTACATGTACATATGTGCATATGTGCAAAATGTCTCATAACGTTGACGTACATTAAACTTGAAAACCGAGCTTAAAAAATAACTAGAACGTGTTTCTAGATGAATAGCCGCAACGCGAAATTTTGCATTCAACAACAAATCTAATTTCAATGTAATTAGAAATTACTCGAACATAACTGCAAAATAAGTCAAATTTAATTCCAATTTAATTAAAAGTAAGTTTGGGTTGGGTTAGATATTTTATGGGATAAAGAAAGACTCTGTCCTTTCCCTGTCCGTGCTTTTATTTATTTCGTAATATACGTATTAAGTTCAGAGCAACCGGAATTGAAATTCTGTATTATAACTATTCTTCTAAATATATAATGCATTTCGATCGTTTTTTTTTTTTTTCACTCATGGAGCGTTTTGAACTTAATGATCGTAAAAGGAATTAATTATAACGCATTATGAAATGTGTTATGGTCAAGTTCTAACACGAATTTTGTCAAAGCGTGTTGTGGACATTTCTCTAAGGCCAATCGCGATTTTTGAAGCTAACATATGTATGTACATGTAAAAGCAAAAGTAAAAGTTTGAAAGAATTCAGTTCATAGATATCAAAGTAAAATAATCTGAGATAAACTTTTATTATTTTTTTCACGAAGTTATAACAGTTTAAACATCGACCATTTCTTTTATTGATTTTACTAATTTTTAAATTTTTTAAATTATTTTATTGATTTAAATAATTTTAAAAAGCTATTCTTTAATTTCATAAACGAATGTAGTTTTGAAATGTCACTCAATATTTGCGAGAGATTTTGAAAATTTCCTGATATTTTCGGAAATCGCAACTTTTTCCCCGGAATCTCGAATTATAAAATACTTTCGTTGCTAATTTAACCTGATTATGAGATAAATATTTGGCTGCAGTCGATGCATAAATCTACAAATTATTTTTTTTTATAAATATATTATCATGTGTACATATATTAACCCTCGCGGCTATGATACAATCATTTAAAATCGAAGCATTAAATTAAAAAATGCATTTTTTTATCATTCCACGCGTTATTGTATTATGTTGGAAAAAGGAAAAACCTGTAAAATATAAAATTCAATTTTCCATAATAATTTCCAAGTAGAATTATGCTGTTTGTACTATAAATAGTCTTTATCGTATAGTTTTCATGATTTCCTCATAGTTTTATAAATTTATAATTTTTATTACGTCCAACGTAACAGCCCTTAAAATTTTAATTCTCCGAAATTTGATCACTTTTTAATGATTTTACACTTTCTATTTTGTACTTTCTATTTGTAATGATGATAAAAAAATAACTATATATGAAAATGAATAAACCTATTTTAAAATTCGTAAATATATTATAATTTTTTCTCTTCCTGTCTGTATGCGACTCTGAAATTAGTATACGTGGAAATAGCACAATTATTGTCATTTGCAGTCTGCCGTTCGAGGGTTAATAAAGTACTCGTAATATACACAGTAATTCATATATTCGGAAAAATTCATATAAATATTGAAACTATTATAATTTTGTAAGAAAAAGAAAATTGTACAATAATAAACTTAGCTAAACCTGGATTTGAAGAGTGGAAATGTATCATTCATTCTATTCTAAAATATTTTTACATCATATAGCGAATGGGTAGGCGAAGATACGTTTCTTCTTGAAAATGCTATAAATTATCATAGTGAAAACATTAAAAAATTTCTGATCTGTGACGGAATCTATAATGGATTTGAAAATTGAACAACTTCACAATAATCCACGAAAACTTGATGTATGATTTTTTTCTTCATTATTTTATTGAACTTTGAATGTTTATTGAAATTTAATAACAGAAATTGAAGAAATCGTTTTTTGTCGTTATATTTGTTTTCACTCGATAATCAAACTTTCTCAATCGAGAAAGAAAATCAAAGTTAGGGGTCAAAATCATTAACATAGGAGAGAGGCTTTTATCTTCAAATCGATTGTAGATTCAATCAAGAAAAGAAATTTCAATATTTTTACATACTATGACAATTTATAGCATTTTTGATAAGATAAGTTATATTAACATTCTAAAATAAAATGACGATATATTTTGAAAATAGAGTTTTCAAATTTTAAAATATACCTAGGTTTATTGTACAATCTTTTTTACAAAATTATAACTGTTTAAATATGTAGTGTCTGAATGCGAATCACTGTATATTACTGGTATAGCAACAAGATGTGCATATATTTATATAATTCACATTCGAATTACGAGCAATTGTCCAACCATTATGACACATATCAACAATTTTTAACTGTTTTGTATTTAGCAATTAAAGTAAAATTATTTCAATATATCAATATATAATATAATATGTGACATGTTACATACATTTGTACATTTTAGGCCCTGGCATTTCATCAAACGATTCATTAGAAAAATTCGTGCAAATAGAATACGGGAGCTTGAAGTTTTTTTATATATATATAATATTTATCTATTATTATATGTTTATCTTAAAGTGAAAAAATATATTAAAATGAAGTTAATTATATAAAAGTTTATTTAAATATAAGTCGTAATGTAATGTCATAACAACAAATTTTATAAAAACATTTGTTCTTCTCATAACTTACAACAACTTTACCGTTATTATTTATTATTTAAAATTGTATTATTGTATTATTATTACATAATTATAAAAAATAACAAAAGAATTAATAAAAATTAAATATCATATTATTAAAAAAAAATATGATGCAAATAACGATAACTCCGATCTCCCGTAATCTAAAAATCAATTTTTACGCATATACTTGTACATTAATCCATTAAGAACCAACCAGTAAAATAATTCTATAGAATTGCATAAATGCAACATTGAAAAATGAATAAAATAACATATAATATTATTTGATTAATTTACAAAAAATGTATTATGTTTAAATTTTCATAATACCAAAACTAAATCCTTAGAATTCTCTTTTACAATCGGAAATTTGGAAAATTAAAATTTAGAATGAAATGTTGCACTTATTAATTTGAATGAAATAAAATCAGAATGCAATGAAAATCGATTCAAATGCAAGAATCGATTTATCGATGCAAACAAGGCATGTTTCTAATCTCAATAGGCACATCACGAATACCTTTGTACCTACAATCTTCGAGAGGAGGAAAAGATCGGTTTCTGACTCAACACAGAGGGAGAAGGTGGAAAACTTCGAACACTATGGACCATGTATCCTGACAAGAGGAAGAAGACCCTCAACAACGAGTACACACCTGGATATAAGAAAAATGAAAAAGGAACGAAATGTCGATTCTCTTTTACTATGCCACAACCAGAACAAAAGCTCAAGTATTTACTTTGTTCAATACAAACGCTATCTGCTAAATATTAAATAATATTTTCGTCTTGGTGTAAAGCATGGATGTCCAACCTCTTAGATTTTTTGGGCCTCATTGGCCGACAAAAATTTGTTGAGTGCCGCAAATAGTTTACGTATTTTTTTATTAGTCCACTGCAACTTCTTGTGAGAATATTAAAACCACTTTTATAGTGAAACAATACATTGATTAGAAAAATATATTTATATTAATTAAAAAAGTATGAAAATTTTTAATAAGAACACTAAGCTTGTTTTTTTAGATAAATTCATCAATATTTGGTTTGATGAACAGATAATGGCAATACGAAGAAAGTGCTCTGAATATTTTCAAAATGCTCGTCTAAAATTTTTGTTCTTATTTTATTTTTTGTGTGCTTCATATGGCAAAAAACATTCATTATGTTCGCAAATATAAGTACTCCCCAAAAAGAACATCATGAACATTCATGGTTAAAATTATTCAAATAATAAAATTCTTATTCAATTATTCCAATTTTGGTTATAATGGATAGGTCTAAGAGCCATATACGACTCGCGGGTTGGACATGCCTGGTGTAAAGTAAATCTAGATCAACAAAAAACAGTGTTTTTCCCTATTGATAGATATTACACATAAATTTTTGGTAATTATTTACTTTAAAAATCTTCACTTTGAAATATGTTATCAAGATCATTATTCTGAACAACTTTTCCGTATATGTAATATATAATATATTACCGTTGCTTAGTCCTAGTTTTCGATATATTTACAAAAATATAATTTAATTTAATTATGCTTTTTACAGGATAAACTTCATCGATTTCAATGATCTTTGAATTTGTTATAAGATATTCGAGTTAATTATTTAGAATTTCGACTTTTCTACCGATTTCAATGACTTTAAAATACGTTGTCAAGAATATTTTCCTGGATTCCTCAGACTACTTATTCATTAAAAATATTTCATTTTTATGAACTATTTCAATATAACGATAAAAGTCAATCGGTGATTTACCTGTATCCCAAACCAATAAATACTCTTTGAAAAGAATTATTTGAAAAGATTATTTTTTAAAATGAGTATTTAAGCAGGATTCTTTAAATAGATCGCCGTAAAGTAACTGACAACCCTACCAGTCAGATGCACATACATGTAAAAATATTATATTACATATTCTATTTTGAATAAATTATGTTTGGTTTAGATTATGTTAAATAATTATATTAAATCATAAAGTGACCAATATTTTGGAAATTCCTTGTTTTGATTTATATTAAATTATTGAGTAATATTATTTTGAACTATTAATAGAAATTTCAGCAATTACATTATTCAAAAATGCAATTATTCTTGTACTGAAATCGTGTTGCCTTCGAAAAATTCAGCTATGTAATCAACATAATGTTCTTTTCAGTTTCCATATTATAGGATATTTTATGCCATGATAATTTCATTCTATAACACGAATATTTTATGTCAATGAATTGAATGAACACTGATACTAATGCTTTAATAAGTGATGTAGTAAAAAATGAAAATAAATATGAATATAAAACCAGAACAGACTCATGAAATATGGCTGTTTACAGACATCCATATATAGTGAAAATTTGTTCATGATAATGACCTTAATAATATATTTTAAGATCATTAAAGTCGATAAGACGATTCTTATAATAATGACCAAGTTTTCATTCTATGTATATACTCAAACTTTAATCATTGCATTTAATTGTATATCAAATAGGAAGTTTGATGTATGGTACTTTTGGATTATTACGCGATATAAAAGATTAGAAAGCTAGTTTTATTATTATTTTATTAAAGTCTATATTTTAAACCTGTTGTTTAGTATACGCATATATAAACAGCAACGGACCAATAATTTACTTAGCTATTCGCATTTGCTAATGAACATTTTCTTTTTCTAATAGGAAAAGATCGAATAGCTATGAAAAATTTCTAATGAGAATATAGATTATAATATAATTAATGTGTGATATTTGTTTGTAAAACATAAAATAATTGATCTTCGTGTTCTTATTGTATATCGATATCATCAGCGAGTAATCAAATAGCAAAAAATACCCGTTAATTTTTATCGAAGGAAAATATTCTATTTCATTCTAGTCATAGACTCTTGAAAAATGAATTCTTAATAAAATTTTGCTATGTATAGACCTGTACCTCATAAATATTTATTGAAAAAATATAAATAAAGTAACATTTGTAATTTTCTTCACAACTATTATTGTTCTGAAAAAGAATGGAAACATTGTGATCGATAGAAAAAACGATAAATATAAAATTTCGCAATTTATATATCTTCTATAATTTAAAAAAATTATTACGAACAAACATTTTCGTTATAAAAACGCACAAATGTATTCATGAATAAAATAACCATCAGTACAATCTGCATATTTTTATTGGAAATATTTAAGTTTAAAGTATGTAATTATTTAATTATCTTAATTATTCATTGTTTGTCGCATTTATTTTTCATTAAATCAGTATAATATAAACAATTAATAATGCGTTAAATGTTTTGCAAAAATTAGTCACTTATGTTACGGTTGTTTATAAAAATAATTCTAATGTGTACAGTATTTGAATGCAAAAACTTTTTTTGTCAATGTTATTTTTCCTAATTACAAACTCTGTGCAATAAAGAAGTAAATTTTAAATATTTTTCTATATATTCAAAATTATAATATGTTTCTATATATTTAAAATTATAAATTAAAAGTATACTAGTTAAATTTATTGTTTAATTAATTGTTCAGATTTTCAACTATAACACAATACGAAAAAAAATACTCTGGGGAAAATAAACGCTTTTTATTACACTAGTAAAATATATATTATTATATCGAATGTACTGGGAAGCTCTCATCGGTAAAATAAAATGTGAATATGCTATTCGATATACATATATAAAATATGTAAATATTCATGAAGCTACTATTTCTGTCTATAGAAAAGAGATTGTACTTTGAATATGAGTAAACACTATAGAAATTAAAAGAAAGAAAGGAAAATATAATTGTCTCCCACCTTTCAAATTAGTTGTTACATTTGTATACTTCTGATCCGATTATTGATACAGTTTATTTTACTTGACGTCTAAATATTTAGTAAAGATAGTAAGTATGTACTAAGTCTAAATATTTAGTAAAGATAGTAAGTATGTACTAAGTTTATTAACTAACTAAAAAAAATCATTCAATTGTTGCTTATTTATTAAAGTACGCTGATGCCAAAACAATAATAATTTAATATTTTCAAAAGTACATGTTGTAGTTGCCATTTTAAATGTGTGTAGAACTGAAATGATGAATGATAATTTGTCATTGAAAATCAAAGTCAAAAATGAATAACGGTATGTGTAATCATTCTACAATTTTTCTACAGCGTTTACTAAACTTGGAGTACAGTGTTATACTCACATCAATTTAATGAAGAGAATTCACTACAAGAATTTAATGTGCATCGTCAAACTGTACAATTTTCAATGTAAACTCAAAAAATTGGTAAATGTGGACGAAAAAGAAAAAATCTTTTTTAAAACTTGAAAAAAATTAAAAATATTTTCTTGAATCAAAGAGGGTCACTTAAAAGTTTATCATATGCCATAAATGTACCCAAATTAATAGTGCCCTTTCATAGAATCTTCAAAGACAAAAAAGAGTTTAAATATTTTTTTCTCCATAAAACCAATTCTTACTGAAGAAACTAAACTCGAAAGATTGCACATGAACAAAGAAAAACTCAGATGTAAAAATTGTCACCATATAGTATTATGTATAAAACTGTTTAAATATTATTTAAGATTAAATTATTATTAAAAATTTTCTTTTAAATAAAGAAGTTTCCAATTTTTGCCAAATTTTGTTTATATTTTATTTTTTTACATATGTGACAACTATTCTGGTCACAGAATACACATTTACACACCAAATGGGACAACTAATTTGGGATGGAGGGAATAAAATATAACTAAATATAGTAAAATATAAGGGAGTATATATACAATTTAGATACTAAATCGCAGTGAGGCATTTTTGACAATATAATTTTAATTTTAAATTATCTAAATATTTATTCCAAAATACAACAAGAATGATTTGAAGAAAACGATATAAATTAATTTGCATAATGTATATTTCTACAAGTACAATGTGTACAATTTGTATTAGAGAGATTAAAGTATAAGGATGAAAAAAAGAATTTATTTAATATAATGAAGAAAAACTGTTTAAATTTCTAGTATTATATATAGTTGTAAATCTATAAACTTTATATGAAAAATTACAAATCAATCGTTTTGATCATTCTAGTAATAGCGTTAAAAAATAAAAATCAAATAAGAAAGAGTAATATAAGAGTAATATAAGAAAAATATACATCTTATTTGTCCTTTCAAATATGTAAAATATAAATACTTACTTTACAAAAATAATATTCGTACTTTATATTAATGAATAGATACATCATTTGTTATAAAATATAGTTATTTAAGTAAATTATAGTTTGTAAAAAATAAAAAATAGCGAATTGAGTTGGTATGTTTGAGAATATACACAAATAATGTCAATTAATATCGAATATTTATTTCTATCGAATATTATTAAAATCACACGAGCGACATAATAAATTTAAATTATTGTGTGAGGATTGTGTAACGTCATCCAAAAAGGTAATGTATAAGTAATGTTTCTAAATAGTTCCTATGTGACTTCAATCCTTGTTCATTATAAGACACAAAAGGTATAATCAAAAGAACCACAAGAAATCAAGAAATTCCAGATATCAACATCAGTTATATCTGTCTTATAATTAAAATATTCCTAGATACACTCTCAGGTTCATATCAATAATTTAAAAATTTAATTCCTTTAGATGCGCAAATGATCCGATGATTGGATATATATGTAACAATTTGTAACTTCTAAGTTGCAAATTTGGTTTGCTAATGCTATATCAATTTTCCAAATGACCAGAGAATATTTATCTATACCATGCTCGTGAACCCTTACAAATTTTGTACATTACAAAACAGAAAATAAAGAAAAAATATTAAAAAGCAATAATAAAATACATATTTTAATAACACTAATTTAGCAATATTTCGCGATATAAGTTATTAAATAACTATTCACATAGCTAATTATTAAACTGACACCATAAATACAAGCAAATTAGGGGAAAAAATTTCAATAATTTTAATAATTTTTCATAATTAATTTTTTTCACAAACAATATTTTACATATTATTGGATTATATTTCAGTTTAACTCGTACAATTTGTTAATATATCTAATATATTATTACAATTTACATAATTTATGCATTAACTCGTAAATTTATTCATATAAAGATCACAAAATTCTATCAAATTGCTTAATTTATATTCTTTTCCTTATCAATATAATTTTCTTCGTCCCACTTATTATACTCAAATGTTAACGGAAACATTCTGTCGGTATATAGTAAACCCTGCAAAAATAAATAATTGTATATTAATTAATAATGTTTACGGTCGTATTTACATTTTCTTAATTTAATAAATTAAAAATTATATATTATGGACTTATTCCTAGATAAGTAAAACTACAATTTGCTTTCAATAAATGTTTCAGAAGTTAGGTCCGATTATGCTATCCGTTCATAGTTTATTCACGCTCTAGGTCCGAGTAATTATTCTATTATTTAAATTGTGAGTAACGTTCAATTTCAGTTCAATCACGTTCTGGCAATGATTTCTCGATTTTAATAATATGATAAATTTTTTAATTTTTAGGTAAAATGCTTATCGAATTAGTGAAAGCTGAAGATTTGTGTAATTTACCATTCACCATTCTATAATAACAGTTATAAAGAATTTGAGAACAAATTGCAAGAATATAATTACTTCAAGCGTAGAACGTGAGCGAATAGAGAGAGGATCAACACATGTAGGGTCTTAACTTCACTATTTTCCTCAATGAGTCACTTTCGATCCTTTAATCAAACTCAAATCCGATTTTAATTAAGATACTATCATAAATCTCATTTGATAATACCAATTTTCACTACTTTATTCTAACTTTATTTACAATTGGAAAAATATATCAACATAGAAGACGTATGTTATGTATTATAGTATACAACGTGCAACGTAGATTATTCTGATAATTTTTACACTTCTTTGTAAGTTAAACTTTTTACACTTTAAGAAAAAATATAAATGTTTTATTTTAAACAAAAAAAAAGAATATATTATTGGTGTTGAGTTATTCCAAATGAAACAATTATATAATTATTTAATTACATCTATTCACTGATAAAAAAACAAGTAACCAATTAATTTTATAATCATTATAAGTTTATTCAAAAATATACAATAATATACAATAATGAAAAGAAAAAATTAGTGAAAAATTTAATACAAATAAATTTGTAATTTAAGAATTGCAATTAAATTAAATATTAGATTTAACTAATTATAGAAAAATCATTATTTTCTAAATAGATTCTTACGAAAGAAAACAATAATTCAAGTATATAAAATTGAAAACATGTCATTTCATTTTAAACAATAAGTAAATTAATAATAGAAAGAAAGAACTTACTTTTAAATGATCCATTTCATGATGAGCTATCCTAGCTAACCAACCTTCTGCTTTCCAACAAAATGGTTTTCCAAATCGATCAAGTGCTTTGATTTGAATTTCTTTTGGTCTCGGTACTTCTGCACGAAAATGTTCAATACTTCCACATGTTTCATGAAATATAAGTTCTTCAGAATTTATTATCTCCATTTCTGGATTGATAAAATATGTCAATGGCTGAGGTTTGATTTGACAATATGATCGTATGCTTGGATAAACATCTTCCACAGTTTCTTCCGTTACTTCTATAGCAAATACTTGCCAAGATAAACCGATTTGTGGGGCTGCTAATCCTACTGTGTCAGATATCTTCAGTATTTTATATAAATGATCAAGTGTCTATAACAAATAAATAAATGCATATTTTCATGATCAAATGAATTACAACATTAGAAAGAATTTTATTATATTATATAAAACTTTCAAGATAATTTCTCTATGGAAGTTTAGTATTTAGGACTGAGTGTGTGCTACATCGATAAAAAGTTTATAATTAGAAACACTGATCGACGAATGTTCGAGGTGTCGAAATTCTTTCATTCAAAAGTTATGATCACTTTTGTCATAGACTTAACTTGTATGAAAAAAAAAACCATATAATTACCCTTTTTAAGTATAAATTAGTTTTATTTGAATATATTCACATATAATTTATGAATTACATATATATTATTTTTTCGAATATCAGCATTGATTCAATCAGATAAATCTCCAGCCAGCGGAAGCCTGCGAACTATTGGTCAGAGATTATCAAAATTTCTCGGTAATTCTCTATATAAATGCAAAATAGAAAGTCATATGTACATTTTAGACTATTTTAGACTATAAGATCTAGGATGTTAAAAAGTGCCCCAGAATTGCTCTTCGATAAGTATAGTGCAACAGCATATTTATGATTAGCATTAAATAAACAATCAATCATTGATTGTATTAATGTGAATGCTATAACGGATAAAGGGATAATGTGAATGCTATAACGGATAAAGGGATAATGTGAATTCTACAAAATAATACAAATTTACATGAAGTTTTAGTGTAATGTGTAGTGGATGTTCTGTTTATCTCGCAAAATGTAAATATTTCGTAAGAGATTGAAGTTATAAAGTACTCTAGAGGTACTTTATAACTTACCAATTTTTTCAGAATATATTTTCAGAATATATTTCATATATTAAGGCCACAATCATATATAAAAATTTCTTTCAGCACAATTATTTTTTTCAAGGTCGATTCGAGTCTGATTACCCATTTTTTTTATTTTTCTCGTTAAGCAAAATAATTAAAACAAGTATTGTCAAAAAGAGTACCACATATCGAATTAATCAAGAAAGTATATTACAAATTTAATTTTATACTTGATTGAACTTTACTTTGCAAAATTAAAAATGATCGATTTTTTTGCCCAAAAGTTAAGACTCAAAATATTTTTAATATAATTATATTCAGTTCCATCCATATATAATCTTAACTCAAATACGATTTATTGATAACACAGAGATGAAACCAAAATGTATACTATGAAACAAAAAGTATACTAAAAATACATCATTTTTGAGCTAGTGAATTTTAACTTAAAGCAATAATTTTTGGTCCTATGAAATAAAGTTTATACTTTGCTATGATAATTTTTTTTATTAATAAATAAGCAAATAAATAAGAGAAAATTAATTTTAAATATTTAATTGATATATAAAAAATGGGACAATTTACAGAAAGAACATTCTATCAACTTTGACATTTTTTGAATATGTTATAGAAATCACCACTTTCTCCGTTTACAAAATTGATTTTTTATTTATTTTTGAGATATTTACAAAAAACTACCATTACTATGAATTGTCCTTACAATTGTGCGTGTTGGCAACGCATGTGTTGATCTAGTGACCAACTATCTTACGGCGACCGGATATAATTATATAACCTAAACTTATTTTTACCTAAGCTTACGAATATATGCATTTCTATAGATTGTTGTGAATTAGCTTTTTTTACATTTTATAAAAATATCCAAAAATAAATATAAGCTAGTCACAAAAAAATAACGATGACTTCGAGATCTCGTAAATAAATGATCACTGAAAAAAAATATTTCCAGTATTACATTTGTCTCTTAAAATGGTGCAACTTTGTTTTCAGAAATTTTTTTGTACAACAAAAAATAACAGAGATATTTAAATGATCCCATTTAACTGATCTACCCAATTAGGTAAAGCGGTATACACAACAGCAAGATTGTAAAAAATGTTAGTAACTCAATTAACAATAAATATAGTTGAGTTTGGTTGTAAGTTAGAGTTTTCAATCAAGCCGCTGCGGAGCGGTCGGCGTTGCTTGCGTAAAATAGTTATTTTTCGAACAAATATATTTCAAACACCATAAATTGAGTAAAAATTTTGAGAATCACTTTTGTTTTATAACATGCATTTTCCTAGGAATTGTTTATTTACATTTTTAAAGTATTTATGATACAAAGAGAAGAATAACTACATCAAGTATAAGACAAATGTGTTAACTACATTTGTGAATACACATATACGCATATAGACTCAAGATTTAAAAACTGTTAATTTTTTATAAATATATTGGAAATTAATAGAATCTTACATTTTAATGAAAGAAAAAAGTTGTTCCAAATGTTGATTTCTATATATTCAAAAATCATTCAGATTGCATGCATATGAGTAAAATTTAAAAACTGACAGTTTTTTACATATATTTTGAAAACTAAAAAAGTCTGACATTTTTGTAAAAGAAAAAATTTGTTACAAATGTCGATTTTTACAACATATTCAAAAATTATCAAAATCAGTGAAAGAGTGATTTTTCATCGAAAAAAAATTATCATTATTATAGATTTTTAGAATAGATACAACAATTATTTAAAAATATAAATAACAACAGACGTACCTTTTGAAATTCTACTGTTTGTATTTCCTTTATATCAATAGGTGACGCTTCCTGTCGCAAGATAGGGTTACCAACTTGACAAATGAAATCGTAAGGAGATTTTGCAGTTTCGATTGTTTTGTCGAAATATATTGAATAAAGTTTTTTTATACTTCGAAAACTAATAAAACGAGCATTACTCTTCTGTATGATCTTCACACATCCATGAAATAAATTGGAATATTTAAACATTATAATGACTACTGTTTTTACAGTATTTTCAAAATATCTTAGGATAGACAAGAGGTTATGCTTCTACAATGATTGCAAATATGTTGGTACTACTGTGCCCGTAAATATTCATTTCCGCAATCTGTATTAGCGGGAAAATATAATATTAATTCTCGTTAAATCTATTGCAAATGCCTCTGTTGCGTTATTCTCAAAAATTATGAAAATATATTGAGATAATAAAAAATTGGATAACTTATATATATCTATTGCATAAATTTATTTACATACAATTTTATTGATCGCATTTTTTAAATTGAAATCATAAAATATTTAAAAATATTTCTTATGTGCTATCATACTTTAACTTTAATATTTATAGAATTTAATATATATATTATTAATTATTATTTATTATTATTTTATATTGATATTTCTCATATATATACTTAATTAATTAATAAGTAATATACATTATTGCAACATAATAATATAATATGTCTAACTAATTGATATGTTAAGGAATATTTTAGTGTAACTTATATTTTACATTTTTACGCTTATTACATAACGTCTCAACTGATTTGAAATACATAACTATCATTACTTCATATACGCAACAAAAAATAAGAATATCAATTAATTGGAAGATGTTTCATAACCTATGTGATTAAATATCTTTTAATATACCAGATGTACTTGTATCATAATATTTTACATTGTTTGTACTAATATTTTGTATTTTATTATTAATTTATATAAAATAAATAAATAATTATATGAAATAAAATAGTCAACTATAAAATAAATAGCCAAAATGGTAATTTTACATTATTTATTTACATTATTTATATATAATTATGCAATAAAATTTTGGATTTTGGATAATATATGTTTTCAGATAAAAAATGGTACATCGAAACTAAATTGTTTAAGTGGTAATTCATTTAGTATCCTCAGGTATTTATCAGCACAAGCTTCAGATACAGGTAAGGACAAGGATTTAAAGTTTAACAATCAAACTCCAAAACCTATTATATTACCACCTGAAACAACGCCATCAACACCACATCCAAACCCCATAGTAGAAATACCAGGTTTCAAAAACAAATCTATTTTAAGTATATAATTATAATAATATTAAGTTCTAGTAAAAATTTGATTGTCAATATTTATACAGTTAAAAATAAGATAAATATATGAATTAAATGTTAATAATAAATTAACTTATGTATTACATATTTTTAAAAGAATTACAATTATATGAACTTGTACATTTTTACAATTTAGGCCCTATTGTTGAACCTACACTTCCTCAATCTCAACCTCAACCTCAACCTCAACCTCACTCAGATCCTAAACCACCTATTGAAATTCCAATACCTAATAAAAACACAATTACAGGCAATGAAGTACAAGCTATTGGACAAGATGATGATGTCTTGTTTAAAGACGTATGTATACTTGCAACAAACAATATATATGTATTAAATATTTATAAGTATTTTTTTTTTAAATAAGATAGGGGATAAAGGTATTATTATATTAAATCGCCCCAAAGCACTGAATGCTCTAAATTTGTCAATGGTTGAAAAAATATATCCAGTACTCAAGAAATGGGAATCATCTAAAAGATTAGTAATAATAGAAGGTACAGGAGAAAAAGCGTTTTGTGCAGGTGGTGATGTAAAATCTATTGTTAATACATTAAAAGAAACTGAAAATAAAACTTTAGGTGAAACATTTTTCAGAAAGGAATATGCGTAAGTTACAAAATAATTTAAATAACAAATTTTCATACCACATTAATAATGAAATTTTTGACATATATTGAATACAGTTTAAATTATCTCATTGGTACATATAAAATACCATATGTGGCTATAATAAATGGAATAACTATGGGAGGTGGTGTTGGATTATCTGTTCATGGTAAATATCGGATTGCAACAGAAAAAACATTGTTTGCAATGCCAGAAACAGCAATTGGATTATTTCCTGATGTTGGTGGAACTTATTTTTTACCTAGATTGAAGGATAAATTAGGTCTTTACCTCGGATTAACTGGAGATCGTTTAAAAGGTATAAAAAAATTACTGAATTTAATAATTTGTATATTAAGTGCTTTTTCACATATATCATATTGAAAGGCATTGATGTACTACTTGCTGGTATTGCAACACATTTTGTTCCTTCTGAAAAGTTACCAAATTTAAAGCAAGATTTACTAATGACTGAACAATCTGATGTTGCGGAAATCTTAAACAAATATCAATCTGTAACATGGAATGAAGAATTCTGTTTAGCACCGTATATGAATAAAATTAATACATATTTTTCTTCATTATCTGTAGAAGATATAATAGAGAGGTAAAATGATTATAACAATAATTAGACTACATACAATTTTAAAATATTATTTTTATATATTTTTATATATGTTATTTTAATAAAGCCTAAAAAAGGATAATTCAGAATGGGCAAAAAAAACATTCAAAATGTTATTAAAAGCATCTCCCACATCTTTAAAAGTTACGATGTTCGCTATTCAAAAAGGAAGTATATTAAATTTAGCAGACTGTTTAAAAATGGAATATAGATTAGCATGTGCTGCTTTAAACAAAACAAGCGATTTTTGTGAAGGTGTGTATAAATGTATATTTATCCTTCTATTCAAAGCAATTTCATTTCATGCAAATATTTTATAACGTTATTATCATCATCAGCATTGTTGTCACTATCACAGGTGTAAGAGCTCTTTTAATTGATAAAGATCAAAAACCAATATGGAATCCTAATAGTATAGAAGAAGTAACAGATACTTATGTAAATCAACAATTTACAAAACTTTTAGAAGAAAAAGAATTGCAACTTTAAAGTTAATTACAATATTAAGATATTATGATAATGCAACAAATGGAGATAATATACAATACAAAACAGCATACTTTATTTATAAAAAATAATGAACAAAATATAAGTCAGTATAACTATCATGTTAAGACAATTTTATTTTCAAAATTCTTTTTTACTTTATTTTAACAAATTTATACAAACATTTATATAATTTTTATATAGTTAAGGAAGAGTTATGATATTTTACAAGACATTAATAATATTTCAGAAATTTATTATTATACTTATTATCAATATATTAATAATTTTATAATAAAATGTACGTGTTTTCAATCTTTTTCCTAAGTAGTTTTTGTATTTTATTAAAAAAAAAAAAAAAAAAAAAAAATAAATATGAAAAAGGAAAAGAATGAAGAAATAACAATATATTAAACAAGTATATCACTTTTCACTTTATTCATTTTTTCTATTGAAGTAAAACAGAAAAACCAAACCAAATACATTTATCGTACCTTTTCAATTTTCAAAAATGTATTTAAAATATTCTTGATGTAATTAAAACATTTGCATTATAAAAAATAATTTTGAGAAACACTTAAAATTGTTGAATAATTTATTACTTTATTTATCAAAATGTTTTTATTATGTCAGATGTGTTTTCATAATATAATTTGCAAAATGACGAAAATTCACAGAATTTGTATGAAATTAAAAAAATTTATATAGCTTATAGGCTTTATGTATTAAAATAAAAAGTTAGTTCTATCACGTTCGTCATATTATATTTTTGAGATGTTTCTCTTTTTAAACTTATTTGCACTGTTCTGAATCTGTTATTGCAGTTTATATATTAATATTCCTTCCCTTCTGCTCAATTCACATAAAGGATAATACTTTTGTACTAATATCCAATATGAATTAGAGGAAAGGGAAATGTAATGAACTGCCACAAATCTGAGTATTTAAATTACTGTATGCATTCAATCAATGTACTGAGCAAGCCAGCGGAAACCTTCACCATACCCTTGTCTTTTCAGTACTGAACACATAAATAATTCCAATGGACGACCAGGTATTTCATTGCGAGAAATTTTTCCCTAGAATTTATATATTATTTTAAATTCATGTATAAATTATTTTAACAACAAAGTGTAACTGTTTATTATGTATACCTTTCCTGTTGTTTGACCATAAAGATTGAAATAATTTCTAAGTTCATCCTCTGATGCTGCACCTGGTTTATCGATTTTATTACCTAGCACTAAAACTGGACATGCACTAAGTTGTTCATCAGTTAAAAGTGCATCAAATTCAGCTTTCGATTCTGGTAACCGTGATCTGTCACTTGCATCAATAAGGAATACTATTGCATCTACTGCAGGAAAATAGTCTTTCCAAACTCTTCGGGCTATAAAAAAAAGAATGTCATTTTAATAAAAATAATATTATAAAATTTTGATAAATCAATTCATTATACCTTGAGGATGTCCTCCAAGATCAAATGTTGTAAACCTCATATTTCCAATAGAAAGTTCTTCTGATGCTGAAGCATAAAAGCATATAATTAAATATAATTAATAAACTATAAAACTAAAAAAAAATATTAAAATTGAATTAATTATTTAAAAATAACTAATTATTTAAAAATAAAATACCTGAAATTATTTTAATTTACTAGTAATCTATTAGTATCAATGAGTATATATCTAATATATATTTAGTATCTAGTGTGTATGTGTATATATATATATATATAAATATAAATAAAATTATATAAAACTATGTATGCTATATATATATATATAACTATAAATTATTGTAAACAATATGTAATTACTTGGATGTAATGTAGGTACATGTTGAGCTAGTCGATCATCTTTGAGCATGTGAAGTAACGTGGTTTTGCCTGCATTATCTAAACCAAGAAACAAGAGTTTACCACTCTTTTTCCAAAGACCTAAAAATTGAAAATGAAAATCATACAATATACAAAAAAAAAAAAATCAAATTTAAATGTATTAATAAGAACATATTATAAGATGTAGTATATTATTATAAAATACATAGATGTAACGTATTTATCATAAAAATCATACAATATACAAAAAAACAACTTTAAATGTACAAAATGTATTATAAGATAATATATTAATAAAAACAATTAATACATTAAAAATAATATATTAATGAGAACAAAATGAAGTCAAATTACATACATATACCTTATATTTGTATTATAGATATCCATTAAAATATTAAAAATATATATGAAAAATTATAAAAATTACACTTACCAAGGTAATTTAAAACTCCTGCAAACCAGTCCCAAATGAACATGTTTGTAGATATGAGTGAATGTTAGGTTTATTATGTACTAACTATTGAATGACTCTGCAACAATGATGAGTTAACAAGATTATTATCTTGCAATGCATAATAGAAACCACCTTTTAGATTCATTATAGCCTTGATATAATTTAAGATATACTTACATTGTAAGAAAAGATATAGTTAAACATAAGTAACAATATCTATAAGTAATTATAAATGGTCAAAGAAACGTTACATCAGTACCATTTATTACATTGAAATAAAGAATAATATTTAGAATATAATCGATGGACGATTACAATTGAAATGCGATAGACTTACCAAATCTCGCGTACTAATAACTGTTTTATGATGTTTCGTTCACCACCATTAAATGCAAAATTGTAGACAGGTCAAAAAAACGTGCGCATGGTATAATTACATAAAACTTGTTCCTTTGCCTTTGAACTCTGTATGAAATATATGAAGCTGTAAAAGATGGAGAAAAAGAGTTTTTCTTGCTATAGAAAGCACAGCTTTAACTAAAAGCCTAGTTGGCTGACAGTTGGCACTGATGACGTCTACTTCCGTCTGCCATATTGTCTACATAGTGCTGTTTCATAAACGCACTAGGTCAATTATTTTAAATTTTCACTTTTTCAACTTATTGTTTTATACATGTACATTAACATTATAAATTACTTTTATTTATTTTTCTAAGTCAATTATTATATTTTGCGATTACAATAATGATAATGAATAATTATTTTGATCTTATATTTAGAAATAAACACAATTTTAATGTACACATACTAACAATGTATTTATAGAGAAGATATACATTATAATTTAAACGCGTTATTAGTGATTTTTATCTATATTGAATGTTTGAAAATATAATATCCCTAGGATATTTTCTTATTTCATTTAGTAATCAATTGTCTTAACCTATTTAGGTTTACTTTATGTACAATCATGATAGCAAGTAAGTTACATATAAACTATATTTCTTTCTAAATTAATATTTCATTGATATAATTTCATTTTTAATCATTTTAATTTAATATTTACAGATTGGTTAATAAAGAGTTTCCGTACTACATATAACCACAATGCTGGATATAATATAGGCTCATATATGTTTATGCAAAGTCGAGATTATGCAGCTAGGAAAGGAACAAGAGAGAAGAAAAGATTAAAACTCAAAAAGAAAAAAGTTAAAACAGTAGTTGAACAAGTAGGATATATCCCACATAAAAAGGAAAAAGAGTGAGTGATTTATAACATTAAGTTTTTTGTTAATTTCTTGTTAGAATATATATTATTATAAATTACCAAATATTCCAATAATTTAATAATAGGATAAAAGCAGAAGTTTGTCCACTAAACACCATTGATGAAAGTTGGAAATGGAAAGCAATCGATAATGTATATATAATAAAATATCATCCACAGCCAGTGTACTCTTTAAAAGAGGCTATAGAAAATCATCGTGAAACACATCATCCAACTATGCTTAATAAACCTAATGCAATTGTTAATGCATTTATAGAATTAAATATGAGGGTAAAAGATTTTAAAGTATAATAAAACTTTGTTTATATGAATTTCATTTATTTGAACCAAATTTTAGTTAATTACTCGATTGTTAAATTCTGGTTGAATGTGTTTTGATATAATATTTGAACCTAAACAGTTTATTTACACATATTATATTAAACTTTCACAAATATTACAATAAATTAAAAAATTTTTCTAATAAAAATATTTTTAAAATTATCCAAAATAGCGCGAAAAGAAGAATAAGTATGTCGATAGATTTACGAAGGTAGTTGATACGCCTCATATATTTACATGTGCGGAAAATAGTAGAACAGTATTAGCTTTTTCCAAGAATTTACAAGAACAAGAAAATGCCAAAAATGCTGGAGCTGATTATATTGGTGGTGTTGAATTAATAAGAAAGATACAAGTAAATTGAAATATTTTACATTAATTATATCAGCATTATAAAACATAAATATAAATTTAAATACAAATCTGTAATTATTATAGAATGGTTCGTTCAATTTCAAAGAGTATGACTATGTCGTAGCTCATGCAGATATTTTATCTGATTTGTTACTAATTAGGGGATTATTGAAAAAGAAATTTCCAAATATTAAATTAGGTAAATAAACGTATTTGTTAAACATAAATTTTCATTTACAATTATATTTATATACGATTATGACATTTAAATATCAGTAATTTAAATATTTCAGGTACGTTGGGTAATAATATAAATCAATTAGTTAAAAAATTTAAAAATGGAATTCTGTACACTGCACAGCCTCATAAAACTTTCAAAGAATATGGCGAAATTAGTACGACTTTTGGTTTGGTAAATTTATGATATATAATATTGCAAAGCTTGATGAAAGTATATAATTTTTAATTGTTTATTTATTTATTATTATTAGCTTGATATGGACATAAAAAAACTGGAAGAAAACTTTTCTTCACTAATCAATGATGTTGAATCGATGAGACCAACACGTGATGGATTATTTATTGAAAGGTATGTATATTTATTTTTTTAAAATATTATATTAATTTTTCTAAAATAATAAAATATCACAACGATATAAATATTTTTAAATGTTACAGAGTTCAAATTAAGAGTGAACTTTCTAAAGAATCTTTTAAAATTAACTATCAGGAATATCTCAAAACAAGTAATAACGAAGAAATAAGAAAAGAAGAAGAACAAACAGCAATTATTGCTACACATTAATTACATAATGTAGCATAAATAAAATTACAGTTGATGATGAATTAAACATTATGTTTTTGTTGTTTACCTATTGTGATAAAATTAATCGTGTGTATGTATGTATATTTGTTAGTTACTGTGTATGTATATATATATATATATATATATATATATATATACACACACACACACACACACACAGTAACTCACAAACATTTGAATGCTTTATATATTATTACATAATTTAATATTAATATTTTATTGAAACTTCTTTAGCAGTAATAATTTGTTTTACTCCATACTAATCAATAACGTTATAAAAGTATCACTAATGGATCAGAAGTTTTGCTTCCTGGATACTATAATATAGTATAGAAGATAATTATTAAAACTGACGATATACTTCGATCGCGTTTTTGAAGCCTCGAAAGATTATCGCGGACTAATTTTTTTTCAGCATGAGATGAAGAGTCCTTGCATTGAAAGTTCCAATTTACTCTGAAATCAAAATCCAAAATGAAATTTAACATTTGAATTGAGATGAATTTGAAATTATCTACTAATAATTTGGGGGAGATAATTCTAAGCTGAAGTGCAAGCATGTTATATAATTCGCAAGCAGAAATGTCTGAAAAAAACTTAAAGCTTGTAAAGTAAATAGTGTAGAGTTCTTCAAATGATAATCGCGTTTTTCCAACTATTCGTAACAAGTTGCTTTGCAGATTTAATTGCGCTTCCTCTTCAAGAGTGAGGAACATGGAGAAGAATGAAATGTCAATCAAAGCCTTCTGTGACCGCGAATTCAGAAATGGATTTCTGATTTGACGACAAAAACTCCTTAATATATGGCGTATCTTCAATGAAATTTGTGCCGTTATCTGAATATATTTCTCTGCATCTATCTCTTCGTGCTATGAATCAGCGCAAGCACACGAACATAAGTAAGCCTTATTGTGGACCTTTTTAGGGGGAGGGGAGTGGCATAGAAAGGACCTGCGTAGTCAACGCCAGTAGAGAAAAAAGGACTTCGGACAGTCACTTTAGCTTCAGGCAATTGTCCTTCCAGGTAGCTTGTATTTATTCTTAAATTTACTTTATGCATCTCTACTCTGTTGCATCGGATGCAATTTCAAATCACCCTCTTAATGAAGTTCCTAGCCGCAAGAAGTCAGTACCTTTTAAAGGGTCAGAACAGTGTGAAATTTAAAAAAAATCGATTTTTTTGTTTTGTTTTGTTTTAAATAGTAGTTTGAAGTCTTAGAAGTAGTTAAGAAGTAATCTTAGAACATACAAAGGTTTTAGCTTTTAAAACGACTTATTTTGGGGTACAATAATAAATCCGCGGATACAGAATAATTGAATTTGTATCACTGTTTAAATATTATAAAGTGTAAATCGTGTGGTTCAAATATTACTTTTGGCGAATCGAATATTTGAGGACTTGGATTCAATTTAGTTGTGAATTGTAAGAACTGTGAGTCGCGATATATAAGTAAAAAAAAGTAAGTAAAGGGCACATATGAAAAATGACGTTCTGAAACTTTAAACGCGTTTTTCTCGAAACTAGGTTTTTAGAAGCGGCGTGCAAAATATCTCGGAATCTTACCAACCGATTACCGTAAAACTTGGTACGTATCTTTAGTGTAACATTTATTAGGGATTAGTGATCAAACATTTCTTAATCTTTCAACAATTTCGAAAAATATAAACAAAAAACGTAGAAATTTTTGGCATAAATTCGATATATCAAAAACAAATAGCTGCTATTTTCATAATTTTCACAAAAATGAAAATGTTGGATCGTCGAATATTGTTTACTTTTGAACTTTTTTTGTCTTTTTGTTGCAGCTAATCCTGTTTGGCTGGAATCATGCACACCGATAAGCAATGTAAAAAAAAGTTATGCCGTTAAAAAGCTAAATAAGAGTCCTCTTTTTTTCTTTTTTAATGTTGCTTTTTATAGTTCATAATGTGTTAAAATAAACCAGAAAAGCTCATGTCAATGAAATATGTAGTTTTTTTTACTAGCCCTCCAAAGTATGCGTAATTTTTTGGCCAGTCACACTGTCCTGCCCCCTTAACTGCTGATAACACTAACTCGCGCCCGGCGTGCAACATGCGCTCGTGTTCTCTTACAATTATCAATTTTGTTATGAAACTATCCTTAGGAATGATTGTTGGATGTTGCTGCTTGTACCTAACATTGGCGAATGCGAGTTCATCAACCGGAGAAATCCCTCATTATCTAAGAAGGGCAATTTAATGAGCCAGACTTGAAGATTCTTTTATTTTCCTGCAAATTAGAAATTTCTTGGTTGAATGCCCGCTTCTGGATTATTTTGATTATAAAGTTTTTGGAACCGTTCAATTCATTTGTTGATAGATGGTGTCCTAGAACCGTAAGCACTGCTTCGAGCGAGCATTTTCCACTCCGTTTATTATTACGTTGTCACAACGCGTTATAGAATGTGAAATGATACGTGTCGACCCGAATTAAACGCGCGCAATTCGAGTATTTCTAAAATGTATCAAGCGTGTAAGCAATACTCGGTTACATTTCGGAACAGGCAATAGTCCTTTCTTCCAACGTCCAAAGAAAGTAATCCAGTGGTTAACTATTTACTACTATCCTGGGTGAGTCATGCCGTATCTGTTCGCCAAAGATGCAAGTCGCACACATCCCACGTGATAAAAGATCCACGGTGTTTTCTTGCAACGGAATACGCTGCCACGCGTCGTGCGTAAGATTTTGGATCTCCGCGACACGATTTACCACAAATGCTTTTCAACGATCAGGAGATCCTCTTATCTATGCCGGAACAACCATGGAGTCAGTCCAATACGTCTCACGGTGAATTGTGAGATCCGAAGTGACACGTATCTTGTCTATCAATTGACTTACAACAGAGTTCTGCACAATTCTAGTCGCGGTAAACTTTTTTCTGAAGAGGTGCCACACAGGTGACTTAAAACATAGTCAGCGAACTATAGTACGCCCTGATTCATCGGTCGTACGTAGGTATACGTAGGCACCATATGCTTTCTCGGAGGTATTACAAAAGCCATGGATTTCGACCTGTGTTGAAGCCCTTGTTGATACGCATTGCAGAATTGCTGACTAGAAATTTTTAATTATAATTTAAATGATAATTTCATTTATAAATTAAAATTGGATATCCTCTATACGTATGCCCGAAGTGTTACCAGATTCAAGCCAATAAATGAACAAATTTTCGGTGTAGAATCGACAACACTGCTTATATTATTTTATTTTAATTCCCATTTTTTTTATCTTAATTCCTATAGCGCTGCAATATTTGCCTAAGTCGCAGAACGTGATACGAAATGGTAAAGAGATCCTCGAAATATGGGATACGAGAAAGCACGGATGCCTGATTGATCCTTATTAAATAAAATGGCGTGATGTGAAAACACATGTCACATTCTGTATCATGTCTGCGGCAAAATCTCCGAAACATAGGATACGAAAACCATTACATATTAGATCTATTCTGTAGTTAGTCGATGATGTAATATTTAGTCTGGTGCAAAGTCTCTTGTACATACCATGTCTGTGATTAATGTTTGCAAATTCGTTCTATTCCAACGCAAAGTACGTGACACAAAAATGCATTGAATAACAATATCTACTGCTTATGCACAAGATACAAAATGCAAATACTAGATTTTTGGTAATAAAAGTATATTTCTCTTTCTATAGATATACAACAAAACAACTTTTTTTTAAATAAATTCTTTAGTTCTTTGTACCTTATTAGTTCACGTATCACTTCCTATTCACGAGCTGAGAGAAACCGGGAAATATAAATGCATATTTTACATAACAAATTATGCATATTTAATGAATGCGAATAAATACGTATTTAATACATTGCAAATAAATGCATATTTAGTAAATTATTAATTCAGTTATTAATTTCAAGCAATAAAATAATATTTCCTTTCAGTTTCCCAAAAGTATAAGAATATAATGTTTTATATTTAACAGATTCTGTATCATACTACAGATAAAGAAGGATTGTAATACGAACGATATCCTGTCTTATACTTTATTTGTAATCTTACAGAAAAGTTTAATCTTTCATTCAATCCACCACTGTACTAAATTTCAGTTTTCAAAAAGTATAAAAGAATATAATATGTTTTACATTTAACAGATTCGGTATCATACTGCGGATAGAGAAGAATTGCAGCACAGAATTCTATACTTCGTTTGCGATTGTACGCAATGTATCGTGTTCTACACTTTATTTATAATTTTATAGAAAAATTTATTTTTAATGCTAATCATTACTATAAATTACTATAAATTGATGAGAGGTGAAATTGGCAAAGGGGTCGGAAGAGCCTCAAAAATATGGAATACGAAAAGGCATTGAACGTCAGGTTTATTTTATACCGTGTCTGTGCCAATACTAGGAACATGAAAGAATAAGACGAAGCCAAGTGAAGTAAAGGCAAAGAGAATGGAGAATGGTTGTGGTGAGAGGCCGTGGTGGTGAGCACAGTGGAGGGGCAATGGCTTACCTACCTGCCGGTTGAGAGCTCAGTCGGTGTTCGCCAGGTTGAAAATCCGTGTCTTCTCCTCATTTTTGTACGTAACTTTTTACACTTCTGCTAAAACGGGCAGGAAGAAGGTCGGAGATAAACATATGAAATATAACGAAACATATACTGTTGAGAAATAATTTTCACTCAGTGTTAGTTGAAACGTTCACCAATGAAATTGATAACGAACAAGTTTTTGTTAACTTGCAGGGAAAATTTGCAGAAAACACGTTAAGCTACCTTCTTGTCTGTGCAGTTACGATTATAGTGTATGAGAGTGTGTGCTTTGATGGATGGGCGATCCAACGCTTGTCATAAACAACGTGTTTGTGTTTACATATGGTGACGTGTGATGACTGTGTAACCAACAACCAAGCATTGTGATTTTGGAGTAAATTCCTCGACCGCTGATTATTGTTATCGACATCATCGTAGACATGTTCGAGTTCGACAGCAGTAGATAGTAACATTAGCTGACATACTGGCGTATAATATATAACGCACGCATGAGCATACGCTAGTGTATAACAATATGGTAAGTACTTATACTTAAACACAACAATCTATCTAATTTATCCTTCTCGTTGTGGCAAATGTACGATGAAAGAATTTCATGATAATATCCAATTTCGTTTGTTTAACTGATTATAAGAATCACAGAGGACGATAGCACCCTGCATATGAAATGTTTCTCTGTTTCTTCAAGAGGAAGAATAAGGAAAAGAAAACAGTAAATGGAGCGGAACACGAAGAAATTAATATTTTCCAATAAAGTTGTCTATTACTTTAAATAGAAAGTAAATAGAAAATAAATTGTATCTTCGTAATCAATGCTGTATCAAACGTTTGCCCGCCATTGAAATAAGATCTAAAGTCTAGAGTAAAGAAGACAACTAAATATTTTTATTACTGCATAAATATTCATCACTTATCACGTACTTTTTATATCTTGAGTCGTTGTACGTTCTTTATCATTCGAGATTTGATGAAACTCTCGTTACAATTGTCCTTTGGGATACGCCGTGCAATTCTATATAAGAATGCTTGGCATGCAACATGTATATTTCGTTAATTGTTGAATTGTATAGAAAGCGGCAGGTGAGAAAGTTTGATGAAGAAGCAAGCACAATTGTAGAATCCTCACACAAGCCAATAACATTTTTATTACTTGACGAATGAAAATAATAAGGCAACAGCAACAATTGTTCGTAATATCTGTAATTGTCATTCTATAGAAAATGACGCTATCTTTCTTAAATTTGTTATTTTTAGTTTTTTAAAACCATTATTCTTGTTTTTATGAGTTTATACTAATATTATAAAGTTATTCTTTCGTACACGTGTGCTCTAACGAGTTGTTCGGTTAGTCATGCGTGTAGAACCTGTAAAACCTGGCTCTAGAAACAAAATGCAAATCATACCTTTAGGGTTAGGTATCTGCTTTCTCGACGTTTCCTTTTCCTGTCTCCACCAACACGCGGTTGTACTCTAATTGCAGCGTAATAATTGTGCAACGCGAGAGAATTCTCTCTGTATTGTATAACTTGTAATCTGTAGTCTTTATCGTACTAAATATCTTGCCATCCTGTGCTTTTGTTGTGTCATGAAAACTTGCACTTTAGTGCGAGAGGTCTCTTGCCCTTTTTCTTCATTTCGTTTTTCACTTTGGTGAAAACCAGTACACTCTAGGTACCGTAAATTTCTTCGAGTTTCAAGATTTATTCACTTCCTAAAGTAACTCACGAATCTGTTCTTGTATTGAATTTGTATCGAAAAACACTTCAGTAAAAACTCGAGTGTTTATTACCAAATTTAGAAAACGTAATAGAAAAATATCAGTAACAATATTTCGCTTATCATTTTTTTCGTAAATGTATAATTGGAAACGTATATCGTAGGTTTAGAAGAAATCATTTTTCTCCACGATGCAATTAATTAAAAATGTGTGAAAGTTGTGCAAATCGCTTTATCCAATTATTTCAATTCATATTTTTGTAATTTATCTTGCTGTATTGCTGTATTACCTGCTTTTCAATATATATATATGTATGTGTGTGTGTGTGTGTGTGTGTACATATTTATGTATATCTGTTTTGTCTATTCTCTATTCCTCATATTGTCGGAAGTAACAAGAAACAAGAGGATAATAATCCCGATTTAATTTTCACTTAATGTGATCTTTGTCTGAACAGTTAGTCTACAACAGAAACAGCTCGTATGTGAGTACGAAAGTTGCATGTGTATGTGTGTTTTTCGTTACCGTTACTTGGCATAGTTACAAATCTTCTAAGATGTATCACTTTCCAAGTCGTTACAATATCTGATTTTTATTAAATGAATTGACAAACAAAAATCCGTAACTTCCAGGAATGCAGATCATCTTGCACGCGTGAGCTCCACGTGCAGATCAATCGAGTTATGTAACGTGGAGATCTGTACACGCAGATGCTACGTTACCTGCACAAAAACAAAATTGTGACGTGTTTCCATCAGTGTCATAAATGCATGTACAGAATATCGGAAACAATATATTGTTTATTTTTTAATTTCAGAGATACATAAGAAATAAAATAATTAAAATAATCTCAATTTCAGAGATCCATAAACAGGAAATTAAAAGAAGATATAATATATAGATCTATATCATACTCTTTGGAATCTACTTTTATAAAGATCATAATTAATATTGAAATAACAGATCAGTCAAAATCCTTGTGACAAAAGTTAAGAAATACATCGTGCTTGATTCGTATAATCATTTCTAATAAAAACAGTGGCGTATAAAGAATATAGGTTATACATATATATTATGTAATATATATAAGTTGAGTTTAGTAAATTATTTAGTTTTAGCACAAATAGCATTTATTCGCTCAAGCGTCTTATAACGTTTATATGTCAAAGTATTTCAAAATGATGCAAAGAAAATATGGAAATATTTGTGATCGATCGAATGAACGAAATGAAGAAAGAAACGGAACAGAAAAATATAATTCGCATCAGGATAAAACGCGTTGAACCGAAGAAGGAACAAAAGTGCAAGAGGTTAACGTTGATTGTGACCAGTTTTTCTCGGATCGACAGCCTCTGATAGAAAACCTGCCTATCCACTTTGCCATAGGTCTCACGACCAGACGTTTCTTATAGCCGACTTCTAAGTGAAATCACGTGTAGTTTGTTTCGGTTAAATTAAACGTTACGCACAATTTCGAAATTATCGGGCACGGAAACATTTTGGCATTTGTCGATGTTGTCAATTTTTTATGTTATCGTTACTTTCTGAAAACATTTTTACCCATGCATTTTGTGGAAAATCGATTGTGGGAAAACGAAGTAGATGAAACACACACACAAACGGGAAGCAAGCAACGGGTTTTTGGAAAAATAAAGTGGTTACGATGTGGTTGCTATAGGATCGACCGGTTCTTCTTGTTTACTGATTTCCTCTGCGCGACATACACTAATTGTAAATGGCGATAAGAAACGTTTTCTTTGATGTTCTCCTACACATGACACGACAGATTTTCAATTCATATATTTTCATTATCCTAATAGTTGAAAGTAAAATGTAATAAAATCATTAATTTATATTGTTTTGTCCTTTTTTCTTTTGAGCAAAGTATTCGATTTTTCGTAAATGTGTGTATAAGGGAAAAAACAAGATGGGGGATGTTGGATAAAACGAAAAAATTACTTATTTCGCATTTGTAAAGCTTCCATAGTATTAAAAACAAAAGAAATTATATTATCACTATCAATAGTTGCAGTTAATCTATCATATGCGTGTATCGGCCATATTTCTATCATGATCTTATTCTCTTACGTATTCTAAATATTAATAATCACGTTATCTAAGTTAATCAGTTAGAATTTATTTATTTGCTTATGAGCATTATGCATAAACAAATAAAAATATTGTTATTCATTTCGATGTAACTTTTAAACTTAAATACGGTGCTCCCTATACGGAGTAAAATGGAATATTTTTTTATTTTAAAAATTACCTTTTTGTTAGTTTACCATTATGTTTTGTAGGTTTATTTTAATATATTTCGATAAATAGATGCTCACATTATATATAATATTTTTTTTTTTTTTTAGATATAAAATCAATAAGCAATTTTTTCTTGTCCTCCTTCTCCTACACACATATATACATTGTGTTTTACACAAAGCATTGCAAATATAAACTTGGTTAATATTTTAAAATATGAATAGCTATAGGATTGAGTTTTGTACGAATGAAATTTAAATCCAATTTATTTAAATAAAATACTATATTAATTTTTGGTTATTTTCATTTCAAATACTATTTTCCGCATAGTTAGAATGTTATAGCAATGAATAGTTTTCTTAACAATAACTTTTCCAATCATTTTTAAGTATTCATTTATTTTTCCTTTTTTTTTCTTTTTGTTTTCAATATATCCACACATTAGATGCACAAGAAAATATAATGAGAGAAAAATAAGCTCAAGAATGTAGTTAGCAATGCAGAAAAGCGTAGAATAGAGAAAAAATAAATAAATACTTCAAAATGAATGGAAAATATCTTCTTAAGCTTATCTTTAAGAAAAGTATTCATGGCAATAACTTCTCAACAAAAAAGAATGTTTCAAATTAAAATTGTTAGATTTAATAACAACTATAGATACGAATAAAAATTAATATTCCATCTAGAAAAATTTGGAGTGGTACTCGTTTCATCCCTACAAAACTCACCCCTGCAACTACATAGTCTCATATTCTAAAATATTCGCCTCTGCGCATTTTCATTGTTAAAGCTTGTGATGTTGTATACGTTACAATGAATGAAATGAATAAAATGATTTCGAATAATGATAAAATTGATAAATTTTATAGCTTCCACGTAAACATTTCGAAGAAAATTATACAAAAAACAGTCTGTTTAATTGGAGAAAGCGAGAGCTACTAGTTCTACCAGTGTGTTTTTATATTTCGTCTGATACATTATAGTCTAAGATCGTTGTCAGGTGCATGTATAAATTCTAGTAAATGTAAATTTGGTTAGATCAGTAAAACTAGTCGATCAAATTATCAAATGTCACGTTTAACATTCCATCTATTCACCTGTCTCGTAATTGGATAATGTGAAAGTCATAGACACTCGTTTATAATTGCACTTCCGCGAAATGATCGTTTGGGTTGAAAATCGAATGTGCAAACCATAATGTAAATCGACTATAAGATTGTCACAGTGTAAAAGTAGAAAAATTTGCATAAGCTTGCATATCGTTACTTAAATTACGTTACTGACATAAATCATGCGAAAAATGAACGAATTAAAATTGTGACAGATTTTTCGAAAAATCGAGCAACCTCTTTTTGTCGAGGGGAGGAACATGATGTAATAATTCGTGACGTCACAATGAAATTTGTAGATATCTCGAGCAAATTAAGGTATGACAAACAGAGGCTATTAAATTAAATAATTTCAATCATAGAAACGTCGAACAATGAATGTATTATTATATGTATATCTGAATATACGTGTACATCAGTGTACAAGATAAGACATTGTAGTGGAATATGTCCCTAGGTATGTATAATACTTATGTACATAGCTGTAGTAAAAAAAGAGTGAGTTCTCATAGAGATTAAATTAAACTTGGTAAAAACATGTTTGGGACATATGATTTTCGCATATGTTGAAAAATGTGTAACAATCTAACGATCTTACAATGCATCATCGAGATAAACGCAATATTGTTGTTTCCTGCTTATTAACTCGACGTTAATATCCAGTTATTTGAAATACAGATGTAAATTTCACTTATATAAATATTTCATCCTGCATAGAGTTTTTGAAAATTGTTAATGTATATTATATATTATCACTTATATACTACAACATGATATAATTATCATCAAAACAATTATAATTTTACATATTGTTTTAATTTTGAACATATTCAAGTTGTTGGTTGTTTTTTGCGATGTAACGTCGTTGTTGGATCGACTTATTCTTGAAATAATTGTATCTCCTGTGTATTCAATTACATTACGTTGAACAGTAATTCGCAGACTATTCAATTGCTTTGCGAATCATCATATTGTTGTGTAACATATTACGGTATACTGTAACATGGTAATCGAGTACGGTTTTTTCTTTTCTCTCATTTCTAGGAAACGTAATATATAATTCTAGATACTTATCTTCTGACCGCGATTTTATTTAAATTCTGAAACGTACGATGAATGCATATTGTTGCAGTATTGACGTTATCAAGAAAATGATAACGATCTGTAAATTCTTTTGGATCTTTGGATTATTTAAGATCAAGAACTGTCTATTGTTGCAACACATCGTTATGCTTAGCTTTCAGCATTATTTTGTTTTGTTTAGTTTTTATACTAAACATCAATGTTAATTAGCAGGACAATGTGTCACTTGTATGTGTCAATGTGTATTTTAACATAAAAATCAAGCATTACTGCAACCTTTACGACTACAGATACATTTTGTCTAATAGTAATTTAAAGCCTCAATTCACTATGATTATATAAATGTTTTTTCAAATTAAATTCTATTTTCTAAATATTTTACTTTATCACGATTACTCGAAACTATATATGTATAAATTTCTATTTAAGACTATGAATTATGTGCAATGCACAATAAAATTGATTGAAGAATTTCCTATCATTCTATTAAATCACGAGCATTTATTTTACAAAATGCATCTTAAATTCGTTCTTCTTCGAACTTATTTTGAATTGATGAGAAATAATTTCGATTTCATCAAACTGTATGGCTCTTGCGCTGCATAATCCGTTTTCTAAATGGAAAATGCAGATGTAAGTTGCATAATTTTTCCTCGCTTCAACGTATGGAAAGAAGCGGGTTATGTGAACGAAGGTACAGTTAGACGAATCGCCGAAGTCGAAGAAGAGGCGAAGGGGGAAGAGGAAGAGAGGGACGTTGGCGCGGAAAGGAGGCCACGAACGACCTAACCATCCTCACCGTTATATCGGCGCCCACGGCGAAGCACCTTGGTTCACCTCGATTTACGACTAGTTTCTCGCAACTCAGGTACTACATGTGCCGCGAGTTTCGACGTTACATTTAACCTCTGCACCCACCTGTTCCGAACTAACGCAGGTGGCCAAGCTCGTACTATAGATTTAGGATAAGATGCGCATACAAGCCGAATAGGAATACGCGGAGAATAGATCAACGTTAATTTTCCTGCTGAGAAGACAAATCGCTGTTACGTGACGGAAAGACGCCTTACCCGGAAACTATGTTTCCGTTTCGAGTTCTAATTCCAATCCATATGTATGCATACAAAGTTAAACATAAATTCAATGTCTTCACTTATAAAATCAGACACGTTTAAATCAGATGCTATGAGAGAGTAATTTGGTATAGTAATATTTCCATTTGACATTTGTTGTTAGCAATCAGCAAATTGTTTCTGTAATTTTTTTCAAATTAAAAGAGATTTATGAACTATGAAAAGACATGTAACATACAGTGAATACATAATAAATTACAATGACAAACAGACACATGGAGATCATTATTGATCAGTTTACGGAAATTATCGGCTTATATTGGAATTAATGCAAACTTCTATAAAGGATTCTTCGAAACTTTTTTCGCGTATCGGACATGTGCATCATCTAATGTAAAATTGTGACGTAGAAGGAAAATTTCTACTCTTATTTTTTCCTTGATATACATATAGGTACAGATATATGTATATTTTTCTCTAAAATTTTTTTCTCGTTTATAGCAATTTATTTTATAAATTGACACAAGCATTCAGTGGAACGATTCGTTATGACTTTGCTACCTGTATATAATCTCCAAATTTTAGTAATATCGATCTGTTATTTCTTTTCCTAGTTAATTTTAGAGGACGTTGTTTCTTTGGGTATCATATACGAATTATAAAATTTCATGCTGTAAATAGTTTTCTCATTGCTCATTAATTCTTGCTCACGTAGTTAAGATAGTCAACGCATGAATGCGTGACATTTATGATTGAGAAATGACCATAATCCGTTCACAATCCGCCGTACGTATTATATTTAATCGTCTGTTTGCCCTGAATTTACATGAATCAATCAATCGCTAATTTTGTCTAGAATCGAATAACACATGAACCTAATTCATTACCATCGAAATTGTATTAAATTCAATATTTCATTTAAAGTTTATTGTCAGAGTTTCGAGTTTAGTTTGTTGTTAGTTTTTCTAATTTTTAAAATCCTAATTTTTTATTATTGTTATTTGATAATCCGGCATTTAATCGCTGGTACGATCGTAATCATCATTCAGTATACAGCGTAATCATTCGACATCGTGTCAATATTTATTAAGACTACTTTCAAAATGGCTAATTCGATTTACATTCTAAAGAACATAATCAAAGACAAACCAAAAGAAGAAAAAACAATTTACATACCAGCGCAATTATAAAAGATGTACTGAACTATGATATAAATATTACGTTATTCAAGTACAAAAGAGGAAATAAAAATTGGTTTAAACGTGACGCTATGTCAGAGATACGTTGCATTCAGCGTAAGATGTTAAATTTCGTACGGACAATATCGTATGGATTGCGAATCGATCACAAAACAACCAAAGCAAATTGAAAAGTATATGCTGGATCTTAAACTCGTTTCTAGGTACATGCGGAGTGTTTTTGCAGATCCAGTCGTCAATTTATTTCTCTTTTTAAAGGCGCGGTACTTTTAGCCGAGCTACTCATTGGTTACTGACCGTGCTCACTGAGACACAGATCGTAGAGCAGGTAGCCAGGTGCAGGACACAAGCAAGGATAAGAGGGAAGGGACTAGATATAACTGGGCGTGGAGAAAGAGGAAGGTGAAGGTAAAGATGCGTGAAGCCAGAAGTCGAGTCGAAATTCTTGTGTGAAGAGGTCGCGACTAGAACGAGATATATACAAAGTTTCAAAGGGAATGACCTTTCCAAGGTTCTCGTTGCGGACTTTACGCGCAATGCGAAAGTTTTCATTTCGATATGTCTCTCTTTCTTCATTTTTAATTTAAAGTCAAACGTGCTTACAATAGACGAGAAGAGAGTTTTGTAAATTGAAAACTATTGCGAGATTTCGGGATTTACTAAACAATACGTTATAATTTCAGAATAAACATACAAATTACATAAAAAACATACAAATTACTCTTTTTGTTATTTTCATAATTCATCAATGTTATCGATATTTTTTCCAATTTATTCCAATACAGCCAATGGACAAATATTTTTCTGTTATCCTTTTTGCTAGAATATCTTGCCTTGAACCCGTTTATAGTTCAGAAAGGAAATTATTTAAACAATTTTTAACTATACATTACATTACATAATTAGATTTAGATAATATTTCTCAAATGCTTTTTGCATAAAAGAGATGGTTTATTAACACAGTTGTGGTTTCTTAAGGTTCGCAGTTCTCATGACAAACGTTTGTAATCATAACCATAAGCTACAACTAAAGACTCCTACATTCCTAATCACAATTATTTACTTGTCTCACAGATATATCCATCGAATTTCAATTATTGCACAGAGTTTCAAAGAATTTGTTGTTGAGAATGGATTTCCTTGTTACGAGTTCCCTCCACGAAGTTCCTGACTCTTGTCATCTCCATTTTCCGTAGCTAGTAACGTCGGAGTCAAACCCATAGCAATTTCTGTGCTGTGAACGTGTTGTTCGTTTCAATTATATATAGTATTGGAAATCCATATTGCTCGTCGTGAAAAAAAGAACAAAGTCGAAGATAAAGTCACCGTTTGTTTAAGCTAATTCCGTATAAAATTCTAGTGACAAATATTTCTTTCAAAATAAATATTTATTTCATTATTTTATTGAAAGTTATTTTAATTTCGATTAAATGTTATTTAGTTTTTAAAATTTCAATTAAATTTTATTTAATTTTAATTTTTTTAATGTTTTCTTTTTTCTTCGACAAAACATTCGTAAATAGGCTCATTATATGTGATTATTCAAAGTGATACATCTACGATATAGTAAAAGCAATAAATTAACCTATTATCGATGAGACAACAGGTCTTTTAATTAATTTCCAACGAGTTAATAAATATTTTCTCGTAGTTCTTGTTCTTTCTTTCCTTACATTGGTATTTGTTATTGTATCAATTATACTAGAAAGTAATTTGAAAGAGAATGTTTTTAATTTGCAATTTAAATTAATAAACGAAATTGTAACATATTCGTGAATAGCATCTATCGAGAATACGCAATAAAAATGCTTCTTGAAAAAGACTCCTGTTTGTTATACAATTAGTATCAATTATTACACGTTACTCATTATATCTAATTGACTTCGTTCTACACAAAACTGACGCAATCAACCTCGTCTTGGTTCCTCTTGACGCAAGTCGAGTAATTAAAACTTGGTCAAGACCAATTGTGCAAATGACAATTAGCCATCGTTAATTTCGTTCTTCTTTCGATCCGTGCCTTGCCCGTTTTGCGAGCATACAGCTCGTTTTAATAGGTTTTTTTCACGGGTATCACTTTCGCAGCATCGAGGTCGACGACAATCGAAGCAATCGATACATAAAATTTCAATTTTATTCTTCGTGTTATGTCGGTTAATTACCGAGCGTTACTATTTTCGGAGTATGACCAGATCCATGAAGGATCCTTGACATATCTCTATACTATAATTATAACTGAAGCAATACTGTATTAAACACACGGTCTTTCGGAACGAAAATGGAAATATTGGACACGTTCCGCTTTTTTACGGAACCCTGCAAGCCTACTAATTTACCTTGTAATCGATTGTTCAAACTGTGGCGCGTAAAATGCCGTGTTGATAGTTTGACGTTAAATCAGTGGTAGCTTTTAAACTAGTATCGTCGTAGAAATGTGTAGAGCATAATTAGCAACGAATTTCAGGGAAATCTTGGGCAACAGTGAGGAAAATATCTTTCCTACGGATCACAAATATTTCGAGAATGTGACCAGCTTTCAAGCATCACCAAATTAACCTATTTTCTCTATGTGAACATTCCTACAGATCGGTTTATTATCGTATGATGCGGAGAACGTGAATTCCTTTCAACTCTTGATAAATGTCAAATAATTACGTCTATTCCGTTTTACAGATTAAACTCTGTTTACCTGTTCTATTGACTCATTCTGTCTCTGAATTTTATTGCATAGATTTATTGGATGATTTAACTGATTTATTTTATTATGCAAAATTCGAAAGTCGATGAAAAAGTTGCATGTCGTCGACAGTATCAATAGTATCATAATTTATATCTTGTAGTTATAGTTATTATCTCTGTGTATAATACAAAAAAAAAAAAAAAACTAGATGATCAATTTTTTAATTCTCGAGAATTATTTAGCTTCTGCATCTTTTGATGTCTTCATTTCTCTCGATGTTAATAGTAAAGCTTTCATGAGCGCAGTTCTTCGAATATTTTCACTTGTATCCTGATAGTTTGCTGTTTCAGATGATCGGTGTACGAACAAGTCGAAATTAAAAGGAAATATTCCAATTGATCTGAACTCTTGAATAGCAGTTTCTATCGTTGGTGTTCTAAGACATGCAGCTTTGTATAACGTGGCTACTTCATGAGGCGTCTCCCGAAATTAGAAATCAACCACTTCGTAATCTCCTGTTCGTAATAAGTATTTAACTGTGCCATAGTTTTCGCATTTACTTCATGGGCTTAACGATACTGCCCATGGATGCATACAAAATAATAACAATTTGAATTAAATGAAAACCAAAGAATATTGTGTATGCTATGCACAGATGATACGATCAATCCAGTTTTGTTCCAAATGCATTCATTTACTAATTAAATATTTATACTTCGATGTGAGATAGAACGATGAAAGAAGGATCAAAATACTCTGCAAGGACTATAAAATACAAATATTACTTGTCTGGATGGATTTCCTGGATGTGAAAACACTAAAAAAACAATCACTTAAGTCACGAAACATTGAAGCTCCTCAAGTCGAAATTTTTAACTGTGTCTGTACGGAATACTACGATATTGATTGTTTCTGAAACTTGTAAAATAGGGGTTCACCCGAATATCATGCCACAGTTCGATTACATACCCTACTTTCCTCGACATTAACCGATCTGCTGGTTTGTACATGTCAATACTGTTATCGTTGATTTCTCAATACGAGAAATTGGTTTGTATTATTTAAATTCACTCATTAAAAAGAAAATTATTCAATTTACAATTTAAAGGCAACCAAGTTAAATTTCATTTTCAATGAAAATAAAATTAATAATTTAGTAATTTCTTCACACGATTCGTTCCTTTTCATCCCACGCGCAGTTCCCTTCTTTAATTGAAACGACAACTTGGTCGAGAAGTAACTTTGTGCTTCGTACGTGCTCTGTTCTTTGCGATGCAAAATTAAATTGCTGATTCTCATCTTATCTGTACCATCAGCAACATACCGGTTCATGTGCCCGTATGCTCTATGAGAACGAGTAATTCTCTTCCGAGCTATACTTCTTTGCGTTCTGATTCGAACGTTGCCTGCCTCCAGTGATTTTTCATCTCACTGTTTCCAATGAAACATAAATCTTCGTTTTATAGGATTGATTGTGAAACAGTTATGAAGGCAATGGAAAATTACGTCGTAAACTTCGTTTTCGAATATTATTTCCCTCTCTTTTTAATTTTTGCACATTATTCGATAAAAAGAAGTAGTTGAATTTATATTAAGGCAAGATCGCTCGAACCATTATATAGGTTATCAAATATCCAGCTTTTATTATTGTATCATATCATATTAACTGTTCATTTGAAAAATAATGTACGTATGATGCGTATAATTGAACAGTTTACCGCTTATCTTTTGAACTATAATTTATTATAACATTTTGCCAAAAAAGTAATGATTTTTTCAGAATACAATGTGTTAACACAGTGTTTAGAAGTTACGGCTATACTTTTATAAACATCATTATTATAAAAAAAGCAAGTAAGTCATCACTCCCAGACTATCGAGTTAGATGGTCCGGATTTTTAAGATAGAGTTGAACCCATCATAAAATTGCGCGTTTCTTGAATTTATTTCACGAAATTGTGTGTATACCCGAATTGTGACAATTCGTAAAAGATGTCTTTTCACGTAAGATGTTATTTCTTTCGTTTTATAAATCTATGATTATTTTTTAACTTCTTGTTTGTAATATTATAATTTTACACATGCATATATATATACTACTTTCACAAAACATATATATTTTTTAAACATCGATCATATTTAAGATGTAGTGAGTCTTTTAAAAAAAGAATAAGGTCTGTTTAGAATTAAATGTATTGTGTCGAAAATTTTTCATGAATATTTCCGACTCAACCAATAAATATCCCAAGTCAATTTTTATTTGAGGTTCTCTTCTCCTCTTTTCCAACCCCTCAAAATGTTATGTCGATTGAAAACCGATGTTTTTCAGGGCAATATTCAAAAGCTATAATAAGGACAACTTTCAAGGAAGATAATATTTATGAACCAGAGAATATATGAAAATTCAGTAATTATTTAAAAATCGGATGCCTCGTCGATCTTAATAATTTTTTTTAAATGTCGTAGAATTTAATCTTTTGGACAACTTTTTCCTTTTTCGAGATATTTGCAGAAACCGAAACGAAATATACAATCATGTATACGAGACTGTGCAAAACCTGATTCGCACGGAGAAAGTCTGCAACATTCTCGCTCACCGGCAACTTTTTCATTTCTTACAGCTTTCTATATGTATACAGTTGTGCACGAAGTTTTTGTCGAAGTTACACATTTATATTTGTAAAATACGAAGGAGAAACGGTAACAAAGATAAAGAAGTCGATTAAATGATGATAGATTAAACATAAATATGTCGGTTATGCTTGTCTCTGTGTCATAAGTGCACGGTATGTGCAAAGTTGATCAAAATAGAAAAATGTCGCCATGTATTCGCGTCTTAAGAGGTAACATGTAGAGAAAAAAGGTTACAATATTAAGTTTTACAATGTCTTAAAAAATCATCGAAATTGATGAAACATCCATTTTCTGAATAATTATCGAAAGTTTCAAGTCTACTAATGAATTAATAATTTAATTGTGATATTAAATAAAATATAATATATTATATTAAACAATCGAGCACAATGGATTTCGGGGTTTCATGCTGAAAAAACCAGTTATATGTCACAACATTAAAATTTCATCAACATTAAATTTCAACATTAAAAATACACCCAATATTAATTCAAAGTTACAATGATGACATATTCACCAGACCTGTCAAACTGTCGGCTCGCAAGCCAATCGAAAAGCCAATCTTTTTGCGAGTTACAGAGAAAGACAAAGCTTCTTCTAACCTACTTTACTTTATTGTTTCTTTCCCCTCTGAACGCTGCATAAACCCTATTATTACTTGTTTGTAACCAAAATTAAAAATACCTTCACATTGATACCTTCACTTTTTTAAAATAAAACTATATGAAAGAATATAAATAATATAAAAATATACAATAATAAAAGTATTAAAAAATAATACAAAAGTATATAATGATAAAAGTATTAAAAAATAATACAAAAGTATATCATGATAAAAGTATTAAAAAATAATATAAAAGTATATAATAATAATTAATTGTTGAGATCCCGGTTCAGCAATAAATTATAGAAAGCTGAATTATAATTTATAGAGATGATTCGGTACTAATGTACGAAGAGATTTTAGAAATTCTCCATAAAAATTTTCCATAAAAATTGGCGAAGCTAAAAAATTAAACCAAATATGTATAATAGTAACCAGTTTTCAAGTGGTCGGAGAAAGTCGATTAAGGCCCTGAAGAAAAGAAGGAGAATCGGCTCACGGAAGGGAAGAAGCTCGACCCAATATATTGTATAATGCGTGTAGGTATGTGCACAAATCAGCCGAATAGCAAGCTTATGACAGCGTCAGAGGAAGTTATTTTTCGATCGGCCACCTGCGTAATATACATAGATGCGTGCGTGCCTAGTTTCACTCTTCAAGATTAGTCTCAGTTCTTTTCCAATAGCCTCAATAGCGTTACCCTGTCGTAAACTCCCCTTGATCTCAAATGCGATATGACAGCGACAGATCCTTAACATTCCTCAGCTTCACCGGGGAAAATTCCACGAATAAACAGAACTCACACTCCCGTGTGACTTGTCTTCTCCTTCCAGGAAGGGAGAGCAAAAAAAGTGCATTTTAGAAGAAACGTAAAGAGGATTTAGAAGAATCAGTCGCCCAGGAAGATCAGAGTTCTAGAGTCAGTCGAATAGAGTTTTAAAATCAGCCGCCATGTCAGTCAACCTAAGAATTAGAGAATCTTTCGATCAGATACGGAGTTTCATAGGGACAATCAATTCTTCAATTGTATATCGAGTATTATAAAAGGTGGTCACTGAAAGACCAAATGATATAAAACAAAAATAACTTTTACAAACACGTGTTTTTTAAATATTTTATTATTTTACTTGAAAATATAATTAATGGATTTCTTTCAGTATTATGTGTGAAGAACGACATCAAATGACCACCATTTTCCTGCTCACAAATACGAGCTCTTTCAAACCTTTCAGTTTTTCAGTGGCCACCCTGTAGAATCACTCAGATCGATTGTACTGTACCAGACGCATGCACATATACACATACAACACTCATACACGCATTAGTCAATAAGTTCATTCAGCAGACAAACTCCTTAGTTTTCTATTAAGTTCCAAGTCATACTTGGCTCATCCTTCGAACATTACAGACGACATTTGCAATAACCAGGTTCAGTGAGGCGATAAATATAATTGTCAACTATTGATCGTTATACTCACATTCGGAACACTTACATTTGGATTTTGCTGAGTGACAATGGTGAAGGATTTATCCTGTATCGTCAACTTCCTCCAAGTGGTCCCAAGTTCCACGATTCGAGGACCATAGCAGATTGAAGTCCCGGAACTTCAGCGAATAAGATACATTAGTTTTAAAGTAAAAGAACGCTCCTTCTATTTTAACATATTAGAGAAATTATGTATACCGAGCATGTATTTCAATCGATAGGCTGTATCTTGTGAAATTTAGTTTAGTGAACCTCTTGCGCTGGAATGACGTGCCACGCAATTTGTCGAGAATTTTCTGTTCCAAAATTGTAATATTTTTCTCAGTTTTAAGTATTTTTAGGTAAAACAAAATAGACAAAACAAATAATAAATTTATTACTTCTCAATAATTGCTATCCAGTGACGTCATACCGACGAGTTCAAAAAGAAAGCGACGAATTATTGTATACGGTTTGGTCACTCGTTATGGTCCGCAATCAGTTACCAGCGCAAGTGGTTAAATAGGATACAAGAACTGAAAAGGTACCGAAAATAATTGTTTCAAATTGTCACGTATCGGTTCTGATTGATACAGTTACGAGTAACTGAAATAACGTCAACTGTTATTGGCAGTATTGGTTACGGTTTCGTTATCAGAACCGATAACATGTATGTCGATATTATTTAGTTTATAAGTATACTATAAACTAAACTAAACTACAACTATGAGTTACATAGTTTACAAGTATTATTTGTACGGCAGAGTGGGAGTTAATTAGCTCCCCCTTTGTCTTTCTTCGATATTTCGATTCGGTTATGAGAATGTCCTGAGAAATGTTCACAGTTCACACGATGTTACTTCACCAGATGATAATACGACGACTGTGAAGCAATTCCGACGAAGTTGAAAAAGATCTTTGAAAGAAAGATGAAACTGCCAATGTATTGTGTTCTCATCGATTTGAATGATTTTTAAATTAACATTTTGAACAACGTTTTCCTATACATATAATTGTCGCTGGTTTTTAAGATATCTGCAAGAAACTGTAAATGCTACAATAAATTTTATTCATAATTATGTGCCTATGGAAGTACATGCGTAGACGTGTCGATATCATTATTACATTATCAACGATTTGACAGTCAATGATGTGACTGCTGCAACGAAAACTATTGTATAGGCAAAATTCAACGTATATCGGAAGTTTTTAATTAATATCTTGGAGATTAATAAATAACTCAAGTTATTTATTAATATGGCAATTCATACGTTGTCACAAATGCAAATCTTACGAGCAGAATTCATTATAGTAGCGACAATTTTTCGCAAGTATTCCGAAAACTAAATGAATCCGACAGTCATATGTTGGAAAAAGTTATTCAAAATGTTGATTTTTACAATATATCCAAAAATCATCAAAATCAGAAAGCATGAACCATATCGACGAATAGACTGAGGAAAAGATATCATTAAAAAATGTGTCGAATGTATTACGCAAAGATTGAAAGTTACAGGATCGATTGCTAGAATAAAGAAATTAATTTACTTAATAAAAGAAGAGATAGTATTAGACCAATATTTCTTTCGATTTTTCCATTCAATTTACGTGAATGTCGCGCACCAATTATGTAATTATACACATATTGTAAGAAGGAAGTTGTTCTTTCTGAGAATCATAAGCAAATATTATAACCATGGAGCAAACCTAACAGCAAGATTAGACGAGAGTCACACAAGGATATCAATTCTTTGTTAATGTGTAAGAGTAAGTTTAACCATGTTTTGTTCTTTTATAAAAATAAAATGCAAATTAGCTTTTTCTCTTTCACTGTTAGCTTTCCTTTCCTCTTGGTAGACATTGGCTTAATACTAGATGGATTTCAGAATTTCTTTTTTTACAATTGCTTAAAAAGAAAATTTCTCAGAAAATTTTTGTCAAAATTGATATTGATTTCTATTTAGAAATGCTAGCTGCCTATAGTGTTAATAACGTATCCTGTGTCGAACTTTAGAGTTAAAGTTTATAGAACAGTTTAGTCGTACAAAGGGAATCGAATCATCACGATAAACGAAAATAAAGCATGCATCACACACTTGTCAAAGACAGATTAAGATTCCGAAAGAAAGTGTTTCGTGTATAAGAATGAAGATCGTGTATCGCAAGTAAAGAAATAAAGATGCAAGGAAAACACAAAATAGATACCTATATGAATTAATTTTATCTTGAAGAGCCTTTCTATTACTTTAATTGCTTTTCTGGCACATCTTTTGGCACTTTATCGATCTAACTTTTCCACAGGATGTTTTTAATGACAGCATCGCGAAGATGTGGAAATCAAACATACATATATAAATCTTGAGGTAAAAGTAAACACGACAAGTGATAGAGATGTATGCATATTAGCAACAGCATATATGTATATATGGAAATGTATATGTACTATGTGTATAGCCATATGAAATGTGGTGGACGAGAAATTTCTTAGATTTATTATAGTTATGTGACAACAGTTGACGGTTCACCGTTGCTAGAATCTTGCAATCTTTCACCTGCAGTTGCATCGTCACTGCTTATGTAGCAATTACGGTATTATTGCTGTTTTTGCATTTGTATTTTCAATGGAAGGCTTGAAATATAACCACGATAAAACGAATTCTTACTAGAAATTTATAAAATATCGACCGAATTTTTAACGATCAAACATATAAATGTATTGACTATGCATAATTTCCAAATTTAATTTTTCTCGAAAGAAACATTCATTCTTTCAAGTCCAAAAACTACAGATTCATAATTTTTCAATATCGATTTCCAAGAGGAACAAACACGTCAGTATAATTTCTGGGAATAAAACGGTTGACAATTACGCAAAATATCTGCCTGTTCTCGCTACACTCTCTGCGAAGCACAACGTTAAGTATATGTGTGTACGTATATATTTGCCCTCCTGTGCATACGAAAGCATCGTAACCGTTTAAAGGAAAAACGGAGGAACGTGCATAGTACTGCTCGTAGCATGCTACCATACAATAGTATGCGACGATGGTCTTTTTACATCTTTTCTCCGATAAGTTTCTCCGAAGAAAAAAATCTCAAAATAAATGTCAGGTATACATATGTAAATGCTCTGCAGAAGAGCCGTTATCTCTAAAGGTATGTTCTTTTCTCGTTTGAAAGGTTCGCGGACAGCAAGGTGTACGTGCGTGTGTTTGGTGGCAAAGAAGTGTAATCGAATATCTGAGACACGTGAATTTTCTTGTCAACGCGAACGTTCCGGTTTCTGACTTTCAAAGACGCTGAAGCGTTTAATATTGTAACAGGTCCAGTCGGTATACATATGTAACTGGTGCCTCTAATTCGAAATCGAACGATCAATCGGACATGCAAATATTGCCGGTGGCGGATCTTATGTGAAATTAATTGCGCGTAATGCGACTCTAGAGCTTCGTGGCGAACACTGATCCGATCCTCCGTCTATGATCCTGCTAACATCCACGTGGTCGTGTGTTAACACGTGCGCGGAATGGAGACAAGTCTTGCGTGGATACAAGGTGTACGATCGGTTAGTATGATTCGCATTCTCTGACCCTAATCGGACATTCTACTCCATTCCGTTCCATTCTTCTGTGGAGGAAACATGCAAACCCTTCGTTCTGACCAATATCGATCTTCGATGGTGTTGAAGTGGTTTACGATTCAACTTGAAGTTAAGTGAAAATGTGTTGTTAATTCTGTAAAAACAAAAGATATGTAAGGATGCATGATTCATTTAACTTGACTAATGGATAATTACGCGATATTTCTACATGGAATATGTACTAAGATAAAAATAGAATACATACCGAGATAAATAAGAGTATATTTTAGTTAAAATTTCATTCTTTTTTCTTTTTTTGTTCAATTTGTGAGAGTTTAGCCAAGAACGACTTGTTTAATTATGATTTTTTCATTGATAACGTTCATGTATATGAAAAGCTTTCTATTTTTATCTTGTATAATTGATGAAATGAATTCAATGTTTTCATTTCACTTCTTTTTAGTAATTCTTTTATCTAAAAATTTCAAACTTTTCATAAAAAAGATCTCCGTTTAAGAATGTATATTTGATATGAATTTTTAATCAATCGATACTATAATAAATGGGACATCATATTTAATTTACAAGCATGTATCTCATACGCAGTATACCATATTTCTATTTACAGGTTTCTCAAATCGTGGCATGTGCAACCGGTTAGAGTGAGAGACTATATATGTAGAAATGAATCGAATAAGAAAGAATAAAATATTTCCATATGATGCTTCGTTTTGAAGAAAATCAAGTTTGAAAATCAAGTACATGCATTGAATTTAACTAATTCCAGATATGACAAAAATAATTAATAGTAAATTGTTAAATAAGTAAAAAATGTAAAATAACATTTTTTTGTAAAATGTTTCATTTTTGAAAAAATTGCGTTTGAAAGTTTATCAAGTACATGTTATCAATTTGTTTTTAATGAAACATATTCAAAATTTATTTTCTTGAGGATAAAGCTTTAAATAAACAAATTTTAAATTTTAAATCTACAATTTTTACTTATTTTTACATAGCATAACATTCTGTTGATTATTTTTTCCTTCACATCTAGAATTATCTAACTTCAAATATATTTAATAAATTTCCAAACTCGATTTTTTCAAAAACAAAGCGTCACATGGAAAAATTTACGACCTTTTCTTTTCGACATCATTTTTACACGTAGAATTACATCCTGTTGTACTACAATTTCGATCTTAAGGTACAGTTCAGTAATTCAAAACGTGATGTGATTAAGTTCAAAAAATCAATATAAATATGTTAGATTTATTGAACATATAATAGAAGTACAAGCTATTATATCTGAATATATCTGAATATTTATATATTTAGATATGTCTGAACATTAAGACGTTGAATAGTCATAACAAAGCACCTCCAGTCATCAATGTTTAACATCCTTTTAAAAATGTCTCTCCCTACGCTCACGATCGAATATAATGCTCTCGTGTATCAGACTTTCGATATCGTGATATCGCGATAGCCGCTGGAATGGCTTGGCATTATGCAGCAATGCTAGAAGGTCGAAGGCCACTAATGTCGCATACGAAAGCTGTACAACAAACATAAATCGGTGAAAGTTCTTTCACGATATTTCGATGCATCGTCATTCACCGAGTGAAAGCTATCTGTTAATTAAAATGTTACTCACATGTTACTGAGAAAAGTCCGTTCAACCTTCTAATTTTTATTAAACATTAGATGTATATATGCATTCGCATTAATTATGCGATTTCTCATTATTGATCATCGGCATTGAGTTTTTATCTACGAGTTAGATCTTTTATACATGTACTGGTACTTTCAAACTGTTTGTCCTGATCTATCATTCGACTGACTCAATTCCTCGAATGAGAAATATTGAAGAAATTTTGATCACACATACTAAATGATTTTTCGAAAGTCATAATTTAATTATTTTTCAAATAAATATTAATGTGATGAAACGAAGCTTGTCACGTCTTGGGAGCATTGCAATGGTTTCCCATTGTATTCATCTTTATACGATGTGCCATGAAAGGAATATTAATCATTGTAAACCTGGAATGCGATCAGTGTGTGTCAAACGCCAAATGTAAATCACGAGTTTAACGCTTTATTGTTTCTGACTCAACTATCGTTGGATTTTTAATCAGCAAATTTATTCTTTATTCGGCAGTACTACTACCAAATAAATTTGCATATACTTTAAATTGAATTTATGATTAAAATGTCCAATTACACATCAGGAGGGATTACAATTATAAATATTCTAATTAAATGTCAACAAAGTAAAAGAATGGATTTTATTACAAAGGACCAATTGAAACCTAATTTGTATACCTTTGTGCTATTGTGAAAAATAGGGATGGCGAATTTTCAAGCTCGATTTTCTCGAAAATGAAAGCTTTAATGAAAAAATTTTATTCTTTCTTTTCCATTTACGTAGAATCATTTCCTACTAGATTTCCTACTACTACAGGACAGCCTGTATAAAATTATTGCAAAGCTACGTTAATGATAAGTTTGCTGCTATACTGCAAGAATTTGTAACACTGTATAAATTTTTACATAGGAAAAGAGAAAACAAAATACTAAGCCGATATCGTCTTAATGTCTTTATATCTATGTTACTTGCTGATAAATTATTCTTATGTAAAATCTATTTTACACGTATTCTTTGCATGAATTTATAAATATTTCTTTTTCAAAATTTTATGGTTTTCAATTTGTATTTTATATCTAAGTTGATTGCATGTATATCTGAAAGGTATGAGGAACATATTGTATTTACTTAATGCTATAAATGTGTCGAAATGGCATACTTATGTACATATGTAATAATTAACCATTACTTTGTAAACGTTTTTATGGTTACCATAAAACATAAGCGGGAATCATCACTATGTATGCCTGATATATTTTGTCTGCAGTATCTAAACAAAAATTGAGAAAAAATTTATATATCTTCAATTTCTAAATTAAGCAAATGTTATAATTAAAAAATTGTAATTTTGATGAAACTATGATAGAACAAAAGGTCAACTTGTAAATTCGTTTTACTACTTTTGAGTAAAATATGACGTGATTAATTTCATTGTTTAAAACGATAAAGCTTTTCGTAAAAGTATTAAAATAAATAATTTTTATCAAAAAATATAAATTTATTTATTTGTTCGAAATATGACCGCAATTATATACGAGGGTCACTTATATTTAGCAGAGATTTTAATTATAATAAAATCTTTGATCTTATAATGTGAGATTATTTTGAGATAAAGGGGAATGAACAAAGATCAATTAGCTATTTGGGCAAAATCACGCTTCTGAATTTGTTTAGATACAAAAGACGACGATTTTTTTCTTAATAAAATAGATAAAATCACAATTTAATTCTGTGATTTCACTTATTTTACTAACCTCTTTTATACATAAACACAATCTTATATAAAAATAAACACGTTAGATCCTATAACTTTTTTATTTGGTTACATTAAAAATTACCTCGATATGTTAACAAATATATCAGTGTCTACAAATATATCAGTACGTAGAACCCTTGTCCTCGGGCAATAAGAAATGGATCACCACATCCCCTTGAGATGTTTTCACGATTTCACGGTGTCTAATTAAGAAAATTGCTGCCAATCCATACATTAATGTAGGTATACCTGATAAAAAATAAAAATAAAAATACAAAATAACTAATGAACGGTAATTTGGTGCGAACACATCATATCGATGAAATTTCACCGTGTTCTCTATTTTCAAGTGGAGATAAAAGTGTCAATGAAAATGAGGAACAGACGGATTTACTTTTCAGATAAATAAGTATGTGAAGATATATGTACATACCAAGGTTCAACAGCTTGATCGCATTGAAAAATTTGTCCTCGAGGTTGAGGTCTTGTTGTGGCCTCTTGGTACAGTGATATTTAATATATGGGAAACAGCCAGTTCTAAGTACGTGATAATTGCTGTTGCCTACTGGCCAATTGAAGTGAGACATCCCTTTTTGATCATTCACAACATCGGTATACTTAACGAAATACGACGTCCATGGTGGCTCATTTGTTTGCAACAGGTAACTCGTCAAGACCTGTTTATACCGTAATGATATCGAGATGTAATTTTGTACATTCTCTCGTCTATTTGTAGGACAAATACTCTTTTTTGTCAGTCATTTACAGTTACGCACAAGATATTATCGTTATGCACTGACTAGTCTCAATTGCCGGTGCGCGTCTCGTGTTCATATGAAATATGAGAACGTTGGTTTAAACAACGATTTCAAAAATTTAGCAATTACACGAAATGACGCAAATAAATAGCTTACATGTTGTGCTTGTTGCGCATAAACCGATAAATTTTTAAGATCCCATCGACTGGAAGACTCGCGAGAATTTTCACAGTCATCGATTGTAATTTAATGGGAATGGAAATTCTTAGAAATGTTACTCAGTTTTATGCGACGTTGTTAAAAAATGTACGTGACTGGTAATTGAGAATCGATCGGTAAGAAAAAAACTTGATGTAAAAGCCAGACGGAAACTTGCCTCGGATGCTAACGGCTTGGTCTTCTTGGAAATAATCTTTAGCATATCTTTATAATAATATATTTAGCATAATCGGTACCATATGGACAAACGATGAGCGTCCCTTGCGCGGGCAATGCTTTTATAATCATTCGGCGAATGAAATTTTTATCAAATTTCGATCACTGAAATGCTGCCAAGGAATTTTACTTTTTTCCTATTTTCTCGAGGTTTCAATGTCTGCGTACCTGTAATTATATAATTTGTTAGAGTTTAATTTCTTCTAGAGTCTAATTAATTTCGTTATTCTATAAAAAAACATATCTGTGTATACTATAGCAGAAAACAGAATTTGTACACTAGGATGATCTTTGCCATTTCTATTTATACGTATGGGATTATATTTGATATTTAACATGTTTAAGATATTTAAGATTTAAGATATTTAAGATGACTATTGATGATATAAATTAATGCTTTAATTACTTTTTTGCTAAAATATTTATCTTTGCAAAAAATATTTCAAAATATAATATATGTATACGTAAAAAATTTCTATATAGCAATAATAATAATGGTAATTATGCAAACACTTTTATGAGCTATTGTCGCATATCTGCGATTTAGACAACAATGTCATGTGTATATATGTACATATGTGCTTATTAACTGTATATACATATTTATTTATCAACTGTTTAACATTACTTATACAGGGCGACTCACAGAATTCAAACAAGTTGGGACAAATTTATCCTGAACATAACAAGACAATAGTTCCAAAAGTTTATTTTCAAATATCATGCTTGTATCGTTTATTGTTATAAATAAGAAAATAAATAAGAAAAATTTCTCTTTTCTTCGAGTCAACAATGTTATTGTTAATAATTTTATAAATTTTTACTTTTTCCATTTTTTTAATAATGAATAACTATTTCTGGCTACAAATTCATCATGTTTAATTTTTGAAAAATTCAATTTTCAAAAAGAAAGAAATATACTTTTAATTCCAAATCTATTTTGTGTTTGTGAAAATGATGATTTCATATTATAAACATTTAAGTATTTTTAAATGATTATTAAAGTGATTGGAATCTCGATTTTGCGCCAATTTTTTTGAATATTTTTTTAATTTAATTAAAAAATTAAACATCTGCTGAGACAACTTGCGCAATTTAGCAAATAATTTCTTTTCGAAAATCATTAAGCAAGAATGGTTTACAAAAGCAGTTTGATTAACGAACAAGAAGCAAAGTATGTAATTTTGCAAATTGCATGACGTCACCAGTGATTTTCAATAACATTGGTTTCATCGTTCGGTCAGCGCAATTTGATACATGCGTACTATTGAGAATTACATGTGATGTTGCACATTTCGCGAAACCATTTTACTTTTTGCATTGAGATTAAACTGTTTTTTCTGTTCTTACTTGTTGACTTCTGAAAAAACATCTGCTTTATTGTGAGCTGTAGTCGCATTTTATGTCAGATAGACATAAAATGTTAGATTCTGAAATAAATTAAAAAACATTTCATTCTCTCAATAATTTTAGTAATTGTTTAAACATATATAGTAACGTGTATGTAGCATAGATATAGTAATATATACATAATATACTGTATATGTAACATATACACAATATACTGTATATGTGTAACATATATACAGTATATTGTTTTGAAGAAAAAATTTTATTAATAAAAGTTATTTAGTACAGAGTCCATAATACGACAATGATATTTTTTTTAGGTGGAGGGATTTCGGAGATTTCAAAGTCATCTCTTTGTAGATTAAATAATATATTTTTTCATCCATTGATCGATAAATTTTATTTTCGATCATACGACAAATTTTACAAAATTAAAGCTAAAATATCCTAAATTAATAATTTTTCGTAGTTAATACTTTTTTTTATAGAAAATGTCGAGTTGCATCGATTAATGAATGAAAAAGTATATCATTCCATTTAAAAAATGGGGGTGATTTTGAAATCTCTGAAATCCTTCCATTCACGAAAAGTCATTACTGCCATATTATGGCAGGCTTTGTACTAAATAACTTTCGTTAATAAAATTTTTTCATATATCTCCAAAAACAATAGAAATATTTAAGAGAGACAAAGTTATTGGAACACTCTGTACATTACATTGAATTTGTAAGAGTTTTTAGAATCATTTCTTATAAACCGAAATTGTACATCTTTTGTAACGTTGAAACATAAAACAGATTCATAATTGCAAATTTTTTTACAAAATTGAAAAAAATAAATTTCTAAATTTATAATTAGCACGCAATAGTTTATCAGGAACTATTCGCTAATTGGCCATAATGATCGTTAATGTAGCGACAAAGCTTTCTCATCCTGCAGAATGTAGAGTGTAGAATGTAGAACACCGTATGGCGAATGTAAGTGCAAGAAGCGAGCCTGTGAGTTTGTTCAGTTCGCGAGTTTCTCGTGGCACGTTGTATTCTACCTTTCTAAAATAAACCTGTGGGGCGAGTGTTGCACAAAATGTCAAGGTTAACAAGAATCAATTTAATCAGTTGAAGAAAAATTATTTTGAAGTAGATTTCGATGCGTTCATTTGTGTTCACAAACCGTGAAAAAATAATGAATTGTAATTGATTGTGCTAATATATATAGAAATGATCATCAACTTACTTTTATATCTTGTAGTATCATCAATTCGGTAATGAAACTTGACTTCTAATTACTAAAATATTTTAATATTAATTGTTAAGTATATGAATTATTCCGTATAAATTAACTATTACTATTTACTACTACTTGAAATTTATATAAAATAATAAAATTTGAAAGTATAATAATTAATGTAAGTAATAGATAATAATGTAACAAATAGATTTTATTTATATTTTAGCACATTTGACTAATATTTAACTAATCTATAATTGTTTTATAAAAAATTTTTTATATATCTCCTCTGTTTATATATCTTTTCCAGTTGATTATCTGTATACATTTAAATTGGCTATTTTAATATATATTAATTACATACTAGTTTTAGTTACATGTTAATTAAATATTAATTTTAACAAGTGTGCTATTATCAAACGCATCTGGATGAAATGTATTATTATACAGAAATATCACACTATGTAATCTAATGTGATAATATGAGGATTGTATAATAATAGCATATTAAATTTACATAATAAATGCATTAAAGCAGCAGAAATCTAATATTAATTTATAATAAATCAAAAAAGTATTAGCATATCTAGTTTGTTTTTGCAATACTTTTATAAAAGTAAGTGGTATATTAACAAAATTTGTTACTATATAATAGGTGACTATGTATAAAAATAATTTTTAATTTTCAATAATGAATGCACAGTAGCAAGTTTCAATAATAATATAAGAAATATAAGAATACAAGAGTCAAAAATATGTTGACTCACCTGTAATTTCAGTGCTCAATTTACATTCAATGGCTGAATGTTATTAGAAAAGTTACAGAATATCCTTTTGTAAGTACTGCAACGTTGTCAAATCATATCCTGTCAACATTAGAAAAGAACGCTTGTTCTCAAGCCATTAGAAATATTTTACATTCTGTTATATACATAATGATGGTAGGATATGATTCAACAATATTTCATATTTATAGAAGGATATTTTGTTGCTTTTCTAATAACATTATCCGCCATTAAATGTAGATTAAGCACTAGAATTACAGATGTGTTAATAATTTTTACTCAATTATTATTTCTTATATTTCTTCTATTATTATTGTATGATTCGTTAGAAATTGCTGTTGTGCACATTGTTTTTATAGTAAATTATTTATAGGAACAGATTTTGTTAATGTAATGTATCATTTGTTTAATGTATCAAAGATATTGCAAAAAACATTTTTTGATTCATTATATTTGAAATATCGCGGTATTCCTTGAGCATTACTAAGAGAGCGCTGTTACTCACGTTCCGTCGCATGCGCAAGACATTTGCACTCGGGTTACGAAGAAATGTATACGATTCAATATGTCACATAGATATTTTGGAATTCACGATTCACATTGTTTTTAATGTAGATATCTTTGTTTATTTCGTGACATTCTATATATTCGTAGTTTTATATGTATAACATATGTATGTAAATGGTAGATACCTACATATGTATACGTCCATCGGTCACAAAACAAATTACATGTGAAGTGACTGGTGGTACTAGTGATAAGTCAACTGGTTAGGTTGGTTCTGGCGCTACCATCGTTGTCGTTACGAATTATCCATGGCGGTCTTTTTAAATATTCTTATGCTATTCTAAACTAGTAAATTGTTTAATAGCAGTATGAAAATGTTTCAGATAAAAGTTGTTCGGTAAATGGGACGTATAATGTAATAATTTTTTGATACTTCACTTTTTTTATTGAAATATGTAGGCGGCCTTGTGTTTCTATATTGTTGTGTGTGACATTTTGACCTTGTGATTGGAAAGGATACTGAATACCAAGTAATAAATTATCACCTGAGGTCAAAAGGTACATGAAGTCAAAGAGTAATAATTACGAAGATACTTTTTTAAATTGATTTTTAATTTATGTAATGTTCAAAATACTATCTCACAAGTACATAGACAATCAACGAGAGAATCACACATCCAAGTGTCTAAAATTACATGCTCTAAAGCTCTGTATTCATATATTGTGGCGTTCCACATTCTTTGCGTATTAATACAATATCAACGTATCATCGTTAAAATATAAAATGAAAATATGAAGCATGAAAATATGCTTAATTGATACGTATGTCGATATGATGTGTGGATGTATCATATATATATATACTTTTATAGAAAATTCCTTTACTTTATTTTTTATAGATTATATATGATATATTATAGATGATACTATATTATATAATGTTAATATTATATCATATATTCGTTTTTATTATTTATTATTTGATATATTTTGTTATTTACCAACTTTCTATTTGTGATATCATTACCAATACTAAAATCATGACTTATGTTGCTACTATTCTGACTCATGAAAGCGATGCTCTGTTATAATTTATTAGGTTTTTTATACATGCTAATATGTATTATATATAATCAAGTTCTTTTTTTTTGTCTGTTTACTTCAACTTTCTACAAACGAAACGAAGTAAGTTTTATTTCAATTTTTCTATAACGAATAGCTTAGAGTTTAAGAAGATAATTACGTGGGACGTTTCAAATGGAACACCCTGTAGATCCTCTGTTATAACGCAGAAATGAGAAATATTTCTAAAATTGTTGCTTTTACATAATGAAATTTCTTGCCGAGAATTTAATGATGGCTCTCCTAGATAGTAAGCTAGATAGTAAGAATTTTCTCTTTGGCCATTGCGAGACCCTGAACAACGTGCGGTTCGCGGTTAAACGTAAATGTAACGAAAGAATCACGGACGGATTTAGTTTCTATCTTTCTATCCTAAGAGCTGGCTGTTTTGTTTCACTTTTCCATTCCGGTTATAGAAGGAAGCAAATATAACGATAAAAATATTGCAATTTCTTGAATCTTCATCGTCTACGATTAATATTCAAAATTCAATAAAATGACGAAAAAAAATCGTACATTACTTTTAGGCACAGGTAGTTATTGTAAAAGGCTTCAAATCTATTATAGATTTAGTCATGAAAAAGAATTTTTTAATGTTTTTACACTACGTTCATATTATGACAGTTTATAGGATTTTCAAGAAGAAAAAGCCTGCTACGTATAAAGCAGAATAAAATAATGTGAAGCTTTAAAATGAACCCAGATAGTTTACGAAATTGTAACAGTTTAAATATTTTTAGTGTCCCAATATTTAAATGTTCGAATATTAATGTGAGCAATTGTATCTGTTATTACTATTTGAATTTTTAAACTGATATATTCGATTTTTAATCGTTTACATCGAACGAACTAATTAATGTTTGTGCCAGTAAGATCGATCGAGTGTTTTCTTCGAGCTGAAAAAAATAATAAATTTGCATTGACGAAACGGTTTAAAGTTATTTAAATGTAAATCAACATGTAAGTAATGTCTTGCAATCTCATCTAATTTTATTGAGAAGAGAAACGTGATAATTTGCTGTGATAATATGTATTGTTCCGATAGTTCTTTTCTCTCATCATCGTACGCTGACTCCTCTGCAAATCCTTTTATGATTGTTATTATTGAGAACGTGAGCCCAGCTTTCTTAATCCTCTTCCAATGAACGTCGTAAACGCACACAATTAAAAACAGGGATAATTATTTCAGTGCATGTAGAATATAAAATGTCTGCCTCAAGTATTTTTTGCATGTACGGATGCTATGACACGTAAATTTGATTTGAGAAAAAGCAAGGACGGCTGCAATTTGCGTCGTAAAGTTCCATTGCACATTGCCCTCGAAAAGAACGATAAATTTGCACGAGTTTCTCAACGCTTTCTTCGTTTCTCCATGTCGAATCTAAACTCGACACTAAATTCCACAAATTATGGCTATTATTTCTAAAGTTACACAGTTATTCCAACCATAATTACTATCTGTTGAAATTTTTCACTTTCGGTCACCGCTGTTCTTGGATGAGATGTTAGGTAATACTCGGACAGTGTAATAACTTACTCACGAAAGTAAAAGATACAGTATTATTCCATACATTATTCCAACGTGTTATACAATAAATATTTTAATGATATCTTAATAGATTCATAGACAATCATCGCCCATAAATTTCCAAAATATATCAGCTACGAATAAGATATTACATTATAAGTTGACAAATTTCCTCTAAATAATTGCACTTGAAGCAACTTTTTTTGAGTTTTCATTTGTCTTTGGGTTCGTGAACTTTAAACACGACCTGTAATACGATTTATTCATTCTAGCGTCCGCTGTGTTTACAAACATTTCAACTACAGAAGACTAGTGATTACCTTTCATATTCAATAAAATCTTTTCAATCTTGACTCGATAACTACGTGTTCTGATCAAAGTCTTTTCACTATACATTGTTGTGAAACACTTGGGGGCATCCGCTAGCGAAACAAGTATACATACATCGCAAAGGATATATGGTGCTCTGAAGAGAAGGATGCATCTCTTATCTTGTCGAGAGATCAACGTCATATAAGCAAAGCTCTCATCTTCGAGCGAAACATCATGCCCTCCTTTGGTCCGTGCGGTCAAGAATTGCATCTGCATAAGCAAAATCGGACGGACGTCGTTATCTGGCTTTGATAGATGAATAGAATAAGAATATATATGTCTGAATATTCGATTGATCTTTATTTAAACCAAGAATTTTATAATAATTTTCCGTGTATTACAAAAGAGTACTATTTTTTGACGTACGAAACAGTTTGTAAGTACATAAATGCAAAATATAAAGGACATAATCGTCTTACGCAATTATAAAAAATGGTAAGGAAGACATTTGAGATGATAAATAAGTAAAAAATATTTTAGCAAAACATTTAATACTATTTGTTCAATTCGACAAATTGAAACTCTTTCTATTCTGATCTTTGTAAAACATTTCTATATAAATTCAGTTTCTACATGAATTATTATGTTCAATTCAACAAATTGAAACTCTTTCTATTCTTTGTAAAACATTTCTGTATAAAAAAAAGATCTAACAGTTGTTCGAAGAAAAATTATTTGAAGGAAATCACAGACTTATAGAAATATTCTGTTTCATATTACCGATTAATTAAAATTATGCAGAATATCGTATCGAATAATGTTATACAATGGTGATCGCATTGATGTGACTTCATTTGTTATACAACCAAAGGATTAATTTTTCATTTAATATTTAAATAATTAAATATTTAATTTTTTATACTTTCATATAAAACTACAGAGACTATACAGATCGATAAAACTACAGTTTGTTGGCTTTATTTATCTCTCAAGCTATAACATGAATTGATGGCCGTTTTCAACGTGATTCACAAATCTTTTACGATTATCAATACTCGCACAATAACAGTAAGGGATTTAACTCCCTGCGAGGCTTGAAGCCAATAATCATCGAGACCCATGAACTAAAATAAATAATAATTAATTTTACAAAATTTTCATTGCAAAAGTTTATATACTGTTCACAGTTATAATACAAGGAATATATTAGACAAGTATGTAATCACTAATTGTAAATTAAATGAGTATTGATTTTCGTGTATACAAATTGTTTTGTGTATACAATTATTTTGACAGAATCATTAGAAAGTTCAATCGTTTCTCGATTTCAATAATCGTCAATTCATTTTTTTTCATTTTTTTTTTTTTTTTTGACAAGCACTTTTGAGGATCCTATAGTGTTTGAGGAACTGCTTGTAGCATCATTAGCATCAAAATAAATCCACCTCTGCCTAGTAATATAAAAATAATAATGGAGCATAATAAAAAAACATTGACAGTATGGTTGTCTGCTTTGAATATTGCTGTTTTTTCTTTTATATGTCTTTGTTGATCGTACTTTTTGCAACAAAAGATTTTGATGGAGGGATCGTCTGATGACACGACTAAAAATAAATTTTCCTCTCAAAAATGATTGACGTTAAATCTGACAAAGAGCAAGGTTTAATTGTCCAATTTCCATTCGAATGTTTCAATGTTACCAAGATATTGATTAAATTTACGGTATAGGATAAAGAGGATGGTTTTATACATCTTGTACAGATTACAAATTGAGATCCACACAATGGATCACCGCGATATTGTGGTCTCATTACGTCGGGTTTCATCACAGCTTAAACGCAAATCATGAATCCAGGTCATTCGTGCAATTTCATGAGAACTACAGGAGACAATAGCAGTGCACTAACTTTAATTTATTAGTAAATTAGCTGACATAGGTAACATTTGTGGTTGAAGTAATTTCATAAGAAGGATATTTACTCATGTGTAAGTACGAACGTAAAAATAATTTTGGTTACGACGCAAGTTTTTCAATGATTTAAGGAGAAAATTAATCTTTGACACTTCAAATGGATTATTTTGCCATTTGTGTTTATTTTCAATACGTGTTCGATACCATTGTTTAATTTGTTTTTTATTATTATTGCTGTTAATCGAATTGATCGTTCATCAATATTATCATTATTGATATTAATTATTATTATTGTTAATCGAAGGAATTCGAATCAGGTGTGGCAGGACGTAAGCACAGAGTGAAACGTTTAAAATCGTCGTTCTGATTCGCGTCGACGTTACTGGCCGGCATTATCGCAGAAATTCGACTGAATGAACAACTAAGAAAAAGAAAAAACACATATGTACATATATACGTAAGTGGAAAGAAAAAGAAAAAAGAATGTAACGGAAGATGACCAATTTTGTATGGACTCATTTTGCACCAAGGGCGATAACGCGATAAAGGAAAAGATTTCAAATGCTACGTTCTGTAGCACGCGATTCGGCCAGGATTTATGCCTCGTATTGAACGATTTAATTTTTCTTGAGCAGAAAAAGGAGTGACAGAGGCTCACAGAGACGCAGGTTCGGTTCTGACCGCGGCCAGATCATAAAATAGCACTCGAGTGGTTCACGTCGGGGGACGAGTATCGTATGCATACGCTTAGAACTGGTTTGTCCAGGCATACCATCGGAGCGTGGAACGGTGTCTTTAAAGAAAATGGAAAGGTGGGTCGTGTTCGAGGAGATCCCTTCTATCTTCTTGGGGACCGTGGCTCGGTCGGTCGGTCGGTCGGTCGGTCGATCGGTGAACACTACACACGCTCGCTTGTAAGTACTTGCGGTACAACCACGTGAAAATCGCGCCGAGCAGTACCCAACTGAGTCGCTCGCCGTAAACGGCCGCTGATTTAGAGTTTAGACGTTTAAAGATTCGAATGAAAGCGCGGAGATGTTTCATAATTAGTCGGTTGACTGTCTGTTTTGGTCTTTTGTGCGCGACCACTGCTCGCTCTGCTTGATTCCAATTACTGCACCCATTGACTGATGGTCGTTCGTTTTACGTTGATTGAAACGTTCGTCACTGGACAAAGGCAAGCCGCAGTTGCCAATTTCCGCAAGTCTCGCGAGCAGGCTCAGCGTCGTAGCTTTTCACCTGCTATGTTATTGATTTTCGAGTGTAACTTGAGAACATACAAAGACGCACTCTAACCGTTTGTATTTATCCGGTATTTCAGTATCATGCATCATTCTAATAATTAAAAGTAATTATTTTATTATATCATTTTATGTGAGTAATAACTTTTACGAACAAGTTCAGGTACGTTTAATTTCGATTTTAAAAAGTGTCTCTTAAAATCTATCTTCTTTTTTACATCTTTGATTGTAAAAAGGCCAGATTAAATATTTATATGCAACGCGTAAAAGAAAATTCATACAACTCATTGTACTCACCTAATTAATCATAATGGCTGGAATACTAGAACTAGAAAATGTAACAGGAAAAATAAATAAATATAATAAATATGAAAATAGAAAGTTAAATATAAAGAGTAAAATAAACATAAAGCGAATACCAGATTGCGAATTAATTTAGTTATAGATAAGAATGTTAAAAATTATCATGTCATATAAAACAATTTTTCACATGATTATTTCAAATACGATGAACTATCAATTGAAACGAGTTAAAATTTTAAAATTGATATAACTTCCGAATATTTATGCAGTAGAGTGCATAAATATATTTATATATATATATTTTGTATAAAATAGAGAAAATGTCACTCGTGATCATAAATATCAGCGGTTGGTTCAATTTGTTTTATGTTCAAATTTACTCTGATCAAGGGATTCGTTTCGCTGTGAAATAAATGTATAGCTGTTTTTATTATTTCTCGAGTGTACTCTAAGGGGATCAATCATGTTGTAGAAAGAAAGAAAAATACTGCGAAAGGTGCTTCTCATTAGTACAGCGCTGCAGTGCATCGCTCGAATCCGGTTTTCATAACATGAGCTAGGCGCCTGGAATCAGCACTATCTATCAATGACTATGCATGTACTTACAAACATTTAGATTTGCATATCAGGTGTATATATATCAAGTGCGCTTACTATAACGATTGGATGCGTCAACCATAGTCTGTACTCACATGTTGGTAATGAAAAAATTTCACAATTTAATCAATAGTTTCATCAATTGTTAACAAAATGCGCTATATGTATACAATGATCGAAAATTAATTTTTCAGTTCTCAAAATTCACTACGAAAGTTATTTAACTTTCCTTGAACATTTAAATCAGGTAAATCAGAGGACACATAATAATTTAGTTGTCATTTCATTACGAAACTTATTGTGGATAAAATTAAATGACAAAGAAGTATAAAGTAGCGAAAATTTTAATTAAATTACCACGAAAATATAGATTAGAAAGATATTCTACTAAAGGTAACTAATATTTTTTTTTAGTGAAATCAAGAAATTATTCGACGTTATCAATTATATATATATATAACGCGCATAAAAGCAATGATAAATTTATTGTAGAAAATACAATTGCATTCGAAATGTTTTTTCAAAGAAAGTATTAAATATAAATTTTATATCATATGTATAAAATTTATAAATTTTGTTCTTATTTTCTGCTATTTAAGGATTGGAGTTTCATTCGAGATATCCAGTACGTAGATTTTTTTCTATATATTTATCTTGAATAAATAGGATTTTGCAATCCTATAGTATCTTCTGTCATTCTATTTCGAACCTAAACTGAAATGTTATTATTTACCAGTTGGTTATTATACGGTTGTAAATTTTTACAAAATGAAAAAAATCAAGAGTTTATCACGCGCGTGAAACATTGTTTCATTTACTTTTTATTTTATGGAAAATAAGAGAAAATTGTTAAATAAGAGAAATATTTTATTGGATTAGCCAAAAAGTAATTGCGTTCTTTTTAAAAATAGATGAACATACATGTGTATCTTAAATTGTAACTAACTTCATTTTAAATCGCAAATTCATTGCCTAATCTGATAACTGATTGTTCAAGCTTGTTTTAGAAAAAGAACATGCACAATCTCGTTGACAATTGTTTGTTTGGCGTGAATGTTAGAATGGAAGATCAGAAAGGAACATTCTGTTGTACTATCTCCGAAAAGGACTCTGTGCAAGCTCATAAAAGATTATCCGTGTATGCTGAAGAAACTTCAAAACTGTCAGAATTGGTTTGCCAAATTTTATTGCTTGATAAAGATATCAAGTCGTTCTTGGAACATTTCTTTGTCGCAGAGAATAACTTTTTTGAACGAAGTTGCTTGAAAGATAGCAAAAGGTAAACACAAAAGCAGGTAATATATTACATAATTTTTATCTCTTCACGAAAAATTCACTATTTATTCGCGCACGAACAGGCGCAGTTATTTTTTTCACCAACTACATACATTCCTTTTTACGAGTTAATCGTTCGAAATGATATTGTGGAATTTCAAGATTGTTCGATGGGTAGAAGCACACACCTATGCGACACGACACGACACGACACGACACCCACGTGCCCTCGTACAAATAAATGCACGGCAATATTCTGACTATCATCCTATAATACAAAGACGCAAACGTTCATTCCAGCGGCTCGTAGAAGCATGCAATCACGGAATGATCCCAGCGAAAAAATCCAAAAACTAGTTCCCTCAGCTTGCGTACTACCCGATCAAAATATGTTCGGTGAATTTGCCGTGTTGCTTGTCGATTGCCCGGTCGAAGGAATTCCTTATGCATTCAAGGAAAACCTCGACTATCTCTTCGTCAACCGTTGTCTCTCGTTTTTGTCGATGCTGAAATTGTTGTGCCGTGAACACACCGACCGATGATCCTATATATTTATTCCGGTGATCGTAGTCGGAATCTTGTATGTGTTCGTTATTTCAAAGGTAGCTTAGGTGGTGAAACACAGGCGGCCGTTTATATCGTGCGGCAAGATAATATGTGAACGTTCGCCAAGGTTTGTGGACCACAACCGTTTCGTATTGGCGAAAGGTAGAATCGAAGCGTTTTGAACAAACTACCAGCATCGTTTCCTTTTCTCTTTCTTCTTCTTCATCTTTTTTTTTTTTTCACTCGAACTCGTATACACGCGTAAGTAAGTACTTGTTCGCGTATATGCACGAGCAACAAATTGTTTTGGGATAATAACTTACGTAGCATCCATTTATTTTATTAGTATCGAGATTTGAGATACATTGTGAAGCAAGTACAGTATGATATTGAGCACTTGTCCATTGGGATTTTCTTTTTTCTTTTTTTTTGTAAAGCAGTTTTATAGTTTCAAGTTTCGTACTTTTGGTTTCCCGCATTCTTTCTCACATTTTCTACACTTGGCGTATTTGTAACGGCTAGTAATACGAACCTTTTGTTTATTATATACCACGATGAAACTCACCTACACATACGTATACAATTGATTGATGACAAAATTTACAATAAATCTTTCGTTCTACATATATACATATATACAATTGATTAATGACGAAATTTACATCGATAAATCCTTTGTTCTACATTTCTAAACAATTGAAAAGAGTTCGAGATTTTCTCGAATGCATCTGAAGAAGGGATATTATTTCAACTAAAACGATTGTACTTATATAAGGGGTAAAAATTCAATTGAAATGTAGACATTTGGTTAGTATGCAGGTTTGCGCTCGTGAGAAATTTCCAACGATTACGTTAAACCACGTACGTAGTAGGTCAATATGGCGTTCTGCAGCACGAAAAGGAATCGAACGCACCTCTACTAACAAGACACTTTTAATTCGATCCGATTGCACTTGATTAGCTTCCCTTTACAATGCAATTGTCACTTTCGTATAGAAGAGTATCGAGTATGCAATTCTGCTTTGGTTATTCTGTAATTTGTCGATCGTTACTGTTTGAACTTTTCATCGAGCAACTTGTTCGCGGACAATAATATGCACTGATACTTTATTACACAGCCATCGGAGTGGCCACCGTTAATTGTGAGTTTGTCAAATGTTGAGAAAAACGAATTCTCGAATGGAATGACCGCGAGCCACAATTTGCACCGCAAATTCTTCCTTCGTAGCCATATATTCTTCGTCGTTAATGATCTATTCGATAAATCAAACGAAAGCGGAATCATAGATTTATGCTAACTCCTCTGTAGAGAAAGTATAACAGGTTCTATCGAAATTGGACTAAACTCCGTAGATTCTTTTAGCAACGTGCCGGCCCACTGTGCAATGTCTATCTTACGATCGGATCGATCATTTATCGAAAGTCATTGTGCTTGAATGGTAGTGATGAATCGAATGTGTATTTAAGAAAGACAGTAGTATACTGAATGTCGAACATAAATCAAGGAAACATGTTTTTATCTTTTCATTAGTTATCCCTTTCTCTGGGATTATTTCAAACATCGCATGCCTGTGAATGAATGGATTTGTCATTAATTTAAATTTTATAAAAAAGAGAGATAATTGAATGTTTGAAAACGATTGATAAAATATGGCTAATTCGCAAGGAAAAGAAAATTGAAAATCCAACAATCTTAAAAAGGATTTCTTTCCAATCTGGCTGATATTTGTTGGTATACTATAATTTATTGCGGTGTCGTTGCATGGGAATAATATTTGCGTAGTTTTCTATTAATCAAGATACTTTGAATAGTTACTAGTTATCTTCAGAATTTGATAAATTATTGCATTAAATTGCAAATTTTTGTCGCTCGAAATGTGCAAAATTGATTCTATGTTTTTTAATTTTTTCAGTCAGGAAAAAACCTAATCTTAAATGTTAAAAAATAGCTTCAGTTTCCTAAAACTATAAAGAATCAGATAGTCAAGTTTATTTTCATGTTTTTGTACTTTATTTAACGATAAAAAATATTTTTCTTAAAAATTTTTGTTATTGACTCAATTTTGCACTTCGCTGTATATTCAAATTACGATTATAAGAGAGTAACGAATTTGATCATGTAGGTTTCCTCATTTTGTGAAATATATTCGCTGATTAAACATTTCGCTTAAAGAAATTGTTTATAATTCGATTGGAAAAAGGAAAACAAAATCGTCGAAGTTTATTGTGTAAAGTAAATTATAAAAGTAAACATTTTTTAAATATGAAACTATATCGTTATATGAAAATTGTTATTTATATTTCTTATATTATGTTAGTTATATTTCTAGAAATATAAACCAGGAAGATAGCATTTTTACTTATGTATTCGATAAATTATAAACTTGTCGAGTTTATATATGTACATATGTATATAGGATCTCATTGGTTTTCTTTATAATGTAGTCTTCATTTCTACTGCATATCCTTATTTAAAAGTCTGACAAAAAGCTCTTCGTTCGAGGTTACTAATTTGTATTACATATACATATTAAAAAATTATATTTATATGTTTACCGCACAGATAAATAATTTCGCTGTGTAAACATTTGGTGGCTGGTTGTATGAAATTAAATACCCAAACTTATAATCGTGACAAAATAAATAATAATTAATAAAAGCAAATGCTTTAGTTGATCTACTGGTCGTGTACGAAAAGAAAAAAAGTGTTTTCATTTTCGAAACAAGATATGTTTGCACGTATGTATATGAAAAATTAATGAAGTACATTGATCGAGGTTCAATCACGATGGATTTGCACGTTGAATTTGTTTCCTGGATAGGAATCTCATGCGATTAATATTGGTAATGGATTTTATTGCGAACAGAGATATAGTAATAACGAATGTTATTCATTACGTTTGATGATTTCAGAGAACGTAGACACTAGTATTGGTCAAGAACAAATTAGTCTAGATTACTGTAAATTGTAATGATTATACGTTCATACGTACTCATAGTGTACGTATATGAAAGTGAAGAAATTTAAAGTGAATATATCGTGTTTGCCGGCACTGTACATTTCTATAAATGCAATTTCTGTGAGATTCGTAAAAGAAAGATTATAGGTCTTCTATACGACCGGCGGTAAAACATACTTTTATGCCCATTAAGGAGAAACTCGGCGAGCGAATGACGCTTCCTGCCGGAGATAAGTGAGATACAATCCGACCATTCCAAATATTCCGATCCTGCATGACTATTAAAAGCAAATCGTTGCAGGCATAAAGAACAACTGCTGCTTTGATCGTCTATGTTTTTTTTTTCTTTATCGCTCGAGAAAAGAAGAAAAAAAAAACGGGGTTAAATTATGATCGAACGTGGCTCGCGAAGGGAATTTGCGATGCGTTTCTTCCGCGTGGTTGGCCGCCTGTCGCATCGCATTGCGGAAACGATACTCGAGTGAGATGCACATCTCTATTCACAGACGCGGTGATCGCAATGAACTTCGAATGTTAATGCCGGATTGCTGGACGAACCGTGGGCGTTTAGCGTTGCTTAATCGGTGCAGGTGCAAACCACGATAATCGAGACGATTATACGCGCGCATGCTCGTTCGACCGCGCGTGTCGCGCCTTCGCTACTGGAACTCTGTTTATCTTTTGATCGCGAGACACCGAGTGGTAGAATCTCGTTCCGATCAGCCAGGTCATTACCTTCCTATAAATTCTACCTTCTTGTTATAATAGTTTAAAGTATAGTAAAGTTATAATAGTTTAAAGTCAATCGACAGTTTTTCATTTAAATTAACTGCGGTGTGGAACTGATTTCACGAAAACAGTTTCTATCTGCCAGAATAATGACGGTAACACGGTGGTAAAATTTTGTTCGAAAAGTTGAAACATCCTACGAAAGACCTACAAAATATATCTTGCTTTTTTTTTTTTATATTCTACGTGCAAACGCTCGATGAAATGTTATTCATGTGGACGGATAGAAAGTCCTAATTAAAAAATCCCAACTCAAAGAAAGGTGTCTCGTTTTTTGAAGAATGTGTCATAAACTAACCGATAGAGAAAATTCTCAGGTGTTTGGTTTGTCATATCGCATCCGGCGGAATACACGTCGTTCCTCGATTCGTCCAGCTTAGCCAGAAAGTCGATCCACTTTTTCTCTCGATTTCACCTTGTTTGGATGCACTCCGATTAAGGATACAAACAGAGCAACGCTCCCACGGTATTCGAAATGCGAAGAATTAACGTAATGGCGCTCGTTCACGAAAACGATTACGGTTTCGAAACGCATCGGAACTATTAATGAACGTTTAAGTCACGTATTCGAGTCTGTTTGCGTGTGTTACACTTCAAAGCGAATGAAACAGCTGAAGGTACATTATACAGCGATTGTTTGTTAGACGCGTGTTAATAGTTGCATGTAAAATTGCCGTGTGATAAACGTATGATAGATTCTTACATTATTTCGCCGATTCTTTTCGTATATATTATGTATTATATAATTTTAATATCTGCATAAGTTTTATCATTGTATGGGGTAAACTAGGAAAAAAAAATTGCTCTATAATTGTCTTATACCTAAAAAAAAGTAGTATTAACGCCTATTTATCAAAATATGTTAAGATAAACTTGTAAAATTTAGTTGCAACTTTACAGAAAAATCATTTTGAAACAGCAAGAACGTTCCGTATTGCTCTGTAGCGGCCTCGAGTGCGAGTCTCGAACACCGACTCGTACAAGCCGCAAGTGGCTATACGCCTAGCGTCGAAGTCTAGCGATAATTCCATGTTAAGCAAAACAGAGTGCGGAACAACCGCTAGGATGGGTGGACCTTGCAGCCTAGCGAGTAGTTGTAACAACAAACGTCTGGAGTAAGGGGTCGCTGCCATCAGTCCTACTGATGAGTCTAGGCAGCGACTCTGAGACGAAACGCCACAACTTTTCCTCACCTTACCCAAATCTGACATCCTTCCACCATCCTCGCCATAATTGTAAATAAATAGAATGTAAATATATAGATACTATAGATATTTAAAACCCTCCATTACAGAATAAAATGGCACGACATATACTTATTGTTCAAAGTTAATTAAATAATATTTTTATTTTTAATACTCATAATTAATAAATATCTTAAGAAATGAATATTTGATAATGTGATTAAAAATTGTTACTTATTCACTATTAATATCTAAAACACAGAAGAAAATGATTATGGTAATAAGAATAAGAGATATAGCCACTAAAGGCATGAAAATTATCCAATAAACTGTCTACAACTACATATTGATGACATGCATGATGCATACTTGAAGTATTTTTTTTTTTATTTTTAGTAAATAAAAATGCAAGTTCTCATTTTATCTTTTTCCCTTATAACGTGATATAATTAAACAAAAGTATAATGAGATGTATACGTGAGAAGTATACATGTTTGCGATTTCGATCATGAAACGTATACCTCGTCTAAATAATTTACTTCAATATGCATATCGTGATCTTGAAAATCGAAGAAATTAAAATGATCAAATTAGAATTGTGCCTCTGAATGATTCACATCGCTGCTCGAGACAAAATTTAAATATAAAAATTTAGTTTCGAAAATTTATTTGTCCCCAAAGAAGATAAAAGAAATGTGTCTAACACTACCAGCTTTTAGATAAATAAAGATAATGTAATTATAAATAAAGACGGAGTATAAGAACATATATGCATCGATGTTGGGATATAAAAGCTATCACTACATTGTCTTTAATTTGACTTTCGTACTACACTCTGTTTTTTTTTTTTTTTTTTGTTTTTACATACGTCAAGTTTCGTAAAATTGTAAAACCTATATCCTACGACATGCAGCGAAAAGCGTAGCTAATTAACTGACTACTCAGGCATTTCCGATCTTAGACTGGCCTGCACGAAGCCCCAACCTAAACTCCATCGAGAATCTATAGGGTATATTGTGAAAAAAATTCTAGATGCATACAAATCTCCTCCTAGCTCAGTAGTGGTACTACTGGAATCAAAGTGGAACAGTGGAATCAAATGCCACCTGCTTTCTGCTCAAGACTGTTTGAAAGTGTGCCACGTATTAGAGCTATTATCTAAGCAAATGGTTTATGGACAAAATATTAAGGTATGATAAAGCTTGTAACTCTGACTATGAAAAAATTCTGGTGCAAAATTGATTTTATGTTTTTTTAACTTTTTCAGCCAGGAAGAAACCTGATCTTAAGAGTTAAGAAATAGCTTCAGCCTTCTAAGACTATAAAGAATCAGTCAAATTTATTTTCATGTTTTTTATACTTGTTTAACAATGAAAAATATTTTTCTTACAAATTTTTGTTATTGACTCAATTTTGCACCCCACTGTACGTACCTTCGTAGAATAGACTTGGTGAGTATCTGACTTGAAACGTACTCGCAATGATATTTCTGTATGAACGACCATTGGAATGTTTCGAGACAATAACTTCCATCGATGAGAACGTATTATGGGCCGTTGAACAGCTTGCAAGAACATTTTACGATACGAGAAAGAGTATTCCGACTCGACTGAAATTACCTACGGCTAAATTGAAGGCACACCGTACTCGTAAAGTTCGAGTAAGGAGATTCCAGTGGTTTATGGATCACGCGCATTGTACGCGGATGACTCGCATGTATGTAGGTGTATGGCCGTCCCACTGACTCCCTAACCCCGAGTTTGTGATTAATATGCCTCTCTGGCTGTCTGTCTGTCTGGCTCGTATACGTCTGTGTTCAAGTATGTCATTTTGTGCGTTTTGCGTAAAACGTCTCGTTAACGAATTTACTCTTGTTTCACTCGTGCAAATCAAAATATGATGGGGTTGAGAAAACAATACAGGTAAATGTAAAACTAACACCAATAAAATATATTTAAAAAAAAAATTGAAATTTTAATCATTTTTGATTTATTAATAATCCTGAAATTAAGGGAAATCGATGAATAAACCTTGCAATAATAGAAAATACTCCCATTAACAAAACATGCAAATGACCAACATAACACGATATGTATCATGTGAAATAATATCAATTGATGAGTTTGATGACGCAAACCCAGTTAATTCTCCAATTGTAAATATTAAAATAAATCCAATTGGTCATAAAAATGAAGTATTGAAAATTAATTTTGATCCATGATAAGTAGCTGATCATTTGAAAACTTTTTTAATTCCTGCAGAAATTGCAATAATGTGTTGTTGCTGATGTGAAATATGCACGTGTATCAATATCTAAACCTACAAGTAAATGTGTGATGAGCTCAAACAATAAATTCTAAAAGTCAGGCGAACTTGGTTAAATAAGAACGTTACAATCTATATATTATATCAGTGTAAAGATGCAGACTCACATGACTTTCACCCGTTATCTTTTTCATGGTGATCATCGTTACCCTTTACGTCCTCCTTCCATGTTGCGGTCTACCGCGATGGTCGAAAGTCTATACGCGGACACCTGTGTTCTGCACCGGTCGCGTCTCCGCATAATGGCCGTCGTATTTCTCGATTTTCGTAATATGAGATTTTATTCGGACGAAAGTTAGTTAGTTTCACATTTGACGTGTTCTGTTTAAATGAAAACTTTTAGGTGCGCGGTCTGTTACAAATTTGCTGCCTCACTTTTATAAATTGTATAAATAATATTGATTTACAGAAAATGTACATAATGTACATATCTTATTCATATGTTTCAATAAATTTTAAAATATTTTAAAGCGTTCTGGAACGTTTGGGGCATCTTGAAGTATTTATTTATATTTTTAAAAAAATGCAAAAGTACAAGTTCAGTTTAAAATTTGGTATAAAATTTTAGTATAAAATTGAGCGTATATAAAATTGTAAATTACCTGGGTGGTTAACACGATTTTTGATTACTTTCTGTTTAGGCCACGTGGGGCGTATACGCCCCATACTATTACAATTAATAGTTCTGTCTTTTGAAATATATTTTATAATTTTTATAATAGTGTAAAAACTATAATTATCAAGAAAAGTGTCTAGGCTAAGATATATTACGGAACAAAGTAATGAATTTAATTTTAAGGTATTATTTTAATGAACAATTTTTTAATGATATCAAAATTAATTTAAAATAAAACACTTTATTTTAATTATTTTAAATATTTTTAGTATTATGTTTATGTACTAAATAATAATCATTTATAAATATTATATAAAGTATATAATTATTATTATATAATACTGTGTATAATATTATTATTACAATACTGTAGTACAATAATACTAAATATCAATAAATAATATCTACTTTAACGTTACTGTACGCCTAAAAATAATGAAAAAAGTCATATAAATATATGTCTTATCTGTCTTCGTTTATGAGATATAATGAATTTTCTGTTTTAATTACTTTTACAGAAAGATGCTCGAAATGACCATCTTGCATTTGAAGACAAGCCTGCACGCGTCTTGTCATTCATCTGGTTACTCTCTCTATCGTTCCTGGTGTTTCTCGAATTTGTCGGAAGCCTTGCTCTATTCTATTTCGTGGTATTTCAGCATGTTCGATCGATGTTGCGTATACGATAGATTTTAAATGTCCCCGCAAATGAAAATCTAATGGATTCAAATCCGGAGAACGAGCAGGCCATGCAATAGGAGCCCCACGACCAATCCATTTATTTGCAAAGTGTTGATTGAAAAATTGCCTAGCCACTCGGCTAAAATGCGGTGGAGCATCCATCATGCATAAAACAGCATACCAATTCTAATATCGATTGGAACTCTTCCTCTGATATTCGTGTAAACGCGTGCTGAAAAAATCAACGTACTTTGTGCCTGTTAGTTTCCCATCGAGAAAGAAAGGTCCGATCAAAAATTTATCAATTACTCCTGCCCATACGTTTCAACTAAACTGGTGTTGATGTCTTGAATGGAGGTAGTCCGAAGTTACGAAACACCCTGTATATCATTATCACATATTTACTGTTCTTGTTAAAATAAAAATTGAAGTCAAATTTCTATCCTTTGTCTCAGTTACATTCAGAAACGAATTAAATGGAACAATGTGGACGCAGTACTGTAAAAAGACAAATGTGTACAAACTCTCGAAAGGACTTTTGCTGGAATTTTCCTGTTGGAAAAAGGAAAAGAAATTAGGGTTCTCTCCATTTCCTCGTATTGTTGTTACCAACAGGACAACGAGAACAATAAAAACTAGCGGATCGGCTACAAATTTAGGTGACTTGCGTCTACGCGAATGTAGCTGTTACGTGAATATCTGCGCGCACGTGAAAATATGTTCGGGTAGACGCAATCGGAGACGACCTATTGTTCTAAAGAATAAGAATGACTCTCCGGAGAACAGGATTCTCAGTCTCACGCTATCGTAAGTTAAGCGAAGTTGTTCCACGGTGGAAAAGAAGAAGAAAGCACGCCGCTGTGCAGCACAGTGTGGTGCACGTTGAATCGCGTTGTCGTGCTAAGAAATTACAAGATTTTACATCTAGGCTAATTTCAGAGTATTAATTAATTAATGGTGTATCATCCGCGAATCGTGTCACATCGCTTAAGAGCTTCCGCTTCTGATGCTCCCATTTTTCACTTATTTTCCCGAAAGCGTGACATTTTTTTTTTTCTACCGTTGCCTCGCTGCCGTATTCTAATGAGCGTTACACGGGTTTACTGTTACGCATTGTGATAAGCTGCCGGTAATTTCTGCGACAGAAAATGCAATGTTATTTCGTCTGTCAAACAGTTATCAATTAGACGAGAATTATAACTTCTTCCTCCATCTAAGGCTAATGTCGCAACGGAACTCTGGCCACAACGTTTCCAGAGATATCTTCCCATCAACTAATGTGATGTTAATTCTCAATTTCACGCGTGATGAATATATCTATATATTAATTCATAGCAGATCACATATGTATTAGTATATTTACAATTTATATCGTGTGATTAGTAGCATATTACAAAATATTTAAGTATATTTACAATTACAATCACAATTAATAAACAAATACTGTTCTACGTACGAAGAATTTAATCGTGAGGTATGTCTGTTTGAGAGTTTCTTTTGATAATTGTTTTCGTATGTACTCTCAAATTAGAGTAACATCGAAAATTTTCATTTTAGATGATAGAAAGTTCACCTTACTGTTTGATTTAATTTGACTCTCGTTTTCAGAATTATATTCATTAAAAACTAACGTCCTTCGTAAAAACTCACGGCTTTGATTATTGTTTGTAGGTAATATTTTAAAAAATTACTACTGTTTTAGTAGAAAAGACTTACCATTTTCAAAATAAACTCATATTTAAAATATTCAAATATTTATTTATAATGTTTCATTTAATATAATATTTAGAATATTAACTAATTCATCATTGTTTTGAAAATGAACAAGGATGATAGAATTTTCTTAATGCACAGATAAGATGCAGCGAAGATAAGAAAACTATTAGTTCTGTTATAGTCATGCAACAACATATTCTATAAAACTGTTCTTCATTGCAATTAAATGTTATCTTGATTCATGAAAAACATAAATCCTAGTAACACATGCAGGACGAGCATAAAAATGAGCAAATTACAATTAATTTTGAGAAAAACGAATTATAATTAAATCATATATGATAAATAATTAATATAACTGTAATTATTAAATTATATTCAATATAAAACCGAAATGAAGAAATACGGTTTAATAACAATTTTCTTTCCAAAATTGTATTTCCAATAGAGATTAAGCGAAGATTAACAATTCCTTCTTTCGCGCGTATATTTCTTTCTGTAGAATATAAACCGAGATAGTGTGTTATTTAGACCATAAAGGCTCTTTTGAAATTAATTCGCAGTTGCCATTCACCAGTTCACACGATTGTTCGATCGTAATTTCACTTTTATTATGACGCATAACGCATGCTGTTTTCCGGTGGCTCGCGCGTGAATGAATCTGTCGCTTCGAGTTACTGCGATGTTCACACAAAACCCAGTTCCGACTCGCTATTATATAGAATATATAGAATATGTATAATATGTAGAATATATTTTGTGATATAGATGAAAATATTAATTTTTTTTCTATTGCTTTAAAATCTTGTATAAATGTAAAATTACAAAAAAATATTTTTTAACTTCTAAATTCTTGCTTTTAAACAACGACTCTGAAGTTGACTATCTAAATAATCTAACATAAGTAGCTAATATTTTCAGAACATTTATTTAAAAACATTAATCTAAATAATATTTTCATGACAGAAAAGTCATATGATAGTATCTGTTATGGTACTGTATACTATATATTTACTTGTTCATATTTGACGGAAATCAAAATTTAATGTTTCTATTCATCATTTATTTCGTTTTATATTGATTTCAAAAAATATTTATATTTGTTTCTATTGAATCATCAAACATTACATTATAAAAAAAAATTTCAAATTTTAACAATGATCAGGCACAATTAATAAAATTATTATGCATGCATGCGGATTTTTAAAAGTCATAATAATGACACAAAAATAGTAACAATGGCAATAGATTAACAAATAACGAACAAATTTTTACTAATAGCAACAATTTATTACTATAATAAATCTAGATAGAGATCTGTCTTCTGCATTGCTATTGATATCATTCACATTTCTTTAGTTAATAATTAATTCCTCCGAATACTGATTATATTTTTTTCTGTCATAGAAATGATTTTTTAAAAAATAAAAACTAATATAAATATAGCGAGACATAATTTATATTATTGGAATAAATTGATTTTTAATAAATAAACAACGCAATATCGCTTGACGAATTCACGAGTTTCTGCATAAGGTATTCGATTTATATTTAATTACTAAAGTCGATTACTTGATTTGGATGATTTGTATTGCTTGAAAAATGTCTGAATAATGTTTGAACAGAGCATGGGAACTATTTTCGTATATTGTATTACTTCAAGTCATTATGATTTTTTAATTTATGTTGAAAATCGTGAAGAAACAAAGATATTCATAAATAAATTTCTTAACATAATATAATAAAATAAATAAAATAAAATAAATAATATATAATAAAATAAATAAAATAAAATAAATATAATATAATAAAAAATTGTTGCAGATCATTAATAATTTGTTCGTTATTTGATTTTTTTACGTAGCTTTATCATGGATTTTAAAGATTTTCAGATATGCGTATATTTCAAACAATTTTATTAATTTTGTTGAATCTTGCAGTTGACCGTAGCTAAGATTTATATTTTTAAAACTAGACTATGATGATGATTGAATGCGCATAGTCTATTTTTCACGCAATTTTGGACATCTTTTGAGGTCAATAAATAGCAAAATTTTGCTCGAAAAGATTGACAAACAAAAATAAAATCGTCGTGATTGTGTTTTTATCAAATTTTAACAAATGTATCGTGGGAGACAATTTTTAAAATATTAATTACTTATACTGATATAGCAGATGATTTTAAAATTAAGCATTTAAATAAGGGTTTGAAGATTTAAAATATTTGTTTTTTTTTTCTTGCGATCTCACAGAAATTAACAATCAAAGATATTGTGTTCATATAATTATAACAATAAAACGTCGTGGGTAATTTATATTTTCATGTCGCGAAGTACCTATGACTCGTTTTACTATGCGACAACCAGTCTGACGGATGAAAATACTCGTGTTTGCTTCGCTCATTATCGTCAGCCGCGGAACGTTCTCCAAGCTACGATTCCCCGTTATTCGTCAGAGTGTTTCCTCTTCTGAAAAGATCGTTGCGGACGGTGCTCCGTCAAGCATAAGATCACGTCCGCCGGCATGGTTTCTTCTCGATAATCAACAGAGAATTCCAAATTAACTTTTTTCACAGAGTCGCCGACTAGTCGTTCTAGATCTCTGTTCATTTCATGTTCATTCCGTCTGATTCGTTCACAAATGATCAGCCGTGATTCATTCACACGAATCGCTACGGATCGACAATATCCGGAGATTCAGTCATCGAATTACCGAGATTTTTTCGCTGTTTATACAGAGTTACGTGGAATCAAGAACGTGACGGACATCGTTAGAACGTGCAATCGCTATCATCTCGTGTTCGTGGATCTAGTCAAGCTTGATCCTAGCAAAATTATTTTATTCAATAGCCAAATGATGAAATAATTTGGAGAGGTATCGTTTGCTTATTTAAATAAATCAACGTAAAGCGTCAGTCAGTAATATCGAGTCAAGTAGAATGATATGTTATTTAAATAATCGTTTTTCAAATATTTCATTCGAATAATGCCTACCAACAAATTTGAAGATGAGAATATGACAGTATCACTCGGTTTCTTACACAATATAGTTCGTTAATATAAATAAAATGCTATCATTTTCGAAAGAAACAATGTCAGTTCTTCGAAATTAAAGTATTAAAAACAGTTTTTTGGGGAACGAAATATAATAAAGTAGTCAAGTCAGATTAGAATTCAATAGAACATCTACGAAATTACGTTGGAGCCCAGTTGAAAACTCATTCTTTTATAAATAAAACAGAATTTACAAGAGAGAAGTCACAAAAATATGGACTGACTATTATATTCGATTAATTGAATCAGTGCCTCGCAGATTCTACGCATTTATCAAATATCAATGTATATGCCTTTATGATACGATGTTTCAACATGATTTTAATTGCCTTTCTATTAATATTAATCACAGCCTTTACAAATGTAGATTTCTGAAAATATTCATCAATAATATACCATCTGTTATATTATGTTCATTTCTAATTTATGCATTTCCTAAGTTGAAAAATAAACAAAACCGTTTGATCATATTTGTTGAGTAGAATCAAATTAACATGACATCAATCCTAATCATCTTTCTATGAAACCGCAGTTGCTCTTTTAATTCGTTAACAGATAGAGCATACTCAATAGCACATATGAATTTATATCTTTCTTTTTTAAATATTCTTTTGTTCAAATATAACAAAACCATTTTACTATAATTGTTGCTTTGTTATATTTTACGCTCTTCCATAATAGGAAATCCTTTTTTCCAATTTTTGACAATAAGTACATATTACTTAGATAATTTCTACCACTAGAAGAACTAGCAGATGCTTGCAATTTGTTGACACCCTCTGCGGAATCGTGAATCTAGGCGGAAGCAATTTGGCATTGGCGACGTAGTAACCTAAGCAGTATGTAACATAGTTTTATGTTATTGCGATCAACTGTACAACATGACTGCATGCAGATGTACCGCCAGGATCTCCCTTCTCCGTCGCTCTTCCTCCGGTCCTGTGGCTTTTATTCAACGTGGTCCTGCTGTCAGAGATCAGCTCGCTAAATCATTTTCAGATTCAGTTGTTGGTTTCATAAACTATCCGAGCAACAGCGTATCGCATCGTTGCCTATCCAAGTGCTGTGCCAAGCAGTCTGACAGTCATCGCTGAGATAGATTTCCGTTTCTCGTCACCCGATGAATTCGCGAATTTTGTCGTTCGTTCGTCCGTAAAATTAATCGTAATGCCTGCAACGTTCTCTTTCCCTTAACAGAAATTTTCTCCGTCTGATGATGTCGATTCTTAGAATACGTCTCGTTTTCAAATGTACGACGTTCGCATATTATTTCCCAGATTGGATTTCTATTCAATTCGTTACGGCAATAAACGATTATATCATAATATACAGGGTGTCCCGCATTTTTCCATGTGTGTTCTACAAGTAAAAATAAGACTGAACTGTTACGTATGTTTTGTTGAGAAGTTGTGACAAAAATAAGAAATGTGAAAGATATGATAATAATAATAATAATTTAATAATATTAAATAATAGTTATTAAATTATATAATAATAATAATTATTATTATTATTTCCAAAGATGGATTTTAATAATTATAATAATTCCCAAAGATGGATTGACCGAAGGGGACCAATTTCCTGGCCACCTAGGTCACCTTAACTGACCTTACTCTTTTTACTTATGGGTCACTCTAAAAGAGAAAGTTTACAGAAGTACGTACAAGAGACGAGTTAATTACAAAAATCGACGTCGCTTGCGAAGAGATTAGACAAAATCGCAGCCAAATGAAATCAACAATAAATCCAATAACTCGTCGATGTCAAATTTGTGTCAACAAAGGCGGGCGTCACTTTGAAATGGAGATACAAGTATATTTAGCATCGTATTTTGCATTTTTCTCGCAACTTTTCAACAAAGCATTCATGGACTCTTTGTCACATAACATTGTGGCCTTATTTTTACTCGTAGAACACACTGTCGAAGTGTGTACGGACACCCTGTATATCGTTTCAGGAATATTCATATTTTTGCGAATACATCTAGAGAAACGAAACGAATGGACTGAAGTCTGTTACAAATGAGTATTAAAATTCGAGGTTACTTTTTCCCGATGCATAGTAATAAATAGAGGCGAAAGACGTTAATCTTTTGATCTGCTATAAATCGCTGTTATTGATTCAATTACCTCTTGGCGTCAAGCAAGGAAACAGGGAAAGAAAAATGACTGCAGACTGATGTATCGAGTGCACCAAATCTCCCTTTATACTATCTTTTCTTTATGATTTATTTCGCAGGAGAATTGTAAATGGCTGTACAGGGTGCAAAATACACGAACCAATTATAACTTTACTGCCACATATTCCAGTTTCGTATGAAGAACAGCCTCTCCTTCGAGAAAGTTTCGAACGTGTTCGAAGTGGCCGGCGTGATTCATTATAGTGTGTATGAGCAAAAAACGGGAAACATTTAGATCCGTCAAGTTGTTCAAATTAAATGATTCGAAGGACTGAAACGACGTCGCGTCGTCTCTTTTAAAGTAGATACCGAATGACTAGTTTTTATGGTGTCGCGCAATCGTCTGATTCAACCATGATGTTGAGCTCGATGAAATTACCATTTACAGATTTAATCTTACGATTACAGAAATTTTCAGTCGTCCACTCGATGCACATTATCATTCCTTGTGTCCTGTATGGAACGTTACTTTAATTTAGTATCGTTTTATAGGATATTAGATTAGAATGGAATAGAATTTCTTCTGTACGTTCGATGATGTTTCACGCAGATGTAATGACAAGAAATAAAAACAACTTTACGAGCTAAAATTGAGTAATCCAATGTACGTGCCTACTCAGACACGGTTTCAATAATTCATCAAAGTTGTCTTTATTTCTTTGAACGAAGCTGTAAACTTTCAGATGCGTTTCTTCAATTCTCTATGCAGAGATATTAAAATATTTTTAACGTGAAACTACTTCGTTTAGAAGTTGCTTTAATCCTAATTTCATCAAATTAAATTCAATATTCAAGTCTCGATATTTGTTGAACCGTCCTGTATGTTAAATAAGATTTGAGAATACTTAAATGTAGCATTATGACGCGGAGATACGGAAATTGGCATAATTGAATTAATCGCGGCGATCCGCTGAAATCATTGGGTATTTGAATAAACGAAGTTATTTCCGTTTGCCCGGAAGGTAATTAAAGTCGAGAGGGAAAGGTACGAGAGGAGCCAAAGCAGAGTTAAGCGAAATGCATCATCTGTGCCTCAAACGAAACCCCCATTTCCATTTGGTTCAATTTAGAATTTGCAAGAACGGTCGACGCTCGATACACGGCAAAACGTGACTGATCAGAGGCGCGAGATTTCGCTTTCGAGATCGCGAAAGGCGTTGTTAGCTCTCGGTTTACTCGGCGGCTCCTTCCACTTTCGTACGCTTACGTACGAGCACGTATTACTCCCCCAAGGCTTGAATAAGGCGTAGAGATCAGGCAAGGCGGTACTTAATAAATCGTGAGCGGTGGCCACGATCATATCAGTATCTCGATCACGACTGCCGATTCCTCGGCCGCTCGCGTACCATAATGAGCAATAAATAATCACTGGGTGACTTCCACCCTCTCTTCCCTCGCTCTATGGTGCACCGTCCGCGTCATGTCTTTTCCTTAATGTATCCTGCATCGACAATTTCTCAAGAAGAGTCGTTAGAATCGACGATCACGCCCGCGAGGATCGAATTTAGATAAAATCTTAACGGATCGATTATCTAGCAATTTTGGACTGACGCGCCGATTGATCCGCGTTGCTACCGTCGCTATCGTTTTTAACGTAAAAGTAGCTGTAGCAAGATATCATTTGAGGCAGCTTCGGATTTTCTGATTGAGAAACGTCATTTGACGTAATTGAGCTGCACGTTTACGCTTGTAAACAATATTGTGCTTCATTTTTAAGAACATTGTACATTTACATGGAAGGCTTGACGCGTGGAAACATGATGATCATGATGTATGAATATGTTTTTACAATTTTTATTGAAAGACTTGGCATCCAGAGAAAGTTGCCTAGATAGAAGACAAGGGGGAGACGAGAGGAAGATCGTTCTTGCAGTTTCTCAACTTACAATTAAATAAATTTTAATATCGGCAGAAAGCGACGTAACGCGCGACACTAGGGAAGAAAGGTCCTTACTATGTATAAGATACTTGCTATATACAGGTTGAGTCTCGTAACGTGACGACATCAAGTAACTCATAAAATATTTGTTGTACGAAAAAATGTTGAGATAGAAGTTGCTTGGCTTCCAGGGAGACACGTAGTATTGTAACCAGCTTTATATTATTTTGCTTTGCTTAAGATATGAATTACTGTATGCGTAATATACCCTAATTGCCATATTTAATATTCATACTATGTATAATAATTAACATATATATAATCTATAACATATATAATTTATACAATATACATATATATATAAATCATTATATTAGTTATATAATTTATTTTTCCTGTTTTATGTATAAAAAATATAAATTGTATTTAAAATATAAATAGAACAAGGTATAAGATAGTTACTGTATGCGTAATATACCCTAATTGCCATATTTAATATTCATACTATGTATAATAATTATTTATAACATATATAATTTATACAATATACATATATATAAATAATTATATTAGTTATATAATTTATTTTTCCTGTTTTATGTATAAAAAATAAAATATAAATTGTATTTAAAATATAAATAGAACAAGGTATAAGATAGTTACTGTATGCGTAATATACCCTAATTGCCATATTTAATATTCATACTATGTATAATAATTATTTATAACATATATAATTTATACAATATACATATATATAAATAATTATATTAGTTATATAATTTATTTTTCCTGTTTTATGTATAAAAAATAAAATATAAATTGTATTTAAAATATAAATAGAACAAGGTATAAGATAGTTACTGTATGCGTAATATACCCTAATTGCCATATTTAATATTCATACTATGTATAATAATTAACATATATATAATCTATAACATATATAATTTATACAATATACATATATATATACATATATATATATAAATAATTATATTAGTTATATAATTTATTTTTCCTGTTTTATGTATAAAAAATAAAATATAAATTGTATTTAAAATATAAATAGAACAAGGTATAAGATAGTTACTGTATGCGTAATATACCCTAATTGCCGTATTTAATATTCATGTTTGCTTACCTTCAATTTTTTAAAATGGAACAGTTAATATTTCTTTCCCAATTCGGATAAAGCGTTGAATTCTACATAAAAAAGTATTACACCAAATAGGGTGTAAAGTACATAGTTACCGAGGTATTGGAAAAAATATTTTTCACATTGTGTTAGAAAAGACGGTTAATCTCAGTAACTGAAATTATTTTCGTGCGATAAATATTGCATGACTTATTTGATGTCGTCACGTTACGAGACTCACCCTGTATGTACGTTAGATACGATGGCACGTGGTAATCTATGTAAAGCGATAAGTTCGACGCGCACATGCTGCCTTAATTTAAAACTAGTACACCCTACTCCAGTTGGTATACGTATATCGTGCATAGACATATAGATAAATCGAGTTGAAATATATTCAAAACGGAAGAAAAACAGAACAAGAGAAAGAGAGAGAAATAAGAGATGAGGCTTCTTCATCCATGAGGTCTTCTGGAGCGCGTAGTTCGCGTCGAGAGGCAGGTGCAGTCTCGTTCGTTTGGTGTAACAGACGATTCACATATGCATATTAAACACCACTCGTCCGGTTATATGTTACGCAGACCTACACACACTCATAGGGAATATCGTTCGTTCGGCTCGTGTTACATCGCTTTCTGCAGTCACGTTCGGTAATCGCAAGCTTGTAAAACTGCCAGCCACGTTGCGCTCGCCTTTCTCAACGTTGACCAACGCGTGCTATAGCGGGAATCATTCGACAATCGTACACTGTGTGCCCATCCGCCGCTACTGAAACGTAAAAGTAACGAGATCGACGAAAGCAAACATTTTCACAGAAATATTATAATTGTCTAAAAAGTGAGCCACCTTTTTACAATGTTGTGGGAGACAATAACTTTTCACTATTGTATGTATGTACAGAGTGTAAAAACAAGTCGATAAGAAAGGACAAAATTTTTTCAAAATTGTTCTCCTTCGTTACGTTCAGAATTCGTCAAACTCAATTTCCTCGATAACGAATCTTGAGGAAAAATTTTACTTGTACTCGGTTTTTCACGCAGAATCGTCTCCTACTTGGTTGTATTACTCGTCCTCAGACACTCTGTGTATGACAAGTGTTACAATTTATGATTATTGATTTATCTGTGACGGAAGATAACCGATGACAATCTATCTTTTTTAATCACGAGATGGGATTTTTTAAATCGCAAACGTACGAGTTGTTCACTAGCATTTCGCCACGCGCATGCTTGATTTACTTCCGACTTAGATAACATTGGCTTGAGACAGTTCCGCGATTAATAAGCCAGATAGTAGAAAGTAGAGTAATTCAGCTGTTGTGAAAACGCGTTGGGAATGGGAATTGCAGTATCACGTAATCGTAATCGTGTAATCTTGACTCTCGTGATTTTTACTACGAAAAAGATACAGAGTTGGATGGAGAAACTATTATTCGACCGAACGTTTCGGCTGGTAAGGTCTAACTTGTTGTACCTTTATCGATAAGTTGACATTCGTTAAAGCGATAGCATAGACTGTATTGATGTTCGTGTTTTACATGTTGGGAGATTTATGATTTTGCCATGAAGATAAATTGTTTTCACGAAACAATTGGAAATGGTAAATGAATGCACGGTAAAAGAAAAATTACGTTTATTGTAAACGAATCATTTGACGAATATCTTTAATAAAATTCTTTTTATTTACACGCATTTATATAAGCACATAGATTGTCCCTACTTTTTTCGACATAACTTTGCCGATAGATTCTATAAGTGGAAATAAGAAGAAAATGTCGTATAAACATATGCTCAGAAATTCTTAGCCAAGCAACTATAACGAAAATTCGAAATAACACCATAAGTTTTCGCTTGGATACAACATAACGGATTTATCTACTCTCTTTACACAAGCTGTGGCTGGCAGTTGAATTTTTCTACCAAATGAATTGAAGTCAGAAATTTTAGGGAACATGCCACTATTCACTCGATGAAATCTGTGGGTATAGTTAGAAACATATGACAGTCTTTTCTTATTTTCATTCATAGAATCTACTTTACGGAGGAGAAAGCAGGGACATCCTATGTATTTGCACTTCGCGCTGCTTATTTAAGATAAATCGTAAAAAGGTACGATAAAAATATTTTAAAAACGATCGTTGTTAAATTTTATTTCATCGTCAGTTCTTCGCAAATGAAATTTGTATAATAAAGATGAGTACGTTGTCACGTTAGACACGCAGAAATCGATAAATCGTCGGCCACGCATTGGCTGCGAAACTTGCTTCGCAGTTATATATATTCTTTAATGAGGAAGATTTGATGGAACCGATAACGCCAAAGCAATTACACGAATGAAAGATGCTTTATAGCTGTAAAATGTGAATGTAGATCAGAATTCTTTGGACGATGTGAAATCTAGAATACTTGCATAATACTGTAAGATAACGGTGCAGTAAGAATACGAACAGATGAACAACTCGATATGGTCTGATAAGAAACTCCATCTCGCGTGTAATATATGGCACGAATGCTTAAATACTGTATTATACGAACTCATTATTACGAAGTTATACGTATTTGAATTATTCTCAGATAATTGAAAAAACACTCGAAGTAATCAAAGCATAAGATAGTTAAACCTGAACGAACATGCATTAAACGGTGTTCAATTTTAATTAGCACAAGGCAGCACGTTGAGTTCGAATTTATTGCTAATGAAGAAAGTAATCTTCTCGTTACGTATAGCGATTGTCAAACGATACGTAAAATGTAGAAATATCAGTATCTGAATCTGATCCGAGTCCATATTTCTTCGAAACATAAATATTATAACACTTCTTAACTTTCTGTCACGCTTCGCGAAATACTTGTATCCTGTTCGTTTGCTACCTGTTTTCACGATGTTAATAACACGGTTATGGTTAATGTTTATACGTTACTAAATCATAGAGCTTGTCTTGTTCATCAATCTTGCTTAACATTCTCAAAGAATCTAATGATGTAATTCTCAGAAATTATGGAGTATACTTGAAATTTCCATTCCAACACAGGCGACTGGATGTACGCCAAGCAGAAAATATGGGAAGTATCTGGTTAATTATGTATTCTTCGTCGTAAGAAACTCGCGAAAACGAAGGAAAGGCGCCAAATTATCGAGGCAGTTTCACCAGCTGTAAACTGCGAATGCGCATGAGGCTGGAACATATTTATCCCTCTACTTATTTTGATCGTTCAGTGGAGTTGCTGCTACTCGTTACGTCAATTACCGGATCTTGCAGTACCGGATATGCGCCTGTATCCGGTTAGCTCCTCCTCCTTTTTACGCGTATGTAATGTATAAATTTTTCTAATCAATATTTATACGATTTATAATTTTATAATTTGGGTGTAATTCTATTGGACTATCATTTATTGGTAAGTTTAAGTAAAGTAAATTTAAATTCAAAATAAAATTAAAGTAAATTATTTCTTTTCGGTGCCCAGTATATACTATTTGCTCGTGATTTTTGGGAAAAACTAGAGACTACAAACATATCTTAGCGCTTTGATCGCTGCACTGTTGGTAATTGTACTTTTAACCTTTCGCGCTGGTAACTGGTTCACGGACCATAACGAGTGACCAAGCAGTACACAATAATTCGTCTTCTTTTCGAATTCATCGGTATTTCAATATACTTAAAACATTGTAATTTTAGGTCAAATATTCTCGACGTGCGTGGCACGTCATTCCAGCGCAAGAGGTTAATTCGTAGAAGCCTAAATACTCTATACTCTGTTACGTACTTATGCTATTATTCCAACCAATTGTCTAAATCCCTATTATGCTGCATTGTTTGAGAGAGAGAGAGAGAGAGAGAAGTTGGCTATTATCTATCGATAGTTTGGTAAGAATAAGGCGTTGCAATATGTAAACGCGTTGATGAGAATTTGCACGTATCCAAGGTGAGAAACGTGGATCCGAATATAATCGAAGATGACACGGTATCGATAACATTGTTTCCCTTCGTCAAGCATTTTTATAAGCAACGCAGCGTGCTTATTATACGCCGTGCATTGATACTGCATTAACATAGATTTATTTTGCTCCTTATAAAATTCTCCGTGGAAAGGTAAGTGAGAGAGGATGTGCGTTAGATATTTTTGCTTCCTGTCGCGTCCTGTTTCTGCACAAAAATACGCACAACCTTTGAATCGTGATCGTCGTTAAGGAGGAAAGATTATAATTATAATTGACCCCTTGTTTCTCTCAAACTCTTCCGATCTTCCTTTATTTATGTCCAGTAATTACAGTCTCTTTTCGCATATCGCTCTTTGTGAAAAGAACCGAATAAGTTTGAGTCTTTTAGAATCTAAATATTTACATCGAAGTTCGAGTTCCTGAAAACGATACGCTAATGCTTTATTTTTAAGATTTTTTAACTCTTAAAAAAGTCATTTTTGTGGCTTCAACAGACTAATTAGTGACTTAAGATATAAAGTCATATAAGTAAGTGCCATATATAGTATAGTATTACTGTACTATACCATACTTTTGTCTAAATCATTTTTTCTTGTTATAACTTTTCTAGTTAAATTGGACGTTCTGTATACGTTTTGGTTAACATTACAATCCGGCTACAAATTCATAATCGAGGATATAAAGAAATTCTAGAAGTACGTTATTCGTAAAATTTAGAAATGTTCGAAATTATATTACTGTTTCAAATTGGCGAAGCTGATCTATTGTACGCATTTTCATATTCTACGCAATACACATAAGATGCGTGTGATAAATATTTTGGGAAAGCAAACGACTATGTTTTTTTTTAAAAAACCGTCGATTCTTTAAAGGTTAAGAGGATTGAGAAAATGAAAGACAAAGTATGTACATGTTATTAATTATTTCGAAATGCGGTTGCGAGTCATTTCTTTCTTGATAAAAATACGGCAAACTGCACATATATCTCTGGTAGGTTTGAATAGTTTATATCGTTTCAAATAACGATCAGTAGCACCATTGATCATAAATATAGTAATTATGTTACGATTTTAGTGTACAGAATACACCAACTTCAGATCAGTATCAAAGATATTTTTGCTTAATTTACATGTATTTATAAGTATTTCTCGTATAATAGCATGGCAACTCGGAAATCAAATGAAGCATTGTGTCGAATAATTTAAGATACGTTAATGCACTATATATTGCTTTTAAAAGCAATTCGTTCGACGCCAGACATTTATCGGAATTCGTTTCTTTTTCTTTTTTTCAGGCAAGGACAACGATTGCGTGGCTTTGCTGCTTGCTCTGCATGTTTTTGTGTCCTCGTAATGTCGCTTCGAAAGCTGGTAAATAATGTTTAATCGTTACTCGTTTTCTGCTTACTTACTGAATCATATACTTTTATTACTTTCATTTCAATCTCGAATCAGTGAAAGCTTAATTACACTTCTTTCATGTGGTCATAATTATCTTTATGCGTATATTATCTTTATTGCCATTCTTCGTATAATCGTAATTATATTTGCAATATACTATTCGTATCTATTTTTTCATTTAGCAATTAAGAGCTGACGTTGTTTTTCGATTAGTTTTCAATTTATAGTTTGCAATTCTTTTGGCTTGATTTTCGTTAAAAGATTTCAGTTTTCATTAAGAGGAATAGCACAGATACAGCGCTGGTTCAACTGGTAGGTAAAATATACGGAAGAGAAGGCAAATGTCATTCAGCATTTTGCCGATTGTGAGAGCAAGCTTCTCATGGGTAGTGAAACGCTGCAGCGTGGCGTATCTTCGTTTACCGCGGCCATTAGCGTTTGATGTTGACCTTTCGGTAAAAGATCGTAACCACGTGAGGCACGTGCTTGGTTATTGCGTTGGCGATGCGATACATGCCTATTGAGCGTTTTGGATTTCAAGACTTCGCTAGAAATGACCCTTCCCTGTATCAAATGAGAATACTTGTAACTCTAGTTGCAACGTTAGTTTGCACTCTGTATGCTTTAGAAATTCTATACATCCGATGTATATTGTATACCAACGTGTATCGTACGATCAAGAGGATAACATTTAAAAATAATTTTCGATGTTTTCCATATAGTGTATGGAATTTTCTAGTACAGTATAGTTAATATAGTACTAAAAACAAAATGATATTAAACACGATTATTCTTTTTGTATTTATATTAAATGTTTTATAATTTTATTTTGTTTTATGTTTTTTTAAATGTTTCTTAATGATTTTTTTTTATTTTATTTTATATCTACGTTAAATGTTTTATATCTGTTGAAAATTCTGATTTCTTTACGAAGCTACCAAAGCTGTAGAGATCAGAAACCTTGCTTGATGGGGTTAGTGCTTGCACATGGAAGGCTTGACTTAGTTACTTGCAAGTTATTCGGGGTTGAAGACACCTGTTTACATACAGGATGATTCGAAACATGTAAAAAATATGACGGAGACCGATTCAGCACATTAAAATGAAAAGAAAAGTTCATATACGATTTTGTTTGTTAAGTTACAGCTTATTACGTGTTGCAACAATTATTCGGAATTGGATATTTTTCTGCATTGTATTAAGTATGCTGTATTACGAACTAATTTATAATATTATGTAATATTATTATTGTGGCTGGATGGATCCGAGTCGAGATACTTAAGGCAGATGGCAACCATGTATGAAGTATAGTGAAATGATATGAAATGATACGATTTCGATAGAAGATCATGATGAGTGGACTGTATATTTTTGTAATTGATTGTCGTACGGATCAGTACGTCGCTCTGAATTTATTGATTTGTAATGGATTGTCGTACGGATCGATACGTCGCACTCACTTGAACGATTAGTATCACACTACATTGTATTGAGTATTGTACTGAATTCTCCGCTGACAGTGAGCTTTGTTCGAATCACTTTATGGGATAAACTGTAAATTTACTACATAATATTATAATTTTCTTTTTTAAATTGTGATTTTAGTATTAATTAATAATAGGAAAAATTCTATAATTTATTAATTTCTATTTTTAAAGATTATTATAATTTATAAATTATTATAATTTATTATGTATATTTATTAAAAAGAAAATTTTTAATTTTTAAAAATAAGATACAATGATTAAATTAGTAATAAATATATGTATAATATATTAATAATTAAATATACATACATTAAATAAGAAATTGGGCAAGATAAATATATTCACCAAAAATATGTCTTATTGAAAATAATTTTATGTCAATCTGTCCAATTGAATAATTTAATGGCTGCAGTATCATTGTACAAAGGTGGCATAATCAATTAATTTTTAAGTGAAATTTGGAATAAAAGGATTAATGAAATGTATACTGTCTCACATATAAATTATGAATTTGAACGAAGACAGATAGGACGTACATTTATATCACTTTTTTTTCATTATTTTTAGGCGTACAATCAGTCCCACAAGTTACGAAACACCCTGTTATAAGCGTTGAATAAAGGGGATGCAATACCATATAGGTCATAGATAGATAGAAAAATATAGATAGAAAACTCTTCCTCCGGATAGGATGTAAATTTCAATGTGAGGAAAACGTGATAAGTGTCAATTTTTCCTCGTGGCGCGTTTCTTCCATTGTAAATTTATTTATCGCGGGATAAAAATTTCTACGAGAGATTCAGTTGCCACCGTCTCGATTAATTTGCCTGATCGTTAAACCACGACAAAAATAGAATAATGATGAGCTAGCAAAGCGTTTCAACAGCTGACGCTTGTTGTAAGCTGTCGTCCATACGACCGCGGTAATCCTGTAATCTTTTTCTTGGGAGCAGACGTTTTGAGTCGCTGAGTCACGTTTCCGGTCAGACAGATTTCTTACACCTGTTTCAGCGACTGTCCAAGAAAAGGTTCTGAAGAAATTTTCAACCGGCAACTCTTAACTTAAGGATAAAATTAAAAATAAAGAATCAGTTGTCCTTGCATATGAATATGTACACACGTACGTTAACGACAGAAAAGGTTCTGAAACTGATGTTTTCAACAAAATTTCTGTACATTATCAACAATGTGAAGATTAAGATTTAGATTTAGCCTTTAATCGACGTATTTCGAAACGTGCGTTAGTCCGTAACATCCTCTTTAATACCTAATGTAGATGCCCAATCAATAACGAAATAATTTTACGGCTTCTTTTTATAAATAAATTATGGGTACGTACATACAATAAAGAACACAACAATGAAAACATAATTTAAATTCTAAGCCACAAAAAAGGAACACGTAACAATTCATTTAGTATTATTTTAAAGCTTAAAACCTCTACTTTTGCGGTCTTGAATTCATTTTCTCAGTGTAGTGGTTGGAAAAGTGAAGATACAATTTTTCTCGGAAATTGTAAAAATTCAAACGCGTGTAAGAACATTGAGAAATGTTTTCTCACAATGAGATCTACCATCGTTTTTAAAGAATAAAATCTTCCCTTTACGAGCCCTTGGAACTTGCTATGCAATTTCTTTTCAGTATTTCATTAAACCTTAAACATTACGATTAAATGACGGATTTCTTGAATTTAAATTCTGATGTTCAAAGTTCAGCAAAATATTGAAAACGAATCATATAATTTTAAGAGCATTGTAAATGGTTGGAGACTTCATGCTTCAAAGTGATAGTGGATCTTACAGAAAAGTGTTCAATGTTTTTGGAAATATCCAAATTTTTACAATTCTCGAAGGAGAAAGTATTCACAGCTGTCAAAGTAAAAGTCTTGAACTCTTGAAAATGAGACCAAATTGATTATTGTATGGTGTTTCTTTTTTTACGAAGTTATGACAATTTTTCGTAATTATTGGTTCGGTTATACTCTTCACTGTATATACATATATACTGATATTAATCGAGTTATTTAACTTAAACGATAAAATAACGAGTTCATACCTTTTGAAGGAGTAAGATTGGCACATGGAAACTGTCGCGTTGGTAATAAATAATTAATTAGATTAGTATACCAGACACAAGTTGTTGAAATCTATTTATATGTACATATGTAAAAACGGGGTAATAGGAGTTTTATATCCGTTCGCGTGCAAACTACAATTTCAACCAATTTTCAAACACAATCCTTGCGATATTAACCTGATACGAAGCTCTTTTCCAATTTGTTTCAGGCCTGTGCGAAGTAGAGTCAGGTCAATCGAATATTATTCTTGACATAGAGGAGAGCAGGGAGGATGGTAAGTTTGCGTTTAATTTAATTTACGTTACAACGTCAGAAAGTTATTGCAATTACTCTACTTCCGAGTAATTACATCCGTGTTACTTGATTAGCGATACAAAAGGTGAATTATTCGCCACTAATTGGAATGTCAAAGGATAAACGGTAATAAATATTTCATAAAGAAAAGTATATGTTACGGCGAGTGAATGCTATCCGCCCAAACGATAGTCAATGTCCGCGAGTGAAAAATTAGGTGGAGGGTTAACGGCCTATTTATTTCGAAGGACGTTGAACGAGAAATTATGCGGAACGAAGGGAAACGAATCGACGCGATGCAATTAGGGAGCGCTGGATGTCACTAATGAGATATTGCGCGAGATCGCGCCTAGTTGTGCTAAGATAACATTAATTATCCGGAGCGCGGACAGCGAGTTGAGCATCAGGAAGTCATTTCATAGCCTCATACTGAATCTAATGCAGTAGCCTTGGCTTTTTTCGCTCTATTGGACGCGTTCTCCTTTAACGATGTAACTTTACAACCGCGCTCGCGGAGTGACAAAGAAGAAGATTTAAGCGGCTTAATTCTTCAGATTGAAAAACGCAGCGTGCAAAATCAATCTCGGCGCGAGCCACAAAAGATATTCGCTTCGTCTTCCTTCCATTTTATCTCGAAAATGTTTGGAACGGAAGAGTACGTTTCACGGCACAGTTTCAAAATTTTAAATCGATCGAACGATATTCCGGCATGTGAAAATTGCATATACGCAAGTCACTGAAAGTGATTTAATAGTATTTTAATAATAAATCATCGTCAACGATCTATATCGATTTGAATACATCGAATCCTATTTTATCCACTGTTGTTATCATTTCGTTTTTGTAACATTTGTAGCATAAGTTTTAGGATTGGATTATATTCGAAACCTCGAAATCCAAGAAAATTTCGAGTTTCGAGAATTTAAAACTTTGTATTTCTTTTTTTTTTTTGTGACACTCAGATAAAAAAAGAAAAATGCAAAGTCAATGATTAAAGAATCATTTTCAGTGTAAATAAAGAACGTTTGATTCGTGTGTATTATGAAATTACATTAAAATAGAGTTATAAGAGTTATAGGTGAATAAATCATAATTTTCTTACACATTTGCACGTAAGGAGTTTGAGAGAAACATACCAGGATAATATGAATACATATAGTTATTTTAATAGTACAACTTTGTACGATACTTTGAAACAATGTACGACACAGAATCCCACGTCACAATTTTGACATTAGTAGCATAATATTTGCCTCGCGCCATTTTTTGCGCACACAGCATAATTTCATAACGTCTTTCTTTGTATTTATAGTTTCACAAAAGTGACGAAAAATGCCTTTCAGTTAATCTGAAAGGATAGTCAGCAGTAGATTTTTGATGATTACTGAAATTATTTTCCATGTTCTTTTTTTTACGATTTCTTTGATTAGTCGAAGGTGAAACGCGCGCATTTTCATTTTTCCATTTCTATTCATTTTATGCAAACAATACGCATTTCAAATGACCATACCAAATGGATGGAAAATATATTTTTTATACCACTTGATCTCTTTTTTTTTTTTTTTTTGACAGATTCTAGGCTAATTATCACTCGGTCTCTATTATATACCGCACTTATATTTGCAGTATAATTTACTATGCAAAAGGGTTTTTCGATAACTCGTTTCGTTCGGTAATTTATTTTTTATGCATTTACAAAATTCACGGTTTCTCTCGTCAGCACGTTAGACAAAAAATCGAAAATACACTTCATCTTCATTTAATCTTTCACTCATGATAGGCATGCTTTTTTGTTGCCTTTTACAATACCGCATTTGTTGTATTGTCGTGAAGATAAGTGATTAAAGTCGAACTAGTGTATCAATTATTGACGAATAAAATGTCCTTTCTCTGAGATTATGATTCTAATAATGCGACTCCAATTTCAGCTGATTCTCTGAGAGATTTTATTTTTCCATTTCTGAATTATTGCCAATATAATGTATAATAAAATTTAGTACATATCCATTTTTGCAGTCGCAGAGTACTGTTTGAATGACAATCTCCCCTTATATGATAATAAAGTTTCATCTACGCGTAAGTTGTTGAATTTTATTTCTACCAGCGTACTAGAACGAGTTGCTAATCTCATTAAAATAAATCGAAATATTGAAAAACATATTTATCCGCATTCATAATTAAAAATATTAGTACACAAAAATTTATCTTTTGTACGATATTCGGAATAATCTAATTTTCTTGCTAACGACATTAGTAACCGAATTGTAAATAAATGACACTCAGAGTTGCTTCTCCTTCGTGAAGTTTTGCAGAATATGAACTATCCATTGTGTGTTCACGATACTGATTTTCACGACAAACGATACTAATTCTTTAGAAAAAAAAAGATCTAACGAAAGTAATCCAACGAAATTTGTATTTTCACTCAAGAATTGTTCGAATTAAATTTATATATTTGTAGCTTTAAATTTTCGTGTGACCACCGACTATATTCTTGCATTGTCATTTTTACGTGACCATCAAAATCTTCCGATTCTGACGAACTCAGTTCATTCTTTTTTTTATAGTCTTCTTAAATGCTTTCTACCACTCATATTTTTATTTAGCGCGTTTTGATACACTAGTGTGTCAGTTTGATCGCTATGTTGCGTCGGTACGAGCACTCTTCAACAGTAACACTGATATTGTTGCAAAATATTGTCTGGGCGAAGAAAAAAAAATGTGAAACGAAAAAGAATTAGGAAACGAAATGAAAAAGTGCGAGACATAATTTACATACTTCTAAAGACTGACTGAGTCACTGTAATGGCGTACTGTTCAAAACAAGTTCATGCACGAAAACTATAGCGGTGTACAGTACATAAGAGAGTCTAATGAATTCTAATTGTTCGGATAAAGGTTATCATTGATATTTTACGGTATTATGTGGATCTTGTTTACTTACATCTTATGGCTTTTCGCGAAAGAACCACGAAAGACAAATGAATTAGAAATTGCTTACATAGTTAGACAGAAACTGGAAAAAATGGTATTAGAGAGACTTGTATATGTTAGCGGATCGAATAACAAACACACTGATTAATGATAGATTTAATACATAATTATGAAACACATATAATGTTTAACTCTCATTGATTCACTCTCTTATCAATTCACTCTTGCTTCTCATCTCTCATGCTTCGCGTCTGTCCATCTTCCCGATCACAACTGCTTTTCGTCACCATTTCGCTCGCTCTCGATTGTCCTCGCATGCATCTCTCTCATTCGTTCTTTCCTCTGCCATGAAATATGTCAAACACTCAGATCACACCACAACACACTCATCCTTCCATACAAACATTATGTATATTCATTCTACAATATATAATTATCTATGTGGTGACCACTATCGCAGTATAGACGTGGAAACGATCGCGCGAACACGTCACACCCGCTAGACAAATCGGTTTGCATGCTGAGATCGCCGTAGCAATATGGTGGCTCAGAGGATTCCCATTTTTCAGCGATCGATCAGAAGACCGTGCCGGAGGAACTTCCAGTATCTGGCGATCCGTACAACGAGACTACGCTGGAACTGATCTTCCCTGGAAGACAGCCACGTTTTAAACTGAATGGCAAGAAACTGCAGCTGTTGGAGCCTCTGGATCGGGACGATGAAAATCTCTCGCATGTTGTCTTTCAGGTAAAGACAAAAATATTTGAATAAAAAGCAACACCTTTCGCTTGAAAGCACTCGCATAAAATTTGTCCAATCTGTCATCTACACTTTGCGTTACTGTCACGGTGTAGTTGCACCGTGTATTGGTATATATTTTAACTTTACCTGGATTTGGATTAATTTCACAAATTATTATAAATGAAAGAGGAAAAAGAGAAATTTTTGGTAATTCAAGTATAATTTATGCAATATTAGGAATTGGTTTTTTAGGGTTTATTGTTTGAGCTCATCACATATTTACTGTCGTGTTAGATATTGATACACGTGCATATTTTACGTCAGTAACAATAATTATTGCTATTCCAACAGGAATTAAAGTTTTTAGTTGATTAGCTACATATCGTGGATCTAAATTGACTTTTAATATTTCATTTTTATGATCAATTGGATTTATTTTAATATTTACAATTGGAGGATTAACAGGAATTATACTTTCAAATTCATCAATTGATATTATTTTACATGATTCATATTATGTTGTTGGTCATTTTCATTATGTATTATCAATAGGTGCTGTTTTTTCAATTATTGCAAGATTTATTCATTGATATCCTTTATTTTCAGGATTATTAATAAATTATAAATGATTAAAATTTCGCACGGTATTTATTTCGAGAAAGCCACGCACAATGTATTTCTATCCAATTCGTTTCGAGTGTGTAACATGTGCCGACGCGACGCGACCAACGTATCAAGTACTATGTATCTATGTATCTACGTGTTTTTCAAATGTATTGGCCGCGTGCGTGGAAAGATTATGAGAGAATTGTTCTTCATTTTCTTCGCCTGTTACTCTGATCTTTTAGTCTTGTCAGCTGTGAAATAAGAAAAGATATTAGGAGTTATTTTCAAAGAATCCAAAACATTCGCTTGGACGTTCTAATGTTATAGATCTCAAAAAATTACTTATTTTCAAGCATAATTGTTCCTGTCGAATTAACGAGTTGTCTTGAGCTATGAAAGATCATAATCAACGTTAGGACGAGCAAACGTTCCACTTTGTGACAAGCAGTTTTCGCTATTGTCTTCGCTGTTATTCTTTTAACCGCCTTACGCCTGGCAACTGGTCGTACACTGGTCAATAATCATCGCGTTTGTCATACTAATCCTAGGTATAGCTGGAATTATCTACATTTGCATCTCCTGGTCGAGGTAAGTTGCCTGTTTTCGTATTAAAACGATATGATTCTATTGTTGAGCTGAATTTCCACTTGCGCTGGCTGATTGCGGACCATAACGAGCGACCGAACCGTGTACAACAATTCGTCGCTTACTTTTCGAACTCGTCGATACGATATCACTGGATAGAAATGATCGAGGAGCAATCTTTATTAAACTTGTCATTCGTTTTGCCTCGGTTACATTCGAATATACTTAAAACTGAGGAAATGTTGCAATTTTGGGACAAAAAATTCTCGACGTCATTCTCAGTCACAAGAGGTTAATATTTCGACACTTCGGTCAAATGAACTTAAAAAGTACGTGAAATTTTTCAATTTGACCATCGCCAATGACAACGATCGAATATACGATACCTCATCGATCGATAACTTTCGTGAAAACATCGTCGTTGTCGTAAATAAAATGATGATCCCAATCGGGCGAAAAATTACAATTCTGGTTTCGAAAGACGCGGATAGGTTTTTGCCCGGAAACAAGCCGATGAGCTGTCCGGTCCGTGGCTGCGATCGATTTCTACACTTGGTACCGTCTTGTCGCATTTTCTGCAAGATCTAAGAACCACTCTTTCATTCTTGGAAAAGGAATCTCGTTACTTGTCCCCGGGAATTTTTTCCCCTCCTCGCGGCAAATGAACTTACCAGCTGCAGTAAAACCGGAAGGGACGATCCTTCCGCCGATTCAATTTCACTCAGCTTCGTCTTCATCGGTTGCTCGTTTCGTCGACGTTTTAAACGGTTGCCTGGCCTGCGTTTGCTTTTATTAATTACGTATAGTTTTGCGATTGAAATCGAGTGTCTTTCGTTTCACCATGACGGGCGAACAGTTTCCTTGGAATGATAATATAATTTTAGAGGAATGTGGAATGCTTGCGTACAGTGTGTCCCATTTGAAGCGATCCACGCAATTATTTTCTAAAATGTTTCAATTAAAATTCACTTAAAATTTGTTTAAGAGGGGAAATTTTACGATGGTCATAAAATCTGGACGAATCTCCAAGATTTTAGGATGATTCTTCTTTTTTTAAGTGGAGATATATATTCGTGCGTAGTCTGTTCCAATCTGAATATGTTGATATTCCAACATCATTCGAGGTCATTTATTGCCAATCAGAATTTATTTTCATCGAATGTATCAGAATTTCGTTCTTGAGAATATTTGGTCATAAACGTGACTCGAAGTTACACTAATATGAATTCTTGTTACTTTCTATTTCAAGAGAGGATATTTCGAGAGGATATATATTATAATTCGTTACGAATCGAGGCACCAGATGTAAAACAAGCGCGTGTGTAGCTTTCAGGTGGGATAGGGACGTAATTTCTAGATATTTTAAGCAATATTTTACGATTTAAATAATTAATATTCTGTTATTCGTTATTCCCAACTACTATCGCTATTATTGGTTACATTTGTAATCATAGGGTCAATATTTCGTTCAACAGTATAATTTAATCCCCAAAATTTATCTTTAACTTTATTTTAATTTTAATTTTATTTTAAATTTACACAATGTTTCCAATTTTCCTCAGTAACTTGCAATATTCAACTTGCAAGTAATAAGTTTTTCACGCACGTGTTTGCGACATGATAATTGCTATTGTGCGAAAAAATTCTTCTCGAAACTGAAATTTACGGGGCTGCCTAGTTGGAAATTCTTTAAGCGGTTCATATCTGACAATGAGAGATGCAAGAAAATTTCTAAAAAATTCCTAATTTGACATACTGTGTCTGGAGCACGTCATAAGTGATACCGTTGGCCTTAACACAAATATAACACAAAATTGGTACAACAAAAATGCAATAATAATTCATTAGAATATAAGAAGTGCAAATATAATGCAACAATTGTGAATTAGGCAAGAATATTGAATAAATAATGATGTAAACTGTATTTAATTTGATTTGACTGATGCAAATACGTTCCTAAAATTAGCATTTGTTATCAAACGAATATTTGACGTCAGCGTCAGCTAATAATAGCGATAGGCAAGCTACCCCTTTCATGCTTCAGCTTCGGTATCAATTTAATTTACGTTGGTTCATTATACACCCAACGAAACAATCGATATGATTTAGGGTCTGAGATTTCAAATTTAAGGTCTAAATTTCAAAGATTCTCCAATCATCGACATTCAACTCGTATGAAATTCGTTGGAGAGAATTGGATAAGTAGAGACGGACTAAATCAGTACACTTTAATGCATTTTGAATCAGTTCAAGATCGTCGTTTCAAAAGTCGAAGGTAAGATGTCATTTCTGAACGTTTGATGAAGACAAGAACGGCAGTGGAATAACTTTGAATGAACTTGGAACACCAAAAAATGAGTCGTCTTGAAATCTCAGAAGCACCCGCGATTAGATAAAATTCGATAAGATGTCCCCTTCGAAAGTAAGCCTTACTTGAAACATGTTTCTCTGTAACGTATAGTTTGGAAGATAATTGTGTGGATTGCTTGAGAAATGAGACACCCGGTACTTTCACGGGAACAATCGAGAAGAAAATCAGACTCAGCATTGAATTTCGAATGAAATTGTTGGTTGGTTGTAATTACGGTAGTACACAGTGTACACAGTGTACTACCGTATCAGCATTCGCGAGTACACGTTGTCTCTTATGACACTGCAGTGGAAAGAATGTGAAGTGGTCTATAGAACAGCGTTCCGTGGTATCGTAAGAGATTGCTCGTATTTGCTATTTTCGCAAATTGACCCCGTAAAATCCAATTGCTGGGAAATCTCGCATACGGTTTGCCTTTGTTTGGTAAACGGCGGGGAAGGGAAAATTGATTCGAATGCCAACAGTCTTGTACGGCAATTATCGTGATTAAGTTAGATCGCTGCAATAATACCCACCGCGCGGATTTCTTACAGTTGCTTAGACTCGTAGCAGGTACATTACGAAATATCACGTGCGTTTTTCGTAAATCCATTATCGAGAAGTGGATCTTTACCTTTATATCTCTACTGAAATTGGGCAAAACGTAATTTGATTAATGATTAACAGTTATAATTATCGTGGAATCGGAATATTAATCGTGATTATTAATTATCAAATAATCGGTAATCGCCGATTAATGAAGAAAACGAGTAATCAGAATCATTGGTCGCAAGATGATTACACTTTTGACGATGATTGAAAGTCGCGTCTATATTATTCATAAAGAATGGAACTTAACGAAAAACTTCTTTATTGCGATGCACGCTTATTCATATATTCTAATGCTCTATATGCCAAAAATATATCATAGAATTATAAACTTGGACAAATTATTCTGAATTCAATAACGCAGATACCATTATGCAGCAAAGAATACGCTGATTTTGATCTAGACTAATGGGTCGACTACTCAAATTGCAAACAGTTTAATAATAACATTTAGTTATATTGAATAACACAACCCTACATGATTAACATGACGTCTTGAACATGTTATAATAATGTAAACAAATAACACGTTACAGATTGTGATGAAATATAAATTAATCGTCGTATTAGAATATATTTAAATCGTTGGTCATTAATGATCTAAGTATTAGTAATTAATGATTGTAAATTACGAACATTAATGAGAATTAGTTATTTATTTTAACAATGATTAATTGGTTAATGATTACAATTACTATGATTGCTATTTAGTAATTGATTAGAGAAATGATTACAAAATAATTGATTACTATCCAACTCTGTCTTCACACTTGTCACAATGACGAAATGCATATGCATACACTTAATGTGATAAAATACATAAAATTCTAACGCTAGTACCAATTACCATTAATTTGCGATGTGTATTTAACTGTTGCACCACACTTTGTTGTACAATTGTTACTCGTATTTTGTATGTCAGTCTTTTTAACATAAATTCGTTCTATAAAAAGGCTTGATTAACCGATAAATAATATATAATTAGAATGTTCGAATCTGCATTCCGAATCTGTGAATTTGAAATATGAAATTATATTTCAATGTACATGAACTTCCAGATAATTTATCACACAGATAAAATTAAAATATTAACTAAATAAAAATATCTGCTTCTCTCATCCCCTCTCTATTTCTCCATCAAATACGTTTCCTGTGATTTGTTGATTAATTAATATGTTATATGTAATTAGTACACTTTAAAAGTTGTTCATCGTATCTGTCCTATCGTCACTTCCGGTAGTCTGACAGAAGAAATGTTTCAAATAAAAGTCAATCATCTCTCAATCGATTACGTGTCACAATACATGGAATTTTCAAAAGAGATTTTCTCCAGCGAAAGGTCAGAATCACTTTGACTTCTTTTAAACGAAATTATATTTTTAATTTAAAAGACGAATTCAACGAGTTACCATACCATGATATTAAAATGATCTTGAATGTAAAAATGTCGAGTAAATCAACAATCATCATAGACTTTAACAATATTGGTTCTATGCTTCACATGAAATTTTGCTATAATGGTTTCCTTGATTTATTACATATCAACATCATGACATAGTAGAAATCGTTGAATTCGACTTTATGCTGTAACACTACAAAATCAAAAATACGTAGTGTCATTTTAAGAAATCAAAATGATCTTGACTAAGAAAGAAAGTTTTGAAAATGTTGTACATTCAGATATTTGCATTTTTTAAAATGTTATTTTGTCATTGATAATAAATTTAATTAATCGTAAATTTTAAAAGTATTTTAAATATCTTAGAAGTATAAAATTTATAATCATAATATATTTATATTTATAAATTTATTATAATTTTTATTTTACTTATTTATTATAATACATTTATATTATATTTATAATATTTATTTATATAAAATTTATATTTACATAAACGTACGTATATATGTATGTGTATCTAATAATTTTTGTCTTCTTTTCAGTTAAGCTGCACGGTCAAGCAAACAAATAAGAAACGAACTATACCGGTGATTGTGCGAGTCTCGGATATAAATGATAATACGCCGAAGTTCGTCAATACGCCGTACGAAACTACGGTGCCAGAGGTAAGTTGGCATAAAGTGGAAGAAATTGACATCTGAATTCTGTAAATCCGCAAGAAATATAACAAAGAAAATAGAAAGTTTTGCGAATTTGTGACAAACCGTTTGCTTCGCACCTTCAACTTGATACGTGTTACGTTTGAATCTACTTCCTGATTAATCAGGTAATGTTAAGAAAATCCAGAATTATTGACACTGAGTCAGATAAAAATTGATCACAATGGTAATCGATTTATTGGTGAACACATCGAACGATTTGATCGATTGTTATTGGGAAGAATGTAATGCAACAAAAACACGCTTTCTTTAATTAGAAACATCCGTCTTAAAAATTCGACATTAGATGAGAAATAACGAATCATCAATTCGCTGTCGATGGCAAAAAGAGAAAAAAGAAAAAAGGATATAATAACTAAAAATTATGACACGTTCTGAGATGTTTGCGTATGAACGTGGATGGTTCGATTATATTAAAATTCCGAGTGTCTCAGCTGCTACGCGATGGAATTTCCGTCAAAATTAAAAATACTACGGATATAAATTACACGTAGAAGAGATTTCATTAAGGTACAAGTACTACTAATTAAATTAAACGCTAGCTACAAATCAGTGTACTATGACACGTACATGACAATAGGTCACGATAATAAACGTTAAGATTGTGTAAAAAGAATAATTTGCAAGTGGCATTGCGATATTACATACAATAATTACATTTTAATTACTTAAATTCTATACTAAATTAGTATATACTATTAACTGATACTTAAATTTTATACTGATCAAGTAATTTTTAATTGCATAAATTTCATTAGATAATTCACTTTCTATCTAATTCTTCTAGATTCAATCCTTCAAAGGTTCAAAGTCGAATATTTAATCAGTGATGTAGGAAAGAACTGTAAATTCCACTATCCAGGCTCGAAATGTTAAATTGAATTTCTAAAATTGAAAGTTGGAGTTCGCGGTGGGCGAACGGGGACGACGTGATTTCGAAACGATCGCCAAAGAACACGGAAACTAGATTCGACTGGGTCTCAACTGGATCTCGAAGTTGGATGTGCCGATTCGCGGCAGCGAACTGCACGAACCAATTAAGCTATCCAAGTTTTCGACGAGTCATCCAATATTGCGCTGATTATTCGGGGGATCGGTTACTCGCAGCCGGATTAATCTGATAATAATTTAGAAGGTGGAGTGACAGGGGCGGTGGTCGAGGGATAGCACGTGCTGTGTACCAGCCGCAGGAAATATCATTATATGCCGCGTCAAAGAGAAACGACGGAATATTGGCAGAATCTTCGTGGCGCGAATTCCTCTTCTTTTTCCACGCTGGACGGACCGTTATAATAGAAATGGCGCGCGTCTCGCGAATACCGGTTGATCCAGCCACATGCCGCGTAATGGCACGCACCAGTATGCGTTGGCTCTCCCTTCGATTCCATGTTAATACTTATTTTAATGAACTTGCATTTTACGTTGGCGGACGAACGTGTTATCGGGCTGTGCACATTCGTAGAGGGTTATCACGAACGCGTAACGGTACTCTGAAACTGTCCACTCGCTCGTTAAGTGGTACGCGTGGAATGTTACACGGGCAATTATTGTTGTCGCAATAAATGGTGTATTTAGCGTTAGCGTGCAAAAAGATCCACTCGCTCGTTCAATCGTAACCAATAAATAATTGGGAATAATTCTCGTTTGCAGAGTTTGTTAACTCCTCATTAAAGTCGATTCGTAGCGGGGAATAATGGATATATTCGGCGTGTGCGCGTAGCGATGCGTTCGTGTGTTTAACATCACTGTGATAAATTACAATACCCGAGAAGTCGCGACGTTAGAACGTTGAAAAATTTCATAGATTTGAATAGGTAATGATTTCATAGATTTGAATAGGTAATGTTTTACAACTGAGTCCAATGAATTATTTATTAGTGGTATTATCCATCGTTTCTATCGAACAAAGTCTTGCACTTCTATTAATTTATCGTCGATGCACCGTAGAACTGCAGGACACGTATCTAAATGCTTTTGTGATTACAAGCCTTGTCCATCGTACAGTAGCCGATTAATTTGAAAAGTGGGACAAAAATCAGAATTATTTAAAAATTTACTTTATTGGCAAATAATAGAATTAAATATCTATGTCTTGATCTGTGTAAATCGGATTTAAATAAATGATATATTAGCAAACAGTATGATAACCAGTAAATATAAGTAAGTAATATAATACATACTGTAACTAAATATAATTACAGGCATGTATGTATAATTATTGTATATAATATAATATATTTATATAATATGACATGATAATATATAATAATAATAATATGATATAATATAATTATAATATAAAAATAAATAAAAAATTTAGACTAGAGACTGTTCGAAATCGCCGAAGACGTAATATAAAGGCCATAACTTTGTTTATAACTTTCAGCCCATAGAATGAAGCAAGAAGCTGTTACTCCAGTTTTAGATTTTGCAATCAGTATTAAATTATATTCATACAATAAGAAAAAATTAATTTCAATACATTCGAAAGAAATTACGCACTAATATTCATATCATGAGCTGCATTACAATTTGCATTTATTACTTGAATAATATTCATTGATTATTGTAATACTTTAAAGTCACATTTTTAGTTTCTCAAACAATTTCCAACATATTCATTCTGGTGGAAGAGAAAAATGATTATTGAAAAAATAATTTCCAGTTGTTTAAATATTTTCAATTATAAATACAGTCGAACAAAGAAAAAGTTATGTGTTTCAGACTGTAATAAACCTACATCTATTAGACTCGAATTTTTAGTTTACAAAATAACTTTTTTTTTATCCCATTTTTCAAAATCGATGGGATTTGTACATATCAGTTAGGATAAATGTCTAGAATTCGGCTGCAATTTCAAAGTTTAGGTATAGATAGATTTTTAATAAAATTCAATATCGAATAACTACATAATTTTACGATTTAATTATCATACTCCTCGCGCCATACCACTACAAAGGAATTATCGAATATAATCAGAACTAATTATCTGCATTATTTCAAATAAGAAACGCGAATCTCCAAATGTTCTTCCAAAGGCATGCGTCACATATAATTATCTATAACTAATTAACCCATTACATTCTATTCTCTGCTTTTCTTTTCACAACAAAGATATTTTAATCGTTTCTGTCGATTTCTTTCGTTCAGACATAGATACATCAGACGTACAATTAGAAACGAACAAAAAGTTGAATATTTTCAGAGTGATTAATCAATAGCCCTTTTGTATCAGCATTGCGTGATCGTAAAAACAAAGCACATTCAATTTCACACCACCTATCTGCCGCAATTGCAGAATTGCAGAAATTCTCCCGATCGAAATCCCGTGGAATATCACGCTCACTGTCTTCGTTTAGAGTTAAACGTTAAACTAATTAACTTACTGCAAGTTCGAATGGGCGATCAGTTCTCGTTGAAGTGATTACGAAGGAACTGGATTATTCCCCGGTTGATAAATCGATCATGGTCATTGAAAAATCTACCTTAAGTTTAGCGCTCAGAGATACTTTCTCACACATAAATTCGTATCGCGATACATTCTCCTCGCAACCGGCAAATTAATTGCATAACTACCACGAACAGTGTACACTCGCGGCTCACGCTGTGTTATTTACGCTTAAATTCTTGTTGAGTTTCGTATGGGTTTTGTCACAGTTAACACCAGTTGGCTCGACCATTTTCAAAAATGTGGTGGCTATGGACGCGGATGCAGGCGTAAACGGCATCGTGGAATACTCGATCGCGCCTGGTGATGGAACCGGCATTGGCAACAATGATGGAGTTGGTCGAAACAGAATCACGACAGCTGATGGATACGGTTATTTCAGCATCAACTTACCTCACCAAGGTCAAGTCACTGTTAACCGTACCTTGGACTTCGAAAGAACGCAACGATATCTCGTCACTATCTTTGCATCGGTAAGTAGATGTCCTTTTCACGTCTAACACTGAAATACGTCCAAACTACAAAACAGAGATGTAAATGATAGAGATAAGTTTGATTCGTCATCCGTATCCGTCTCTTTTCAATAACGTACCCTTTTTAACTAAATTCCATACTCGAGTCTAATTTTGTAACAAAGCATATAGAAAAGTATTTAGTATTATTGTGAAAATACTGTTATTATAATTATATTTATAAAACTTTATCATATAAAATTTTATTATATATAATATTATTATAATTATATAAAATTATATTGTATAAAATATTATTATAATTATACAAAATTTCATAGAATTATATAACAAGGATTATAGAAGAATTATATGAGAAAGTATTTCAATATAAGTGTTATCTTCTATTTGTTTTAAACAAAAACAAATTCGTTTTCTTCTATAAAGTAAATTGGAACGCTTTATTATACGAAAGTTGAAATCGAATTACCAGCAGAAACAATTAACAAGTTCAATTCCATCGGCGGTATATTGCAAGTAATATGCAGCTGCGTCATCATTTCAACCGTATAATTTATCACGTTTGTGACATCGATTATATACGTGTAACGGTACGCACGAATATTGATCTTCTGTCGCTCTCCGAATGCGATCCCACTTATTATTATATTTTGGGAATTAAGCGAGATTCTATTAAATTCCCTAGAACTAGCTCATTGCAATTCTGATAGCTACGTTATATAAATGTATGTACTGATCTGAACAATATACACGCTATTAACCGATTCGATGCAAAATTGAGAAAACTTTCATTAGCATAACCAGTCTATTCATCTGAATTTAAAACTGTATTTAAGAACGAACAGTTAACAGTCAGTTTCTCATTGACCAAAGCCAATGGGTTTGTTAATTTTTAGAAACCTACTTTTAGAACTTCATCTAATTTTTCTACACCGATTTAAAGTAATCGAACAGTTGCGCGATAATACGATTAGCATGAAAGGAGGAACTGATGTCATTGAACACGGCCGCGACACGTATCTTTTACGGAACAGTAATGTGACCGATGTGTAGCTTTGGCACACATAGCAAGATTAGAAGATACCGATTAGAACAAACGCATGCAACAGATACAATTTGCATATCGCTTCTTCAGAGCATAACATTGTCAATTCTATGACTGAATATCGAGGATACAGATTCTTCTCAACAACTCGTTACTGATTTTCACTTATTCGCATATTTGAATATTTATTTATTCACGTATCAGCAAGATCCGAGTGTTTCACAACGGGATTGCATATCAGGATTACAGTGAAAATTAGAATTTCTAGTAAATCTTATTTTGTAACTAATCAAGATCGAGATACAACGAAAGCGAACATAAAGTGTGAAGTGTTGCATAGATTTTCAGTTCATGTTGAAATAGAATAAAATATATTTCAATCGTTGTAAAATGTTAAAAAGTTACGTTATTTTCTTTAAATTTTGATTTCTACAAACCCACTGATGACCCTATTCTTTTTTGGACAAAGTTTATCGAATATCTTTCAGCATATATTCTCTATGTCTATGTGATTTTGTAAAATTACACGAACATAGTTACAGAAGTAAAGTTGCAAAATAATTCTATATGAATTAGATATAGACAGTATTAATTAAATACACGATAATATCTTGTTATTTGCAAATAATTATTTACTCTGTATACGTATATACGATATAATAAATGTATGTATATGTATGTAGTTTCTACAGTATAATCATATACACTTTTCTAAGAAAATACTTGATAATGTATATAACTGACAACGCGAGAAAATGAAAAACTTTTGCTAGAATAGCAATATAATAATTGTAAGTTGAAACTGCCGATGTATTATGCCCTATATGAATGGTTCAGGTTAAGTTTGGTAGTGGTTTCTAGGTTATGTTGTGAAAATTAACATTTCGGATAATTTTTTCCTATACACGGATAAATCAAACTTGTTTAATTTTCGAGATATTTGGAGAAAAGTGTTGGTACCATTCTAATGAATTCTATTCGTAAGTTTCGTATCAGTATTGGTTTCTTGCGGCGATAACCGTCATTAACCGGACATTAACAATATTAATATATAAAGGTGCGTCTATATGCATTACTATGCCTCATCGAATATTCTACAATATAGAAATAAGAAATATTACAATAGAAAATGCAGACAATATATTGTTATTATGTATTATATTTTGTGATTTGTTACTTGGTTCGGCCGTTCCGATAAATATCGATATATCGGTTCGTTCCAGAGAAAGTTATCGCTTGAACGAGTTTAGACGTTTTTGCGCACCGAGACTGAAATTCGTTGAATTAACATTATTTAGAAACGGATTCTTCGATGATCCTGAAGTTGATGAACCACTAACAATAAATACACAAGTATATAACAGTAACAAATGTGGACGCGCCCTAAGCTAATCCAATTCTTATCTTTTGTTTATGTAAATGCTACACGTACAGTTTGGGTCAGGAAAATAATACCAACGCATATACTGCTAATTGTAAACCGAATTCATTGCAGTAATATCGATGATTTTTTTGCAAATACGCATGTGTCTGGAAAATTAAGCAACTCTGACAATTACCTATATATATAGGAGAAAGTTATTATAATTTCTGTGACATTTAAAAATCATTGAAACGGAAGAGAAAATATCGGTAGGTTGATCATCTTAACATCTTGCGCTGGAACGAATCGTGCCACAAATATTTGTCCCAAAATTGCAAATGTTTTCTCAGTTTTAAGTATGTTGAAATATAACCCAGGCAAAACAAATAATAAATTTATTACTCCTTGGTAATTTCTATCCAGTGATTTACCGATGAATTCAAAGAGAAGACGAATTACTAGGACAAGAGGTTAATCGCGAGTAAATACGATATAAAAACAATAGTAAATACGTGTGTTCATCTCAGGTGAATATTGATCAACGAAATGCGTAACGAATGTCAATCGGTGACTGTCTTGTAAATGTCAACAGCCGGCGCAGCTCGTGGGCTAGGCAAACAAAGAAAATCACGTTACAACTAACAATAAGTATAGGTATCCGCGAGTAGGGTAACGATCTTGGTGGGTAGTAAATATGGCACGACTTATGTGCAGCTGGCAAGATAGGACAGTTGCCCCGTGGATTAGTCACCGTTCGACTCGCGACGATTTAACGCAAATTTCGTTTTCGTTTTGCTTCGCAAACGTTTCCAAAACGGTTTTATTCTACGTTCGTGTGATCGTTGCACGCGGAATGCAATCGCATGCATCCCGCAAGAAACTACGGCCGATAGAAATGTACATTCGAATCACGCTCCTGCGAGTCGAGGCCTTAGATTTATCTGTTAAGCAGTGACAAAAGTGAAATCGCGTTGTAAGTCGCTCGCTTCTCAGCGTATCTTTCATTCTGCGAATGTATTTCAAGCAAATGCAGGAAACAATGAGCTATTTAATAAAAGTTATTTAATAGAATGAACTGTTTGCTAATATAAATAAACTATTTGGTCATTTTATTCCTATCGTTAAAATGAAATGTTAGAATATAGTAGATACTTACTATTAGATAATAGATGTTAAGTCAGTAACGTTCGTAACGTATTTCAAGGAAAATTTTATTTTAAATATAAACAAATTTTTATTTCACCAGCATTCTGCATAGACTCAATTTATTATATATAGTATTATAGTATATAATATAGTAATATAGTAATATAGTAATATAGTAGTTAATATAGTAATATATATGATGTAGGAAACATTCTAATCGTTTGTAGATTATTGATTACCAAATATAATATTGTATAAACATAATATATAATATATATATAATATTATATAAGTTATAATATATATAAATTATATAAAAATTATTTAAATTATAGTGTAATATAATATTATATAATGTTATATAAATATTTAGATATTTTCCAAACTTTTATCCGATGCACCAGAAAACAAACACCTAGGTCAGGTTGAATAGCAATGCGACGTTGAACGAATTTAAAAATCAATGTTGAAACAATGCATCTAACTAATGAAAAAAAGTGGAAAGCGGCTAGAACCATTTAAAATAATAGCAAACATCGTGCAAAATCAACGATGAAACCTTCTAATCTGGTGAAAGTGCTGCTGCTGCTGTTGCTTGTGTTACTTGTACGGCAAGAGGTCGACGTTGTAACCGCCATTTCAATGGTGAGTGACTACTAGGTATGTTGATCGTGTACGGATTACATAAGATAAAATTCTTTAATTTCGACATTGAGCGTATATCGAGTGATTGAGCTGCGTTGTCGTCAACTCAATACCAAGACTTCTATCAATCAGATCGCTTGATTCTTATGTCCGAGTCTCATTCAAAGTGTACACATCTATTGAGATATTAGAGGCAACAACAACATTCGCTTTTCATCGAATCTCATAAAGTTATGTAAAATGTTTGCAGGCAAATAATCGTTTAAAAGTTCACGCTAATACTGACTATTGTTTATTTAGTTATTAAACACTGACTACTGTTTGTTTAGTTATTTTCTATTTATCTTCCATCTGTTTTATTTAGATATTAAACACTGACTATTGTTTATTTGGTTACTTTATTTTCTATCTGTTTTATTTAGGTATTAAACACTGCTAATTGTTTATTTAGTTATTTTCTATTTACTTTCCATCTGTTTTATTTAGGTATTAAACACTGCTAATTGTTTATTTAATTATTTTCTATTTACTTTCTATCTGTTTTATTTAGCTATTAAACACTGCTAATTGTTTATTTAGTTATTTTCTATTTATTTTCCATCTGTTTTATTTAGATATTAAACACTGACTATTGTTTATTTGGTTACTTTCTATTTATCTTCCATCTGTTTTATTTAGCTATTAAACACTGCTAACTGTTTATTTAGTTATTTTCTATTTACTTTCTGTCTGTTTTATTTAGCTATTAAACACTGCTAATTGTTTATTTGGTTATTTTCTATTTATTTTCCATCTGTTTTATTTAGGTATTAAACGCTGCTAATTGTTTATTTAGTTATTTTCCATCTGTTTTATTGAGGTATTAAACACTGCTAATTGTTTATTTAGTTACTTTCTATTTATTTTCTATCTGTTACGCAACCTCGAAATTACGATTGTATTAATCTCCTATCTTGTATCCGTGTGTGATATTTGGACGATGTACATAAACTATGTATATATAGATAATAGATCTGCCTATCTGAAACTAAGATCTAGTATTTAAGGAAACGAGGAAGAGGTAATAGAAAGTAATGGCAAGGATTCGTTGTGGGAATATGGAGGAAGTAAGTAGGTTCTGGATAGCGGATAAGAAAATAAAGTGTATATTCTGTGTGGTAAGAGATGGGGCATTAAGGCGCTACATAGAAGGCGGCGGAGAATTGAGAAAAATGATGGGTAACCTGAAAAGAGTGAGAGAAGGTAGAGATAAGGTGGTGATGCGGTCAAATGGAAGAAGAAACTGGAGAGCAAGAAGAGAAAATAGAGATAAGTTTATACGTAGATCAGTAGAGATTAAGAAATTGAAATTAATCAGTTAGTTAATTTAGGTTAATTAATGTAAGGTCAGTTAGATTAATTAATGTAACATTAATTTGGTGTATAAAAAGGAGTTACAAAAGTTTGACGAAAACAAATGAAAAAACCGAAAATTCTATTTCCTGACTAACGAGAATAAATATAAACATGTGCTATATGTTAGAAAACGGAATAAGAAAAACAATAAATCATTCTACATTACGGAATTATTAAAATACATAAAATACTAATTTTACTTCAAATTACTATAAAAGAGTAGTATTAGTTAAATTTAAGTCTAGTTGACAAATCTTCCAACTTGATTTTCTTTTTTTTTTTTTTTATGTAGAGTCATCCCTTTTTCGTTCTCAATACTTGGACACTCTGTACATCTATTTAATGAAATATATTAAAGAAACTTGGACCAACTAGATTTAAATTTAACTAATTCCAGACTTGGTAAATTTACCAAACAATAATTTTAAAAAACAGTTGCACTTATTTATATTGCTTAATTGTTTCATCGAAATTAAATGAATAGTAACATTTTTATTTGTTTATGAATAATACCCATAAACAGATAAATAAATATCTCAAAAAAATTTCTGACTGATATATATATATAATGTAATTATTGCTTATTTGCTAATGTTTAAAGCATGTAAGGAAGTAAAATCATGATTGTGAGAATCAAAAACGCATAATAAATTGATTGCATACGTATAAAAAATTTCAAGTGTTTCTTTTATTTTTAGTAACAACGAGCTTTGCTAAATATGAATTGGCTCTCTTTTTCTGCTACAAGTGCATGAAATCTGGAAAATGATCAATCTTTCTATCGATTATGAAGTGGACTCGCTGCAACAGCTGCTACTACACTACAGGTGTGGCTCATTTGAATATTACGTGAAGCAGCTGGTTCACATCTTCTCGAATTGTATTTGTCCTTTATTCCACGACAATACATAGCCCTTCGCATGCCATCATGCATGCTTATTTCTTTCCTCTCTATCCTTGAAATTAGATATTAAAAGATCATCAACTGCAAGGAAATGAACGATTGAATCCATAAAAATGTATTGAGAGTGATGTTTCTCTCGTTGGCAGCGCACTACAGATACAATTGTATCGTGGTTATGTTGAAACTACCATGCCACATAAGCAGAGTTACGACCGAAGAGAAGCAGTAAAGTAAAAGTAAAAAGTTCTTACAAAGCAGTAACGAAGCTTACAACTATAAGTCACGAGTAGCTTCGTGTTCCAGAAATCGTGACGCCGCAAAACATTTTGTCTACTCGCACCGAAAAATGCGAAAGGCACTTGTAATGCAAAATATTGGCAAAATAAAAATGCCTTCGTCGTTTCGTTGATTTTGGAATTACAGTGGAACGATTGTTTTCATTTTGTTGGATAATTTTCATGACTTTCAGAACTTGGCGAATAGCAAAGAAGCAAAGCTCTGTGGTATTTAACTTCGAACAGGTTCGACCGAATTACATAATAACTTTACATCGTCGAGTCAGTGTGATATTAAATGAAAATTATTGGCATTGATGGGCATATTGTTACATGTGTAACAGGATCCCTTCGAAGTTACTACCGTGAATAACTTAGCGGTCGACGCGACATTGTTCGTCATAGTTTCATTTCTAACCACCGCGCATTATCCGAGGATAATGATGTACGTGGCGAGATTACAGAAAGGATAGCAATTGCGTTGCTCGCTGCAATCGCGTTAAATCACACCGTGATACTTAATTCAGCGACTCGAAACGAGATTGTGTGAGAAACGAATTTATGTACGCGTGTGGAAAAAAAAGAAAAAGAAAAACATCACACATATACAGGGTGTCGCCACGATTTTTCAAGCACTTCTGCTTGTGTGACAAAAAATGTTTCGAACAAAAACTAATCAGTTTTTGGTTGGCTACAAAGTACAATATAAAAAATTCAAAAAAATTTTTTTTTCGATAAAAAATCAAGGTCACATTGATTCTTTCTAAATGGCACCGTGTATTTTTGACTTCGCAGGATTGTTGCTTAGAAAGAAAACGAATTCAACGAACAGAAATTTAAACGTTAATATCGAAACTTATTTTGTTTCAATCATGTACTCTTGTACTTTCAATCTGCACACTTCTCAATGTTATAAAACATTTTTGGACACCGGGTGGTCACATTTACCGAGCATAAGCAGCTACCTTTAGAATACATGCTTAGTTTTGTACTGACAGATTAAGACTGAATATCAGAATTGCCTTAGCAGAATGAACGATTGCAACACTGGTAGAGCGCAAGTCGTGTTAATATTAATGTTATGAAGAAATATTAACGTAACTTGTACTGTAGTGTTAAACCGACAAAAGTATCCAAATAATGTTTAATTAACCGTCACAGATACCATTTTTCAGAGTTGATCCTCACTGGTTCAGAGAATCTTTTTGATGAAAAATTTACAATGAACAATTTCTGTTGATTAAACCTAATTTTCTGAGACAGGTCATAGTATAGTGGGTATAGTTGAATTCGTTTCTTTTCAGAAGCAACAATCCTGCGAGGTCAAAGATACACGGTGCCATTTATAAAAAATCAATGTGACCTTGATTTTTTATCGAAAAAAGAATTTTTTTGAATTTTTTATATTGTACTTTGCAGCCAGCTAGAAACCGATTAATTTTCGTTCGAAACATTTTTTTACCACACAATCAGACACACACGTGCTACGCCCTGTATAAATACAATCGTTAATAGCGTAATAGTTGCGGTAGGTAATTTGATTTGTTAGCGCATGTAATTTTTATCATTCGCAGTTCATTCGTAGTACGACAGATGTCTATGATGTTTTTCCAAAATTGAAACTCAAAAAACGAAACGCAAAATTTCTATATGAATGTCAAGCGGATGCTTGATCCTTTCGTTACTATATTGTATAGTTCAAAATGCCACAGACGAGATATCTCGCGTCGAAACAGTGTCTGTTTCCCTACATCTTTAACATTTAGGTAGGATTGAGTAGACGAGTTGTTGATTTTATTTTGAATGAAAGTTAAAACAAAATCTCGTCGGTAGCACTGCAACGATTCTGACGACATGTGTACGTTTTCCTATATCTTGTGAAGAACGATGAAAGTCGAATTAATTTATACGCAATCATGATGTTAATTCAAGACAGTATGAAACGACGGGATAAAAAGTGTGCGATAAACTATTTGTTCGCAGGATCGGGCAAGGAATGTTTCCGAAAGATTCACATCTACAACCACTTTGACGGTGAATATTAGAGACGACGATGATCAAGATCCTTCCTTCATTTACCAAGGTTGCATGCTTTTGGATGGCGCGTGTATCAATCCAGAATATTCAGCGTCCGTAAGTACATTTATTTTACGAGAGGAAAAGATTCTAGCTTTCTACGTTAACCCGAAGTCTAGGAATTGATCATTTATCTTACGGTTTGGCATAATCTATGTAACTGTACGATAGTGCGATAACAAGCGAACAAAATAAGATTTATATTCATTGACAAAACAGAAATAATCTGTCAACAGCGAAATATAAAAATAATAAATATAATGAATGCAATATTTATTAAGAAATATTGCATAACGTTATGATAACATTATGAAATATATGACAACATATAACATTATGAAATCGCGTCATTAATTCTTCATATATCTCTTTTTATCGTATAATATATATATTTACTATCTATATACGAGACAGAGTGGCAATTTTTTGATTTGTTTCGATTTATTATATTATATTCAAAAATATTTGAGTTGTTGAAAGGACAACTATAGCGAATTATATAAAAGTTCAAAAGTCTACAGAATATATGTCGTAAGTTGAATATAAATGTTACGCTAAATATCTGATGCATTCTCTCGCGTTTCATTTGTCTAAACTATGATGGTCGAATAAATCCATTGCAAGTAAAATTACAAACAAAAGTACGCGTAATACTGTGGAGTGGCCACCGAAATACAGGCCACTGAAAGACTGAATGATATGAAACAAAAATAACTTTTACAAGCACATGTTTTTTTTTTAACTTTTTATTACTTTCATTTGGAAATATGATTAATGGATGTTTTTCAGTATCACGCGTGAATTTTTAATGGATCGAAATTTTTATTAATTGAAATTTTTTTTTTATGAATTTCTCGAACCCTTTAGTCTTCCAGTGGCCACCCTATACAACTAGTTGGAAGACGATTTCTCGTATAAATACTCAAGCTACTTTGATACGACTTTCTTTAAACATTGTTGGCTTTGGCAAACCCGAACATTGTCAAACGTAATTTCTGATGGTGGCATGTACATATATACGGTTCGATGCACGCGTTATCGTGCATTGTAGAGTGAAAGACGACGTCGAATCCTCGATTCTTAATACGCGACCACGATTTCTTTACTCTGAAATCTCATGTGACACGGTTCGAAACTATCGGCGAACCGGTTCTGTACATTATGTCTTTTCTCCCATCAGGTTTCGAGCGGAGTGTTATCCGGGATACTTAATATATCGCCGGAGAAAATACAAGCCGTTGATATGGATAGCATAAACGCACCTATTCATTATTCGTTCCTCAGTGGCAATCCGTCGAATTATCGGGAATTTTTCGAAATAAACCCCAACACTGGCGCCGTGAAGCAAATCAAGGCGGTCGACACAACTGTTACCAAGAAGTTCGATATTATCATCAAAGTAAGAGCGATAACGTTGATATTTCTGTACCAGCGTAATGCAATGGGGCAGATTTCAAAATTAAAAAGATGAAAAAACTATGTAAACGTATAATAAAGTTATTCGTTTATTTATCAAGGCCGTCGAAGTGTCAGAAGCGAAACGATCGGCCACAGCCAAACTGACCATCACTGTAAAGCCAGTCGACAGCAATCCTCCGATTATAGCAACATCGAGCGTAGAGGGTTTCGTCGATGAAAATGCCCCGATTGGAACAAAGGTTATTGACAAAAATGGCAATCCTGTAGTACTCACTGTTTCGGACGCTGATTTGGTAAGTTGAGTTTTCGCAATTGACTTGGACCCTGTTCAACGGGTTGATTGATTTTTTTTTTCTTTTTTAATTTCTTCCGCTTTTTTCTTTTTGATAAGTCGATACGTCTGTATCAATTCACTAAATCAATCTTTTGAAAAGAGTAGGAAAAGTCAGTAGAAGTTAATAGCAAAAATAAATGTCCGGATCGTTTCTTTCGTAACTTCTTCCACCAAATTGATACATCATTGACAAACGATATCGTATAACGAATCTGTTTGCAAGTTCGAAAATTTTCAATACCTGCAAATAGATTAACACACGTTTGGTGTATTTTTATTTCGGCCACACGATGCAAATTGTACCGAATTTTGTTAAGTGCAATATCGCTGCAGTGAAATTATCAGTCAATAGTTATTGATTTATACGTGCAAAGTTGTTTATTTGTTTGCGATGTGACACGCCCCCTTTTCATTTATCGAAACGGTTGCTATGTCCAATATAGCATTGTAATTTCATTAAAAATTGTCTAAAACAATACATGCCAATAGTATAGAAATTTTTAACGTTTTCTTCTCGTCTCTGTTATTTTTTATAAATGTCTTACAAAATGGTATTGACGTTCTTGTTGAAATGTCAATAATAAGTAAGTTTTAAATCATTTGCACGTATGAAAAAAATCTTTCCAAAATCTTCTCCTTGATATTTGCAAGTTGCAGACGCTAAGGAATAGCTTCCATATTTCGATTCTAATGTTTCGAAATTCATTATTCATAGGTTCACTGTTGCATACGCGGAACGTATTGAACATCGTTAATTAATGATGAGTGAATGCACGATGAGTAATACGTATTTATATTTGGACACTGTTTTATCGACGCATATGAACAATTGCACTTTCTATTGTACAGTCTGTAAATTAATAATGAATAGCTGTATGCTTAAAATTGAATGAAATGAAAATAATTTCCATGCAATTTCTAAAGAAACACAGCGTCAGTAAATGATAATAAAAAAAAAAATTATACTTAATTTTATTTATCATTAATTAGAAATAAATTATATCTTTGAATAAATAATATTCCTATGTGCGTTCAGGGCCCTGAAGACCCAAAACCAGCCTACACTTTCGAATTGACCACCAATTTCTTCGCGATCGATTCTTCCGGAATATTGGTCGTAAACGAAGAAAATTTGGATCGTGATCCACCGAGTCCCGGACGTTTCCGATTTCAAGTGGTCGCCAGAGAGAAAACGGGCATCGCCGCTTCCGCGCCGTTGTCCTTCGTGGTGATATTGAACGACGTTAACGATAATGCACCCATGCTTCCCATGATAACTCCCATTACCGTTCAAGCTGGAGAAACAAAGAAAGTGGTGACAAAGGTAGGTTTAACACCAATGGATCATTCATTATCGTACGATATTAGTAGCGAATTTACAATATTAGCTGTGAATTTGCGATATTTATAGAAACAAATTTTTATCTTTCACACTTGAAAAAAAAAAAAAAAAAAGAAAATGAATCTTCACGATTTTACATGGTTTTCTCACACTTGGAAAAATTTCACCGACGTTGAACCCAGGTGGAGGCAACGGACAACGACGAAGGAGAAAATGCTGAAATAACATATAGCATTTATCACGTGTCGAATAATGGGCTGCACAAATTTAAAATCGACCCGAAGACCGGCGTAATCGAGTCCGTGAGGAAGCTGAACGCTGGCGAACAATTCAGCATTACTGTCCAAGCAACTGACAAAGGTGGAAAATATTCGCAGACGATCGTCGAGGTGAACGTGATTCCTGGACCCAATACTAGGAGCCCGGTCTTCCAACAACCGGTATACGAAGTGCAAGTCAGCGAGGGAGCGTCAATTAATTCCACGGTTGCAACGATTACCGTAAGTGTTCGTAGTTACTTTTAACGTTAACAAGTTTTGCGCTAACTCGTAAATATTATCGAGAGAGAAAGTTTAAATCGAAAGACAATCGTAATATCGAAGTGACGATTTTATAGTAAATAGAATTGGTGATTGTATGATTAAGCAGGAAATGTTGTCGTTCCTCTTACATTAATTTATTAATATTTATTTTTGCTCTTGATGGTGTGATATTGTTCACTTGATTCTTAAATGTTACATTACATTATTTCAAATGTTCAATTTCAATGGTTGTTTTAGCAAATGTGTTTCAATAAAAGTATTTAAAGTATAAAGAAATAATTATTAATTAATAATTAATATATAAAAAATAATATGTACAATACACGAAGACTGTACGACTGAACGACTCAACTTGCCGGAAATTGCAAATTCTCGATTTCAAAAATTTAAAGATAGAAATTCTGAAAGCTACAAATTCTCACGAGATTAAGGTATTAATTTATGGTAACCGTTATATAACAATATGAGAGATTAGGTCAGGTATAAAAAATATCTGCCATAATTATTTCAAGATATATTCAACAATTAAATAACGAGACGAATTTCTGTTATAACCCTTTTTTGTTTAAAAAACGAATATATAATTTTATTTGACAGGCAGTTGACCCAGAAAACGATCCAGTATCGTACTCGATCGTCTCGGGGAACGACTTGCGTCAATTTGCGATCGGTGACAAATCAGGCGTGATCACCGTTATAAGAAAGTTGGACAGAGAAGATCTGACTCGTTATCAGCTGGTAAGTTTATGTTTGTACATCGCTTAAGCGCCTCTGTCTTCTTGTCTGCTACAAAAAAGAAAAAAAAGAAGGATTATCTTTAATTAAACTCGCGTTTCATTTTACATAGGCTTGTCTGATTGAGATCTTCTTCTTTTTTTTTTTTTCGCGATGATAAAGTTAATAAAGGCCGAGGATTCCGGCGGTTTATTCAACACGGCCACGGTGAACATCAAAGTAACAGACATAAACGACAAAAATCCAGAATTCGTCAGCTTACCTTACGAGTTCACCGTGAAGGAAGGCGAGGCCAGGAAGTTGATAGGTCGAGTACACGCTGAGGATGCCGATGAAGGCGTCAACGCGGAGATCACATATTTCGCGCCTGACGATATACCTTTCACCGTGGATCCCGAAACTGGTGATGTGTTGACGAAAATCGTTTTGGACTACGAGCAAAATGACGTAAGTGTTTTTTCCTCTTAATTTTCACATTATTAACCCTTTGACTACGGCAGACTACCATACGGTGGGAATTCCGAGAACGGCGAAATTTTTCGCTTAGGCGTGCATTTCTGAGATAGTATATTGAAATGATGGAAACACTGAATTCCGCTATAACTACATTAAACCAATGTTATTTATTTATTCGTATTGTGCATTTTGAATTGTTAGTGCGCATACTAAAAATTTACCATTAACGTCAAGCTTTTTATAACGACGGTCAAAGAAATTTATAAATATCTAAATAATAATTTATAAATCGTTAGGGATATATATATATATATTAGTCATAAACACACAGTCGTTTTTTCAAGTAATTGAAGAAGCGAGTTAGAGATTAATTAAGTTAATTCGTTGTAACTTACGTTGTATAAAAATTATATATTTTGTTGCATTCATGTTATTTAACATATATTCTAAAAATTCTTTCTCTTTGTAGTACGGTGTTTGATAACTTTTTACCAAATTATCAAACAATTACATCGTATCTACAAAACATGAATATACGCAACATGAATCATTTGTTTGAATCATGTTTGCATGTGCTTTTTCTGACCATTTTACTATCCCAATTTTTCATTTTAAGGGTATAAAGAAAAAATAACTGCAAAACAAACAACATATTTAAATAATATGTGACTAAGTAAGTAATATGTGAATATGTGAATTGTTGAATTAGCATTCACTTACGTTTGGTTCAAATGAGATTTGCTGGAATTGTGGTTGCTGAAATTTTCCGGGCGCCTACAGTGGTCAAAGGGTTAATGATATTAAAAATTTCAAGAACTCGTTGATTGTGAAGCACGTGGGGTGTAATGAGAACACATATCTGAAAACTTAGTTACCAGGAAATTAAAATGCTTTCTCCTTCAGGAATATAAATTTGTGGTAACCGCAAGAGATGGTGCTCCTGATTACCGTTTAGCCACTGCTACGGTGACGGTGAAAGTTATAGATATCGAAGACGAGGTTCCTATTTTCCATCAAAGTAACTATGAGGCTCGAATTAAAGAGAATGTGCCAGATTACACGGTGCTTCAAGTGACAGTGAGTTAAAATTATTAGATGCAATATGGAAGTTTAAGTGACACGATTTCTTATCGAAACTAATGATTTGTTAATAATCCGCCGTATTATAATACAATTTTAATATATATTAATTATATATATATATGTACATATAATATGATAGCATAATGCAGTAATAAAAGAAAAATAATTTTTCAATAATAAAAGATAAAAAGGAAAAAGAGGCGAAAGAAACATAATTTTTTAACAAAAAAACAATTTAAATTACTCGTAACTTCTGATCATTTAGATGAATAAATTATATTTTGCGTTGTCGAGTCTTTGTATCATTATATTTCAACTTCTTTTCTGCGATTAATTCCAGGCTGATGATCCGGATACAAAGAAACAAATCACGTACATAATCAAACAGGGAGATACTGAAGTGTTCCGCATAGACCCAAAGACTGGGATAATAAAAACCATTCGCGGTTTGGACTATGAAAAGGAGAATCAGTATATTCTCATAATTGGCACCGTTGAAAACACCAGCAATTTGCTTGGTTCTACTACGAAAGTTGTGATTAATGTTCAGGTATTGATCGTTGCAATTCACCTTTGACTGAAAAATCTTTATTATTTCACAAATACAAACTACACAGATCTTTTCTTATACACTATTATTCAGAGATTAATGGTAACTTCTTATTATATTTTCAACGACAATAAGAGAAAAAAGATTGGCAAGAAACTGAGGGAGCATAATCAAGAATGAAATTCTCCATAATTTGAACTGTTGTAATTTTGTAAAAAAAAAAAAAAAAGAAAAAAATCATATAACAATCCATTTTAAAGCTTCTACTTGAGTCTTCAATTCGTTTGTTTCAAACATGATTTTGGGAAAGTAAGAATACTGTTTTCTCTATACGCAACATATCTTTTTACTTTAGTTTTCTGTATGTATAAAACTTTTTAATATGTTTCAAGGCCATATGTTTTTAAAATAAAAAACTGTTGTCTTGCCATACTGCACGAGCAATTCAACTGCTCGTGTCAAGTCTCAGCAATAATTTGACCAAATATGCTTATGTTTATGCCTCTTCGTGTTGTACAATATCTATTTTAACATCACAGATCAATTGTTATATTTTTTTGTTATTCCTTATGCACTAGGACGTTAACGACATTCCACCAGTATTTACATCAGTTCCTCGTCCAATTACGTTAGATGATGATATTCCCATTGGCACAACGATCATTAATCTCATAGCAACAGACTCTGATGGCACTGCTCCCGGAAATCAAGTATGTAATTAGCTAATCTTTAAATAGTAGATTGACGACGACTTAGTAATACTTTTTATTTATATAAATTTATAAATACGAATACATTTGCAAGTATGAATAAGTAACACAAATAAGAAATAGGTTTTTTTATGAAATTTATTTATTTTATTTTATGAAATAAATTTTTTTTTCTTTTTTATCAAATCAAACACAGAATTTTCATAAATGCATGTTTATACTTTGGATGGTAAACTCATGCCGTAAAATAAATGAAAAATGTTCATCATATGAATTATCTTGCATAACTAGTTTTCGAATTATAAATCTTTGAAACGTTCTGTTCATCTTGTGCATTCGGTTGCACATGCTATTGCACGTCGTACAAAATCTTGTCTAATGTTTATAAAAAATACCCATCGATATGAATTAAACAGAACTCGATCCATTAAAATTTTATTTCCGGCGCAATTTAAAATTGATTGTGTGTTCGATCGAACTGGATAATCTGCACGATTTACGAGAAAAAATTTCAGAATAGATGCCACACTGTTCAAAAAATATTTTCAAACGAGGTGCGCAATTCAGTGCTAAGGTATGCAATAGCATTATATATGCTGAAGGTATAACTGAATATCTTTTTCAGTTATCTATAACTTGAAAACTAACGTGTATAAAATATTTTTTTATGCATAAATTCATCTCTTAAAATATGGACATGCATTTAAAAATCACATACATACGTGTACAATTTCTTTCCTTTCAAAGTAATTTCATTATTATACAAAAAAAAAAAAAAAAAAAAAAAAGAAAGAAAGAAAAGAAATTGCAATTATTTTGCTTGCTGATCAGCAGATGATAAACGATTGTTCAAATGCTAGTCGATTATTACTGTTTGTTGGTTTATAGGTGAGATATGAAATTATCGGCCGTGGAATAGCGAACAAATACTTTGTGATTGATCCAGACACTGGCGTACTTAGAATACGAGATGATTTGCGTAAAGAAACGGACACCGAGTATCAGGTAATGTTTTAAATGTTCGAATTCCAATCGTTTCTTCGGAGAATATTGAACGTCTATCGTAAAATGAAAGAGACGGGGCATAAACTATTGAGTATTCATTGATTCAGTTATTATTGTTTCAGGTTGATGTGCGCGCGTACGACATGGGAGAGCCGCAATTATCGTCTGTCACGACAGTGCCAATTTATGTTCGTCACGTGGCCACGGTGCCGCCAGAGATCGGTTTAGGTTTTGCAGAAAGTTCCTACAATGTCGAAGTACCGGAAGACGCTGGCGACAACACGCTAATCAAAATAATCACGGTTATTAATAGTCACGCGCACGATACCACGCCGTTAAAATGCGAGATTTATAGTGGCAACAAGAACGAATTGTTCGAGGCGAATGTTACGGAGGAACGAAATTGCGCGCTTAGACTCAAGAAAGGAGCGTTGGATTACGAAACAACGGAATCGTATCAAGTGCAGCTTAAATTGGAATCTTTATCAGGCCTAAATTCCGGCAGAAATACGACGATGGTACGTATATACAGTAGCGATCAAAAGTTAAAATTTCTTTTTTAACCAAACTGTTGTACAACTTCCTGAAAAAGAAAACGTACAATGATCTAGTTGGGCTCATTACAAAGCTTATATTTTGATAGTGCTAAATTCATTTTTTTTTTCTTTTCTTTATAGTGATTAGGAAAAATAGTGAAAACGAGGATTTCTTTTCTTAGGGTTAATATCGGGGTTAAAAGAAATCTTAACATTTCGTGTAACTCTGAAAGAAATTTTCCAGCAGGGATTTTTTTTTAGAAACGTTTGAATTTGTATTTCCACGCCCGCTATATAATATAAAAATCGTTCTTTGAAAACATTATCAAAGTTTTTAATTTTGGACAGTCGTCTTTAATTTTGTGAATAACGAAGGAAAAATTAATTTTAGAAAGCATCTACATAATACAAATCTAACACAGTATAATAACTTTATTAGTACATATAGTGGCATTATGCCATTAGTGACTAGAGTTTTTACAAAGAAAAAATACAAAAAAATAAAAAAAAAGAAAATATACAGTATATAGTAAAAAACATACTTTAAATCTAAAGATGATAAGTGTTGTTGGTTTCGAAATACAAAATATTTAATCATATCGTACGTACACTGGATCCACAGTATGTTTTTAAATTACAGGTGAAAATCCAAGTGCTCGACATAAACGACAATAAACCCGAATTCATTTTTCCGGATAGTAGCCCAAAATTATCAAGAGGACGTTACTTCGCCGCGATCCCGCGATCAGCGCAATTTGCGTCGACGGTTATACAAGTGAAAGCACACGATAAGGACAACGGAAAGTATGGGAAGCTCGAGTATAAAATACTTGGCGGACGAGGATCGAACTATTTTGCCTTGGACAGTTCTTCTGGAATAATCAGAACCACCGCGACGTTCGATAACGTGGATTTAGCCGAACTTCCATTTAAGTTCGACGTTCGAGTTCGAGACAATCCTAATTCGACTGACAACTTTAACTCGATCGTAGCTCCGGTTATAGTGAATTTGATCGGGGAGGAGAACCTAATGATTTTGGTAGTACAGGACGCGCCACCGGACGTCTTACAAAAGGAGGCATCCAAGATTGGCGATATCATCGAAGAGAAAAGCGGTCTTCTGATCGGTATCGACAGAGTAGCTGTGAGGAAGAATTTGACAAAGAATGGAACTATCGAAATGTATCCTCAAGATTCCGATGTGTGGTTCTACGCGATTGATCCAGACACAGAATCCATTTTGGATAGAAACAATTCCCGCATACAAAGGTAAGTGATTTGTGCTTGATCGTAATTATCATTCCAATGCGAAAGTCGAAAGAATTTTAAAAGAATGAAAATCACAATCGAAGCTTTTCAATTTCGAGTACAACTTTCTCAATTTTCTTTTAACGGTAGGTCAAATTTATTATCGCTGTGTAATAACAGAAATATTAATTATGAAAAGTACTTGAATAACTGTAATCTTTTCCATCGATATTATTCATATGACAAGACGAAAAAACAATATTATTTTTACTCGCTCGCTCGAGCAACAACTTTCGACAAAATGTTCATAGTCATGGTACATACGTAATAATTTTACGTGGCTATATACGCGTCTAGATACATAGATAATCGTGAATCAACGATTCGTGTACGACATTGTTGCCTGAGGCTTTTATATTTCGTCAAATTCGAAAGCGAAACCAAATTCTGAGATGTATGGGTCAATTGCAGATCGATTGTCGAAAAGATGGCTATGTCAAACATTACCTTCGACGTGTCCACGTTGGTTCGAGCGAATGCGATAGACATTCACGCGCCAGTAATGCCGTCCGAGCCAGTACGCACGCAAACCGCTATCGCTTTCAGCGGCGAAGTATTTCCGTACGCCTTGATAATCATCGCGTGTGTCATACTAATCCTAGGTATAGCTGGAATTATCTACATTTGCATCTCCTGGTCGAGGTAAGTTGCCTGTTTTCGTATTAAAACGATATGATTCTGTTGTTGAGCTGAATTTCCCCTTTTTTCTTCTTCTTAATCTACCAATCATCTTAACCACTTGCGTTGACAACCGTTTGCGGACCATAACGAGTGACCAAACCGTATACAATAATTCGTCGCTTTCTTTTCGAACTCGTCGGTATATCACTGGATAGAAATTATCGAAAAGTAATAAATTTATCATTTATTTTGCCCGGATTATACTTAAATGTACTTGAAACTGAGAAAATATTGCAATTTTGGAACAAAAGATTCTCGACGTGCGTGGCACGTTATTCCAGCGCAAGAGGTTAATCACTTGCGTTGACAACTGTTTGCGGACCATAACGAGTGACCAGACCGTATACAATAATTCGTCGCTTTCTTTTCGAACTCGTCGGTATATCACTGGATAGAAATTATCGAGAAGTAATAAATTTATCATTTATTTTGCCCGGATTATGCTTAAATGTACTTGAAACTGAGAAAATATTGCAATTTTGGAACAAAAGATTCTCGACGTGCGTGGCACGTTATTCCAGCGCAAGAGGTTAATTACTTGCGTTGACAACTGTTTGCGGACCATAACGAGTGACCAAACCGTATACAATAATTCGTCGCTTTCTTTTCGAACTCGTCGGTATATCACTGGATAGAAATTATCGAGAAGTAATAAATTTATTATTTATTTTGCCTGGATTATACTTAAATGTACTTGAAACTGAGAAAATATTGCAATTTTGGAACAAAAGACGTCATTCTCGAGCGCAAGAGATTTACAGAAAAACGAACATTAGATATTCAACTGATGATGTAACGAAACATATGTTTTGATGGTTTGCTTGAAAAGAAAGTTGCATTTTTGGTGGTCCGGACACGCCAAATTTTAAGCGTAATTGTTGTGTTAATAACGTTGTTAATGCGTTAGGTAATATCGTGTGAAACATTTTCAAGTGTCGAGTTTTGCATACCGTGCAAACTCATCGTTCTCTTTATTGCACTCATTAGAATTAATTATGTTTTCCGGTGTGGTTGCCTCTTGAAACATTTAACATCGCCAGGCTGCGACGCGTACATTGGATGGAATCATTGATTCAATTTTTATACAGCGTTGCAGCTCGAACATGGTGAATGTTATTCGCTATGTAAATGATATTCTGTTTTCTTCTTTGCATAGATACAAGGCTTACAAAGAACGGATGCAACGAATGTACGTCGTGCCTCGTTACGATCCCGTCTACGTAGAACCGAATTTGAAAGAATACGAAACGCAAGTGCTTCAAATGAGCGTGCCTGTCGACGACAATGACAGTTATAATGATCTTCAGCTCGATTTCAGCAACAAGAATCATGCGTTCAGTCTGGACAATGTTAGCTACATTACCAAAGATCACGGAGAAAGTACTGGTAATTCATATATTTCATTGTAAGAAACACTGGTGTGAGTAATTATAAGTTTCTGAAATAGATCTTCATCTGATTTTTATTGAGAAATGATATTTTCAAATATTTAACATATTTATGCCTGTTTTGCTTAGAAATTCACAATTGCATTTGAAAGTATAATTGAAAATTAAACATTATTTACGACGATGAAAGTCCTTTTCGCGAAAGTTTGGTTCTCTCAGCATTGTTTAGTCGGAAATATTGTTAGATCGTAAAATTTTTCTTTTTTGTGTAAACATTTTTGCAATTTCCCACGTTGCAAGTGCAAACTCTGCCGCTGCTCTATTTCTGAAAATTCTCGCATTATTATGATGATATAATATAATATTATATAATTATTCTAGCATATGATAAAAATAAACTTTTGAACCGAGTCGAGACAATTAATGAGCCTACGAATGATTTCATAGTAAATAATCAATTACTTTCTACGGATAATATTGGAAAATGCTTTCGTCAAGTGCATTGTTTCTCATAATACATTTCTCTATTCAAGAAATGTAATCGAAATTCCTTTAAATTTATAATATAATGTATAATGTGGATACATGTTATGTAACATAATATGTATCATTAAGTATGAAAAATAATGTGCAAGATCGAATTATTTTGTTGTGATACCCACCTTTCACAATAAAAAGTTCTGTTTCATTTTAAACAGATAAAGTGAAGAGACAAGGTTAAAGATAAGAGTAAATGCAGTAAAATAGTATACTGCGCCAAGTAATTTTATGCTTTAAAAAGATCGAAAATAACTTTACGTAAAACTATTTCATTTTTAGCATCCGTTTTATCTCTGTAAATGTTTGAAAATCGAATTGATTTAATAGCGGTAATCAAATCTCGCTTACGATCTTCTCTAGCCAGCGTCGATTACTTTACGGTTGAAATGAAGTTTGAAGATTGTTGAAATCTCATTTTTCTGAAAGATACGGTCTCGGAGGAAGTATAATCGTGAGAGTTCCCGCGAGTTTATGCACAAAGGTAATCAGCGAAACAAGAGATTATGAGCGCGCGTTTATTATCTGTTTAGGACAACAAAGCCCCGTAAGTTCGGAAGCAGCGACCACGGCACGTGCTTCCAGCATTGTTGGAACCCATGCGGATACGAACATTCACTCGTTACGGCGATCAACCCTTGGCAGAAAGAACCACAGCAACAGTAATGCAAACACGTTGAACAATCACGATCCGACGCCCGTACTGAATCCACTGTACAACCATGGTAACGATTTACTCAACCCTAGTCCATCGAACGACAACGTCACGTTTAGAGAAAAAAGGGATTACTCTCATCTAGGATTCACGTACTTGGGTGAACAGAGCCCGGTAGAAACTACCACGGAGTTGTAAAGAATGTTGCGCGTGAAACTAAAAATAAATTAATAAACGTAAGTTCAACCTTCGTTGAATTTATACTTTCTCCGTAGTACGTGTCGCCGTGATAATGAGGATTCTTCTGTGCCTGATGGGCATGACTGAAATGTCTTTTTTTTTTTTTTTATGATATCGAACTGTCAGCTGTGAATGACAAGTTATATTCGTTGTTACCGAAAGTGGAATGCTCGGTAGATTGTCTTGCTCGCGCAATACACCGTGCAACAACTGAATAGAACCGAAAGCAGACGTCAATGCATTTCGAAACAAGCGTGAGAATTGATTCTGCGCGACGAACTCTCAATCGAATTTTCTGCGAGGTCGGGAATACTTATTATCAACGACGAGCGAAAACTGACGAACTTTTCTCTGCGAAAAGCTTTCAACGTTACCCATCGCGCATCGTGAGTAATTGCGATTTTGCGAAATCCGTGTCGATATAGCGCGACGCGACACGTTCAAAACTATTATTTTATTTAGACCATCGGCACTGTCTAGCGTGGTACAATTGCCATCGATTTCGCGACACAACGCGACTCCAATGTGATTTATGCCTTTCGTTTCGATGCAAATGTTCGAAAATTCGGCATTGTTCGGATCTGTATCGTCGAACGTGATATAATTGAAAAGCATTGTTAAGGAATCGAGGTATCGCTCAAATTTATCCAATGTAATATAATGAAATTTCGCGCCCTACGTTCAAGTTATATGAAATGTTTGTCTGTTGCGAATTTGTAAAGGCAGCGAAGTATACACTTTGAACAGCAAGATAAATTTGTCACTGACATAATAATTAAATTCGCATTTATAGATATTAGTAAATGTTCTCCGAAATTTTTGCGCGTGGACACGAACGAGTGCATAGATCGCTATCATCGTTATCATTATAAATTTTATTTGGCGTTAGTGCGAAAGATGATTTACATCGAATCTATGCTGTGCAATAATTCATTGTCTTCTGCGATAATATTGACCAGTAGATTTCATTTCTTCGCGCAGTACGTTCAACGTTCAATTCTCATTTAGTACTTATATAATACAAATTTTTATTCAACAAATCTGATGAAAATGCATAACAGTTATGAGTCATCGTACCGTCCAACATAGTGATAAGGATTAATTATGAAGCAATAAATTGCTGAAAGATGTATGTGAGCGAGTGTATATGTGATCGGTCCGTGAATTTAAATATATATATATATATGTGAGAGACTCGCGTAAAACTATTGTATGATAAGATCTTTTTATTTATAACTGCGTGTTTGCTTATATTATTTTATTATTTTTAACGATACTCGACCAATGGTAGATGTCGTTGCTACGTACTGTCACGGCACTGCTATCATTGGTACTATGAAATTGTTCTTCGATTATTCATACATTATTTAACTTTCGATTCGTTTAACAAAGCGAGTCACGATCATTCGTTGAGTACCAAATTAAAAAGGAGAGCAGTTTCGTACGTCAATTTTTTATAAAAACAAATATCAACCGGGAATCACTTTTAAACTACGGAATCTTTTCCAGGTGTTTGAGAAATAGAGATAATTACATTACGAATTGTGTGAAATGCATTTAAACACGAAGATACTTACGATTACTTACCTAGTTGAAAAATACTGTACTTAATGCGGATTTATTTCGAATTTTTTACGCCAGACTTGTTGCATGGTTGATTCGCATTCACTGGCGAAGAAAAATTGTGGGGCTTGATCGATTAAATTTCCTAGTCGTATGGCGAACAACACTCTGACTGTATCGTTTCTATTTTGTTTAGGATTCACAATTTGTTGAAAAATTATCCGCACTGCCGATTCATTGATAAGAGTGTTAAGATCTTTTTACTCACAGTTACGCGTTGTTTAAAATAAATGAAACACAAATGCTGTAAAAATTGTTAATACCTAATAAATCTATTATATTTACATAACAACGATCTTTTTATATGAATAATTTCGTTAGTCGTTATTTCAATTTCCAACTTAAATACGTTATTCGTTCGTAACTCGTTTCATAAAGTTCATCAAATTCTTTTAATTTCTCGTCGAAATTATTTAATGGACAGTTCAATGTAATTATCGCAATCGTTTATGACATACCTTGTTTGACGTTACGTTTATCAACTTTGTATCGGGAGTGCTCCTTTGTAAATACTAGTCTACACGATACTAATAAAGAAAAACTAGTTGAATTAATAATTACTAATGACTGCAATTAATAATCTACGAGAAAGAAAGAAAGAAACAGAGTGGTGGTTTGTATAATTTATTTTCACAAAACATACATACATGATGCACAATAATAGAAGAGCGTATGGTCGTAATATATGATTCTGCTAATGCAAGATTGTTTTCGTAAATTTAGAAATTTCATTCACAAATTTATATTATACTTTTAATTCATAAATTTATAAATATATTGACACGTAAAAGAAGAAAAGAAGAAGCTAACGTGAATTATTTAAAAATAATACAAGGTTACTTTTACGAAAGTATTAATTAAACTACTACTGCTACTACCACGATAACGCAAACTTTGCTAAACTAAAGTTTACTGCCGCACGTTACAGGAGAAGTGTAAAATTCGACAAGGCAGGTTCCAGAATCCACGAACGACGAATTTCAGACTCGAATTTCAGAAGTGTGACGCAACGTTCGAGTATCACGAGATAATCTAGCGCATGTATGATAATTCGAAGAACTCGCGAACACGATTCTGCCCGGAACTGGTCAATCGCGGTTTAAAAGGTTTGGTAGATTGAGTTCGTGAAGAAGCTGGTCCCTCTGTACAGCGTGCGGTAGTCGAAAACGTTGTTGGTAGAGTCGAGGAACGTTTAGGCTAACGAGCAGCGATCGACTAGGAGAGGACGAGAGAGCGTCGGCGCTGTTACGATGCGACGCAGTCGCATTTCGACCAACCACCGGACGACGTAAGGGCGGAAGATGAACTCAAAGCGAGGAGAGTGCTCCCGAAGCAGATGACGTCGGGACCTGACAGCAATCACCCTCGGCAGTATCGTCGCGGTCGTCCGCGCCAGGATTCCCTAACGGTGTTAGGGTTGTTGCGTTTCGTTTGAGAAGCCTCGCGGAAAATCCGGGGGAAACTCCAGGAATTGGAGATCGGTACATCGATTTTCCTTGGTAACCAGCATCCTTCGTCAACAAATATTTCTCTCTCTCTCTCTCTCTCTCACTCACTCACTCTCGTCCTCTCTTTCTCACTCGATCGTGTGTGTTTTGTATATATGTATCTCGTTTTGATCGTCGTTTCAGCGCACGAAACATCTCCCCCTCGTACTCGTGTTCGTATTTGATAACGGGTAATGGGACTCGAAGGAAAAGTGGAAGGAAAAGTGGGCGTTACGAACAGTGAACCACCTGTGAATCGATCTATGAAGAATAATCGACGATTGTTTACTGGCCTTCTTCCGCTTTGTTTCCCGCCCTTGTTTCCTACACGTTTCGAGTAACTATCGACAGGAAGTCGACAGTCGAAGAGATTTCGCTGGGCAATCTGTTTCTTCGTCGGGAATAATCATCTGTTCAGCTGAACGATACTACCACCGCAATATGGCAAGTACGATCGTCGGAAAAGTAATTATTTTGTAATATTCATTTGAAAGATCTCAAAGATTCAAGTGTTTGCAGCGTGTTTTTCTTAAAACAATGTGTCCCTCGTTGGCCCGATGCTGTTACGAAACATAGCGGGGAACATTGTACATATATACGTGGTTCTCCTGGAAATTTTAATACTCTTGAATTTCTGTCGTCGTAATTCAATTTATTTTCCATTCGAGAGGCTCTGTGCTAAGTTATACGACAAAACATGTTACGTTAGTTGTAATTAGTGGAGAGTAGTCGAGGAACGCTTTCAATTTAGTTAATTTCCATGTGTGTAGTTATTAGGATTAATTAGTAAAATGTGATTGTCTATGATTGTTTAATCGTAGACTATTTGATTAACAATCGTATATCAGCGTCGTTTCACGAATTTTGCGATTAATCTGTGTTTTAACTTACTAATCAACGTTACAGTAAATAGAAGATTAAAATATTACATATTCCTATATAATACGTGAAAAAATGCTACATATTGTACTATGCTAAAATACTACATTAGTGCATCGAGATATATCCAATTCGTAGTAATTTCTGAGCCCTTTTCAAAATTTACAATACCTGACTGTTTATTTTTAATGATAACCCGACCTGAATAAGTTTATTCGTCCTCTGTTTGCCGAAAGCTGCAAACTCACATTGTTGCGCTTCAACGTCGTTACAAAAACTCAATAATCGTTCGAATAACTATTGTTCTCTCATGTCTCTCCATTTTTGTTTTTGTTTTTTTTTTTTTTTTTTTTGACGAGTATTCAAAATTTTTCAAAAAGAACGCAACCACACAGCTTCCGCCCAGATGCGACAGATTTTTCTTTACGTAAGTGAATTTCCACTTAATAAGTAAAATAACTTGAGAATGTTATATTAAAAAATTCAAGTAAAAAGTGTTACATCTTTATCATAAATGTTTTTGTTGTGTGCATTTGGAGAATTATTTCCAAAAATAATTATTATGTATACTATATACGTGTGTATGGTTCATCTAGAATTCCATACTAATTGAAAATTATTAAATTGTTTCGTGTAATTAATAAAGAATTTCCTTTTTAGGGAAAATCTCAATTTTTTTACATTGAAAAAGATTGTGGTGATCTACTATTTTGAAATTATTAACACTAGCGATATTATTTTACAGATCAATGACTATTTGATGTTTTGAAAACGATCAACATGAAGTATTTGAAGTTCGTTCTATTTACGTTCAACTTATTGATATGGGTAAAGTATTAATTATTTAATTAATACAGGTTATATCATAGCGTGCCGACCTTGTTTGTATTTTTATTCTTCTTTTTTTTTTTATATTTGCATGAAATAAAAATAAGAATTTAAAAATATTATATGTTTGTTGGTTTTAGTATGTTAATTATTAGTCACGACACGAGTTTGTTCTTTATGAGAAAATATCAAGGCTATTTATACAATACTAAATTATCCTTAACACATATTTTGCACTGATAAGCGATTCTTATAGAATTCTGCGTTCTGAATGCAAATGTAAAAACCATTCTTCTCTATCACTGCCAGTTTTTGAGAAAATCAATTTCCGTTGCATTTATTTGTACGGATAGGTTTGAAACTAATTTTCAAATTCTTGAAACTCAAATCAAACTTTGTAAAGTTTCGAAACTTTCGAAACTGGAAACTCTCGAGCTGAATTTGTGCTGATTTTATTCTTTTAAAAGGAATGTATATTTATTTTAAGAACTGGAATTAACACCTTTATACAAATTTTTAGCACCTTTTTAACAAATTTCTATTCATCGATAAACAAAATACAAAAAAAAAAGTATAAACACTGTACAAAAATATATAATCCAAATCCTTATTTAAGAACATTAACATTCAAATCCAATTTATTAGTTTTTTGTCAACTATAATACCGGATGTAGTTGCCATGTCTTTCAAAGTATTAATGTAATAACATATTTTTTTAGTAATTTCTTTAGAATATTTTGAATATTTTACATTTTCATTTCAGAATTACGATCGATCACATATTCGTGTACATCCTTGAAAACAAGAATCGACCAGCGAGCATTCACAGAGCATTTCACATCGAACATTCGAGATACACACAGATTAAACATGTTTTACTCATGCTCCATATGATTCTTCATTCGTTGATTTTATACTTTTCTCTTTATTAAAAGCTTCTAAAGTTTCGAAGAGACAGAATTCCAAATTCGCGAAACACGAGGCTTTTTTGGACTTTAAAAGATTTCAAGATTTTATTTAATTCATCTAGGCATCAATGTTTTCAGGTTAAATAGAATGTCATTTTTCCATCGGATTACCAAACACAATAAAATAACTGCGTTATTGAAACAAATGAAATACGATGCTAGAATTTTTGTTTCATTTGTGTGAAATAACATTTTCAATGATGCAAGCTAAATTGCAACTACACGAATGAAACGACAGCGTTGCAGTCTATCGCGGAAAATGTCAAGCAGTCGTTTGTGTTAAATGTTATCTAAGGATCACTGGTAATACCTTATGTTTCGCGGAGTTACTGTAACGCTGCGACTGAAAATAATATCTTTACGGTGACGTTCTTTCATGGTTTTCCACAAGAGAACGATGGTCCATCGCTCGCAGTAGTAATAGAGTTTCTTCCAAACCTACAATTTGAAGATAAATAAATTGAAAGATATTCAGAAAAATTTGTACGTCTAGGTGTTTTACAACATGTTTAAATGTTTAGGTACATGATGTAGAAATAATATATTATAATATTTCGACGGAATGAAACTGATTGTGATCATTTATGTAACACAAAAAATATTCAAAGTTTAAAATTTTTTCGCTTTCTCTTTTAAATTTTATATTTTTATGTTTTCTTCTTCGAAAATTATTTTCTCAAAAACCGATGGTTTTCACGTTTAGAAATGTTTCTTAGTTGCTTCACGCGTGATCATTCGGAGATACTGTAGATTCGACGATCCTCTGCAAACATCGACAAACGTCTGCAATTTTAAATGCATTGTTATCAAAATACATTACATATAGGATACTTTATGTAATTTGCATAATTGGACCATGAAACGTAAACAACATCTGAAGTAATAGCCGTGGAAAAATAAAAACAAATTATTTTGCACAAGAACGATTAAATTTCATTGCGATAGTTCGTCGGGCAAACTTAGCTGCATGAAGTACACTATACTTAGTTATATACTCTACCTTATACTCAGTATGTGTATACTTAGTTTCGTTAGAGATAAATTTCATTAGAGATCATTCATGTAGAGAAAAAGCTATAGAGAAAGACATTATTCGACAGTTGGCTGGATGGACGGTACTGACGATAGGAGCATGTTTACTATGCGAGCCAAGCAAAGGATACTTGTTAAACCTTTTCGTACCCGACGCCACCCCACACGAGACTATCAACCTAATCGCTTACAGTTTGCTGGGTCTCGGTTGTACGGTGCTGACGGTCGGTTTCTTTGGATGTCGCGCTGCTCTTCATGGAAATCAATGTATACTGGCCACCGTAAGTTATCGCATAGATTCACCTCGTACATCACACTTACAATAGAACAGATGTGTCCACGATGTATTCTTATCTGCCTAGTACATGAGCATGCTCGTGGCATTGATCGTCACCGAACTCGTCACCGCTGCCGTTGGTGGACTAATGACATTTCAAATACTTTCCGGATTGGAGGAGCGGCTGATTAACAAGTTGGTCGTCGATTATGGCCACGAATCGACCAGCGACATCCCTTTCAGCCACAGCCTCGACTTCGCGCAATATAAGGTAAAGCAGCAGGCTTAACCCCTTGCGCTGGCAACTGGTTCGCGGACCGTAACGAGTGGCCAAAACGTATACGATGACTCGTCGCTTTCTTTCGTCACCGAACTCGTCAGTCATGATATCACTGGATAGAAATTATTGAGAAGCAATAGATTTATTACTTTTGCCTGGACTACGTTCAAATATACTTGAAACTGAGAAAATATCGCAATTTGGGACAAGAAATTCTCGACGTGCGTGACACGTCGTTCCAGCGCAAGAGGTTAATCCCCTCGGTGCATTACAATTTTCTTATATATCGTTTAGAAAGTTCTATCGTCAAAGCATTGTCGTAGAAACGAAGGAACGTGTAAAAATTTAAAAGGTAAAATGGACATGCTGCTCTTCTTTCACGAACATTTTGTGAAAGTAAGGAAAAATAAAAGCTGCAATATTCAAATGTGCAAGATATGTTTAAGACAAAAATTACGGAGCCGATGTATTGACTTTTGGGTTATGTTTAAAGTGAATTAATTATAATTATGTTAAATAAATTTTATTATAATAAATAAATAAATAATAATAATATTATAGTATTATTGTATATTAATAAATTAATTACATTCAAAGTAAAATAATTAAAAGACTTATGTTAGCACTGAATGCGTACATCAAATGAAGAATGCATTTACTTTTATACATGTATAAGATGAATCGTGTAATTTGATCACTTTGAATACCTCCGTTGTTATTATATGTATCATATATTAAGGTATAAAAAAACTTTGTCAATAAAAATTGTTTAATACAGGGTAGGCCATAATATGATGACGATAACTTTTTTTTAGCTGGAGGAGTTTCGGAGATTTCAAGGTCATCCTCATTTTTTAAAATGAAACTCTACATCTTTTTATACGACGATCGATGCAGCATTTTATCCTCCTATTTATGTCGAAAAATTAGGAGATATTTTAACTGTGATTTTGTAAGATTTATGCACAAAAGTCAAAGGACAGTGTAAACACAACACTATCGCTAGCTTCTCGTTTTTCATACAGTTGATTTGACCGAATTAAGATCCAAATATCTCCTAAACTGATATGTACATAGGTTATATACTATATTACAGTATATACTAATAATATACTTCGAAATACGTAGGTTAATTCTTTTTTATAGAGAATGTTGTGCTGCATCGATTAATGGAGTAAAAAATATATCGTTCCACTTAAAAAAGTGAAGGTCGCTTTGAAATAGCCTTGAATTTTTCTATCTACAAAAAAGAAAACTATCACTGTCATATTATCGCCACCTTTGTCAAATTAAACAATTTTTGTTGACAAAGTTTTTTCGTATCTTCAAGAATAACGGAGACATTCAAACTGATCAGATTGATAATTCAATCTGTATACTTTGACAAGTTCAATATATTGTAACATGTTACACTCTTTGAATCTTCAATAAGTAAATCACTTCTTTTACATAAGATTATTTGTACACTACTTCTAGTACGGAGTAAAATATTTAATAATGTAGCATAATTGATCATTTACTTCTGAAGCACGGAATTGCGTGACTACATCCTTTAAAGTTAAATAACTTATCATCGCAAAATTTATAAAATAGCACAAAACATTTAGTCAAGGCTTATTTTCATCACTATTTTCTCTCTTCTCAATGCTTTTGATACTATTTACAAGAAAAGAACGTAACAAATCGTCGCACACGTAGAAAATGCGACATCCCAAAATTTCTATAATATTTCCTCGTTCCTTATCACCTCAAGTCACGAATGTAATTAAAAAAAGTGGCGTCGAGCCGTTAAGAAGAGAACATTTGGGTCGTCTGGCACATATTCGCATAATTATTTGACGATCGTAATGCTGGGTCCACATTGGGCAGAGCTGCTGGCGAATTGTTTGCCAATAGCAATCTGGCGACTACTTTAGCGAACCGCGATCAGATTACAACTCGAGCTCACTTGCAACAGCGTTCACTTGATGAAGAACCTATTCGAAATGTATGTGGATACATTGAGGGTAATCAAATGAACAAGCGTGAAACTGCTAGCAAGCTACTCGCCGGCAATAGTGTGAATTCAATACCCGCGAATTGCTCACGAACTGCTCGCGAGCAATTCTATCCAGTTTGTATCAGGGCTTGACGAAGCTGAAGCTGCTCGTGAGCAATCTTGCCCAGTGTGAACGTGGCATAACGCCATCGCGTAGCGATAGTTTTCTCGTTCGATAATTTTAAAGGCAATCGTCACGATGCTCCACGTTCCACGCAACGTGCGTCGAAAGGTCAGAAGTCGCACGAATATAAATTTCATTTCTCACCCGAGAAATCAAATACATCGAATGCTTCACATCTATTTAGGCAATGCTGTTACAATTCCAATGACAACCAAATGTATCATTTCGTTGCAGTTCAATTGCTGCGGGATATATGGATATGGGGACTACAATGGCACAGCATGGTGGAGAGATGCGCAAATTTCGGGAAACAGGAGGCAAGTCCCGCTCACCTGTTGCGTTTTGAAAAACATAGAGGTACGGATTTATTTTCAGAATCGCTTAGGGCGGCAATATACATGCTAATGAGAAAGAGCATGCCACTGGCGAGTAGTTCGTATGATAATAAATGGCACGCTGCGACAAACGTATGACAAATTGTACATTTGCCAGAGACATGGCATATTTTTACTGGCATGCAGCTTGATCGTTGTTATAAATATGTTAATTACACAATTTACGCATTAGCGTCCTTTACGTAAGAAATTTTACACGGACGTTTTTCGTTTGCAAAATGAAATAAACAAACATTGCATTTTACTGTTACCTGCGAAGCAATGCACAATTAAACTTATTCCTGATGAGGTGCTCCTCAAATTCTTTATTTGATTTTTTTCAATTCAAACATTTGATTGTTAAGCTATTATTGTTCGTTTCTTCAAGTGATTTAGATAAACTCTATCTCGTGCAATTTTATTTTTATAAAGTAGTGGTATTGAACTTCGCAAGCAATATATAAATTTGATTGTTTTACTAGCTTTTCAACGAGGCATTGTTAAGAAAATTAAACAGTTTTTTTTCACCAAAAAAAACATACTTTTTGCAAGCATTCTTTTTTATGTATAAATTTTATGCCAGTAGGTACCATTTTCTAGCTTCTGACATGCTTTTATGCGAGTAACATGTGTATGTTAATCGTCTTTAATTTTAAACGTTATAGAACGTCGACAATACACACACACACACTCTATATATATATATATATATACTTATCAGTATCGAGTACAAATTCGAATTTCAATGTTTCAAAGAATGTCCATTAAAAATGTAGAATTATTCCATGTTTTAAATTACTGACTACTGAATATATAATATTCATTTTATTTTTTGTTAATGCTCGATCTTCTTATGTTTCGTGTTTAATAAAATCGTAAATATATAAGTCATAAAAATAAATAAAAGTTACGATTTTTAACTCGGCCAGATTATTTTTAAATCGTCGATACGACACCGAGTTCACAGTGTTTATTTACCGACATGTTGAAATTTTTGGCAATTATTTCGATGTTTCCATCGACACGAGTTTTCAATGATTTTATTTTCGAGGAAATCGACTTTGAAAATTTCTTCAAGTATACATTTCAATCTAGCTAATTCTAAACGTGGCAGAATGAAAGAGAATTATTCGACCAGCAAAAATAAATAAAAAAATGTACAATAATATTTTTTTATTTAGTTTTATTTTCTAGAAAATAGATTTTGTATTTATTTCGTTAAAAGTTGCCTTGCTGATCCCAACTCAATTTTCTCAAAAACGAAGCGTCGAATCAAAAAATTTTATTCTTTATTTTTTTTTTATTTTTTATGAGATATCATCTCCTGTTCACTTATACATGTTATTCTGACGCAGCTTGTCTATTAATACCATTAGTTTATAAATATTAGTCCATTATTTTATAATTACTTATCCATTGTTACCACTAGTTTATGAATATTAATCTAAATAGTTTTAACTTTTATTGAATAAAAGTAATTGAAATAACAGCAGCTAGGAACAAAATGTATCATGAATAAATGTGATTTATGATAGAAAGCAACGATACAGTACACGAACAAGTATCGATAAAGTTAGGCGCGCCGAGTTCAGTAGAATTCGTCAAGTGTCTCCGTCTTTTCGAAGTGAAATCTGAACAGTGTGATCATGCTCCGTGGAAATCAAACTGTGGTTGTAACCTTAATTTTGTAAAATCTATCGTATGAAAGAGGAGGAAACTATTGTTGTGGTCATATTGTCCTTGTCTTTCATGCGTAGATTTTGTAAAATTAAAGTTGAAATATTTCCTAAACTAACAGTTTTTCGACACACATAAATTAATATCTTTTTACAGAGAACGACAAGTTCGATTAATTAAAATAAAAAATATTGCATATCATTTCATTTACAAAAGAATCGGGGATGACGTTTCCTGAACAACATTGAAAATATAAAAAATTAGAGTACACTATCACGTCGATCGTACAAAACGTTAGAACCTTCATCCTTCTTCATTTTTTTCAGAAAAAAATGTGAATTACGAGAAAAACGTGATATTACTATCACGAACACGTTGTATGACATGACTTACAAGGGAATATTATAAATATATAAATATATATATATATATAAATATCAATTTCTATTTCCTTGCAGGTAGTAAATACGGAAAGTCCAATGAGCGTCGTGTCGAGAGTGTTTAACAAAGATGTAAGTATTTTCGATTTACGTCTACATTTTTTTCTATATTTCATTCACGAAATTCTTATTTCTTGACGAAAGACCGAAAAACCGTGGCTAAACCCGAAACCAATAGACGAGGTAGCGTGTCAAGTGGAAGACGAAGAAGGTCATGATGGATACCGACATAAAGAGGTACAATTTCGCTCCATGATTTAGTCGTTTTACAAAGGGCAGATTGTTCGATTCAACGGTGTATGAAGGATTTACACAATCGTACATTCTACAGTCAATTTCAATTTTAATCTCAACGTCGTTCAAACATGAAAAGGAATATTTCTTTTTCGAAATATCGTATATAAAGTCACACGGCTTGTAGATTTAATGCGATAAAGGTAAGTTCATTTTCTGGTGTATGTAATTAGGATAATATATTTATTTTTTATACATTTTATTATATTTTATATAAATATTTGTTTTATTATATTTTTATATTATATATATATATATTTATGTTTTATTATATTTTTATATTTTATATATTTATATATATAATATATATATTTTTATATTTTATATATTTATATATATAATATATATATTTTTATATTTTATATGTTTTATTATATATTTTTCCGATATATGTAATAGGATTATATACTTGTTATATTTGAAATACCGTTTAATACGAACCGGAGAACATTTACGTATTTCTTAGATCGCCTCTAGATTTACTTGTTATTAGAGCAGCTCGCGAATAGTTTGAGTAGTATGTGGACAGTTTAGCGAAAAACGAGCAGCATGCGACAAATTGCTTAAGAAATAGCGAACAATGTTTGTTCTGGAAGCGGTACGTTTCAAACGATTTGTCTGTGAACTTGAAACGTGGCTGGATGTCTGTAAACATCGTTTACTCACACTTGGTAAGTTAAACTAGACTAGACGATTATTTTCCTTCGGCTCTTCAGCCTGCAAACACCGAAAACAGTGAAAACAAGATAGCAATTGTTTTGCGAACTCCAGTGTAGATAAAATGCTGTTTCTGTCCAGTTTGGACCTGGCTTTGCGGTGAGTTCATAGCAGATAGAACTGTTCGCGAGCAGTTTGAATGCGGCGTTACTTGTCGCAGCTCTCAATGCATCCACATGTTTCGAGTTCGCAAATAGATTCTTTGATGAACAGTGTTCGCTGCTGCAATTCGTTGAAACTGCTCGCGAACTGTTCCCCGACAACAGTGCGAACGCGGCATTTTGTGACACAGGATGAAGAAGGATCATTTCATTTGAATCATTTGAAGATCTGAACGACAATTTATTTAAATTATCAAAATCTCCGACGTTTATTTTATCAATTTGATTAGTCGACTTTTGTTTGAATAAAAGCCGAAGATTCAGATAAATTAAGAGAGTGTGTACCTACCTATGTCAATCTACACAGTGAACACCTATGATCGACCGCTGTAACAATAATGAGAAATTGAAGTTAAATCTACTAAAATTAATCTTTCGTATTGTAAAATGTTTGCAGGGCTGTCTTCCTAAAGTTACGAGTTGGTTACAATGCGAGAGCTTCACATTAGTATTTCTGGGCATGGCGATGGCTGGTATACAAGTATGTTTTCGTAGAACGTACAAGATTTAAATTGTTCGAAATCTAATGCGTACATGCGCGTGTATGTTTCAGACATTCGGTATAATAACTTCGGCTTTCCTTTGTCGAACGATAAGGGACATGCAAGCGGATTGAGATGCCAAATGTATAATACGGAACGAAGGAGAAACCAATTTCCAGTTCCCAGTTCGGTTGGGCTTAAGAGGAAATCAAATGCATTATTTTAACGTTTCATCTGAGTTTCAACGATGCTGCAGTGGAAAATCGATCGAGGGAACAACGATTCACGTGATAATAACTAAACATTCCGAGGAAATTTCGCGAGAGATTCGACGAAACAGAATTCCCGCAGAATCTCTGGCAGAAAGCTTGTCTTTATTTTTAAGAACATTCGGTGGTTGCAACGTTTATTGTAGAGTATTGTAGAGTATTGAAAGCCGTGCTTTCTCGTAACCATCCCGTCCCTTGTATGTGTGCGTGTGTCTCGTTACAAAATAACGTGCGAAATTCGAACGAGAGAGAAACGAATATTTACAATATTACAATATTAATATTACAATATTAAGAATAGTACAACATTAATATTACAATATTAATATTACAGTATTAATACAACAATATTAAGAATACTACAATATTAATATTACAGTATTAATATAACAATATTAAGAATACTATAATATTAATATTACAATATTAAGAATATTACAACATTAATATTACGGTATTAATATTACAACATTAATATTACAATATTGAGAATATTATAATATTAATATTACAATATTAAGAATATTACAACATTAATATTGCAATATTAAGAATATTACAACATTAATATTGCAATATTAAGAATATTACAACATTAATATTACAGTATTAATATTACAATATTAATATTACAATATTAAAAATATTACAACATTAATATTACAATATTAAGAATATTACAACATTAATATTGCAATATTAAGAATATTACAACATTAATATTGCAATATTAATATTACAATATTAATATTACAATATTAAGAATATTACAATATTAATATTACGGTATTAATATTACAACATTAATATTACAATATTGAGAATATTATAATATTAATATTACAATATTAAGAATATTACAACATTAATATTGCAATATTAAGAATATTACAACATTAATATTGCAATATTAAGAATATTACAACATTAATATTACAGTATTAATATTACAATATTAATATTACAATATTAAAAATATTACAACATTAATATTACAATATTAAGAATATTACAACATTAATATTGCAATATTAAGAATATTACAACATTAATATTGCAATATTAATATTACAATATTAAGAATATTACAATATTAAGAATATTTACAATACTGTACATAAAATGTTGATATCTCTTTGTTGAAGTCAATCAACATTTGCGATGTCATCTTGTGTGGTATTCATACTCGAAAATTTCGGAAAAGGAGATTTCCTCATACACGCGAGATACATACTCTAAAATGGTAAATTTATAATTATAGGTGAATCTGTAAATACACGTGTAAGTGGTTACGTATAACAATAAAACGACGTGAGAAGGCTCTAGGCGATGAAAGATCCAGAGTCAGATAATAAAACAGAACCAACAAAGTTGTCGTTCTTACATTCTTCGCGAAATTCACTTCACACGCGACAATCCGCGACATCTGTAATCTGCGCCATTTTTAAAACGCCGTGTGATTTATACGTTGGCAAGTGCATATGTTCCAAACTACTTTGTTTACTACTATTTTTTACTGGGAAAACACACCGTCGAAGAATGAATGTACCCAATATCGATGTATACGTGTATGATTCATAATACATATATACTGGCACAAATCAGTATCCAAATAGAACAAAACCGAAAAGCTCTATATATTCTCCGTCATAGTGCGTCTGCGGCAGCAAGGAGGCATTTTTGGTTTGTTGAATAACGTTGTTCGGGCAAACAGAGAAGACAGATGTGTACATCTTACAATAATTCGCGCCAAATAGATAATACGATATATTAATATACGTACATACCTTGTGACGAGCGTATTTAACTTTGTTACATCTTTATTTTTCTGATGAAATTTGTTGGAAGATGTTTGACGTATTCATAAAATACGTTAGGAAAACAAAATAAAATTATTTCACTCCATACATGGAAGTTTATTCATTTTTTTTTTTTTTTTTTTTTGTTTTTGTTAGACGATCCCTTTTTTTAAACAAGCAAACTAAAGAGAAGAAGTAAGGAAAATTGAGAAACGATGTTTCTCTTGCATTTACAGAGTATAAACGCTTTCTATAGGGTGGTCACTGAAAGACCGAATGTCACAAAACAAAAATAACACTTACAAACACGTGTTTTTAAAATTTCTTATTATTTTACTTGTGAAATATGATTAACGGATGTTTTTTTTCTATAACCTGCAAGAAAAGAAAATAAAGAAGATTGAAAATGAACAAGTTATGACTTTCTTCAAACCCTTTTTTTTAGTTTTTCAGTGGCCACCCTGTATATACAGAATGTAAACACGGCAACATCGTAGCGTGAGTCTACATCTTTGAATAGGCAGAGATTTATTTTAAAAAAATAGCGAAATTATTGTGTCGTATTTTATTTATCACGAGAAGGAAAACATTTTTCAAGTTTCATTGGCTCTTACATTGTGTCTATTAACATGTTTCACGTTTCACAATCAGATGTAAAGTAAATAGTGTTACACATTAACGATGAAACCGGGGGAAAGATCTTCAACAACTAAATGATCTGACGTGAAATAATCTGAATAGGACAAAATGCTTAAAAATTTTGTGATATTGAACCAAATAAATTTGTGATACTCGAAAATTGTTTACTGTATGGGAACATGAGACAAAATGGAAATTGAAGGATATCGACGAGGAATATACGATTTGGTGTTACTACTTCCGGAGTAAATGTTAATGCTAAATCAAAAAGCGTAGAATTACGCTATGGTGGTCGTGTGGTGGTTTACTTTTCACACACCCTGTAGTAAATATATCGATGCTAACTGATATTACGATAAAAATGTAAAAGATATATAACTGACTTTATTAAATATTATTTTATATACATGTAAATTAAAAGTTACAGATTTTTACGGAACCAATCAAGTCGACAGTTTCACGTCGAAAATGATGTAAAAGCGAGGAATTTTTCTCACGAATACTACGAATAAAAGTACACGTTACGTTCGTTCACTCGTTGAACAGGTCTACAGTTTAGCAAGATAGGACCATCCGATGAGCAAATTTGTCGAAATTGTGCAACCTATAGCAAATGATTAATATGCGTTAAATAACATAGAGGTATATTTGATTAATAACTGTTGCAAGTTTTACTTGAGACGATGATATCGCTATTGGCTCAGGCTGCAAGATCCACGTAACGATTTCGCTGCATGGTGGTTGTGTAAGAGAACCATTGTACGTATAATAATCCGTCTCGAAATATGGAAAGATCCATAGCAATGGAAACGGTGGTACGTGCACCTTCGTCCCTGGTTTAACGATTCGCCACAGATTTGTTATAACATGATCCAAATAAGAATTGTCCGCATTTGTAATCTATTTGTATTAATCAATACTTAATTTACATTGATTCACAACTGATTTAGCTTTTAATTTGTGACTATTTAGCTTTTTTAAAAATTGCAAACGACATAAATTTTGTTTTTAAATTGTGTAAAACTTTTTTTTCATTATTTATTAGCTCTTAATTTTTATTAACTATTCAGCTTTTTTAAAAATTGCAAACGATATAAATTTTTCTTTTTAAATTGCATAAAACTTTCTTTTTTATTTTTATTAATCTACAACTAATTTAGCTTTTAATTTTTATTAACTGTTTAGTCTTTTTAAAAATTGTAATCGATATAAATTTTTTTTTAAATTGTACGAAACTTTATACTTGTTTTTCAAATTGTATAAAACTTGTGTTATAATCATTTCTTACGAAGCAGCCAAAGCATAATTACACGTGTAATTTGTATTGAAGTAAAAAGAGAATAACTCGGAATTTCTTGGCAGCAAGAAACTACAATATTCTATTTTTTATTTAAAGCAACGACGTTTTTCATATTGGCAAGAAGTTAACAATATATTCCTAACCAATTTTGTGTAAAATCTAGTTAATTGTTGAAATGAAATTTCACCTGAAAGAAGAACGAGACGATCAGTATGCCATCGCTTTCTTTAGCAGCAATCGCATCCAACAGCGTATTGAAGCCCCGTTTTATGTGCCACACTTGTAACTCCATGGGATATCGAATATAATCTAACGTGTGTTCGCTGCCTTCGTCGTTCGACTGTCCCCAGTGAAACACCATCGAGTACAGGTCGTAAATGCTGGTTAGACATCCACCTTCGATGTACGGTCGATTCAAGTTCCCCCACGTTGTGTTTAGTGTCACTAGAGATCGAGTAATTACCATTGAAAGAATTTATAACGCGAGAGGAATAATCCTTGAGAAATTTGTAACGAAAAATGAGATGCAAGTTGAAATGTGACAAAACGTTCTTGTAAACCTTAAAACTCAATTGATAGGATATAATTTTAAAATAACATAAGCCGTAAGAATAATTTGCGAATAATTTGCTGCAATAATATTAACATTATTTTTGTATAATATTATAATAATATTATATATAGTATCATAATATTTATAATTATAATATATAATACTATAATAATATTACAGTATCATATATAATATTATAATATTTATATAATTATATTATATTATATAATAATATAATAATAATATATATATAATATTCTAATAATATTAATTTACGAGGAGCAATTTACAATGCAAATACAATTTCAGCAATAATTAGGCAGAATTGGGCAAAGAATGAATCAATGATTACACTCCAACTTTAATTGTTAATCATAAATAACGATATCTATTTTAATTGTTAGTTGCAATGATCGATTAAATACGTTTTAATCGTTAATTGCGATTGAGAATTAAATTCATACTTTAATCGTCAACTGGTGTTAACAATTAAATTCGTTTTTATTTTAATCGTCAATTAGATACCTCATTAACAATAAAATGCTAAAGTTCCTTTTGTAATGAAATTAGTTTTCAATGCGTGTCTTTTTGTTTGTGATTAGGTCGCGAAATATCGTGCAATAAGGTGTTAACGCTTTTGTAGGTCCGTGAACAGTAAAGTAATATTAATACCTAATGCAACGAAATGAAGTTCCCTTTTATTATTGTTTGATTAGTTAATAAATTTTTAAGGGATTTAAAATAAATTAATTATGCTTGCATCTCTATATCTCTTAGTAGTTCGAGTTCGGAATGTGTTTCATTTCGATTGTAAAATGTTTTAACTTTAAAGCGTCGATGTTTTATTACAATTTCAAAGTGTATCTTCGATTTAAATAAATTTTTAATTATTACTAATTATTTGGATCAAGGACCTTGAAATATGTTATCACGACTCTAAGCAACTTTTTTTATACGTTACCATTGCTCGACTTTAGCTTCCGAGATATACGAAAAAATATTTTTTATTCTATAGATACAGTGATGAGCAGAACTGGACATACACGTGGAATTTTTAACATAATAGATAATATTTTATTAAATATTTGCATTTAGAATGCAAACAAATGAAATATATAGTGTTTTGTAGGACAGTTCAGCTTTTCAAAAAAAATTTTGCCATCAGTATTTTGACAGATACAGAAATGTTTTCGTGGAATCAGTTTTGCGTCGCAATTAATTCAAATGGAAAATTATCGATACTTTAGATTGTTACAACTTCGTAAAAGAAAAAAAGATCGTATAGCAATCTATTTGATGTCGTTATAAAGCGTGAAAGTTCTATACAATCCTGAATTCGTTCTTTTTCCAAGACACTTTAACACCGTATAGCAAATGGAAAAATGTTATGTATAAAATTTATATTAAAATTTTATTTACGACTAACTCGTGAAGAATTTAAATTTCTGGATTTAAATTCGATCTGGACGATTAAAATTCCCCTTCTAATACGATCCTTAAATCTGTGTAATTTTTTTCATCGTTTTATTAAACTTTGAACGACAAAAAAATTCAAGAAGTTCTAAATGGTATTAAATTATTTAATAATTACTAAATGGTATTAAATTGTTAAATTATTAATATGTTAATTATTAATATTTTAAATTAATGATATACTAATTATTAAATTATTAGTATATTAATTATTAAATATACTGATAATATGTTGATTATTAAGTCATTAATATATTAATTATTAAATACTAAATAAACAAATATTAAACGAGCGAGTAGTCAGTTTGCTTATTGAATTAGCGGTGAAGTTGCACCATTATTTCCATTGTTCGCTATGATCATTGATAATGGTCTTTTGTCGTAGCCATTCCATCGAAGAGGTTTGGATGGTTGCACCACAACGGCGAGTTGCGTCGTAATGTTGATTGGTGACTGATTGCTACCGTTACTATCAGGATACAACAGTTTCCACATGTGGGGCCCATTACGGTCCGTATAACCGAATGCGAACGAAGGGAAATTGCATTCGTTCTCCACCCAGGGAAATAATTGGGTCCAATCCAGAACTTCGGTCAATAGCAAGACTGCGACGAGCGGTTCAAGGTGAAAAATGACATGTACGGTTAATAAAATAGATAACAAAGTTGAGTAAATCTTCTTACATATGAGGAGGACACTGCTACATATGATCATGAATTCCGACACTGATATGTTTATCATTTTCATGAATCATTTAAATTATATCGAGAAATACGAGACTCTGCATAAAACTTATGATCGCATACGTTTTGTTACATACATACACACATATACATATACATACATACACATAAAAATCTCACTTGTGAATTTGAAAAAAAAATGTTTCGTAGAATAACCTGCTGGCTGCACAAAATAAATAATCGACGAACATCGAACTCGATATACTGGAATACAACTTCAAACCGTGGTTTCGTTGTTTCGATCGATCGATGTTGCGTTGCTTCTTTTTTTCTTTTTTGCGACACTTGGGAAAATCAAATTTGTAAAAACTGTACACAACGTGATGAGAAAATTAAATTGCAATATTGAAAAATGTAGGGCACAGTAAAAATTTCGCCAACTGTAGCAAGAAGCAACGTAATATCGATAACTGGTATCGAAAAATCGAAACAACGAAACCGCGACTTCTCTATGAAGTTGTATCTCAATACTCAACATCGAGCTCGATGTTCGTTGTTTATTCATTTCGCCTACATATGTAGCCGGCAGGTTATTTTATTAAAAGTTTTCTCGAAAATTCACAAGTGAAATCTTGTATGCATATATGTATGTATGTATGTATGTATGTATGTATGAATGTGTGTATGTATATACATGTGTACGTAATAAAAAGTATGCGATCGTAAGTTTTACGAATAGCCCGTATCTCTCGAACGTAATTAAGTGAAACGCTGTATTATACAATCAATGTTGCATAAAATAATAAAAACAATCGTTGTATAAAGAAGAAAAAAGGAAAAAAGAATGCAGTGTGCAGGTAAAAAACTATCATTGAAAATTTGTCCTCCGCTATCCAGCGCTATCGTTGACACATGTATCATTCTAGGTGATGGTCGAAAATGGGGCCAGTCCCCAATCGATATCGACGAAAACAATGCAATCGGGATAAAGTTCCCTGCGCTTATTATGAGCGGCCACTGGAACCAGGATGGTAAAGTTAAAATGCGAAACAACGGCACTACAGGTGAGCCAATATCTTTGTCGAGAATTTATTCAAATCGCCGATCGAACTTTTAACGTCCTGCGAGATTATAGTACAGAACTGAGATTAACCACTTGCGCTGTGCAACTGACTGCGGACCATAACGAGAGACCGAACCGTATAACAACAATTCGTCGCTTTCTTTTTCTTTTGAACTCGTCGGTACGATATCACTGGATAGAAATTATTGAGAAGTAACAAATTTGTTATTTGTTTTGCCTGGGTTATACTTAAATGTACTTGAAACTGAGAAAATATTGCAATTTTGGGACAAAAAGTTCTCAACGTGCGTGGCACGTTATTCCAGCGCGAGAGGTTAACCACTTGCGCCGACAACTGACTGCGGACCATAACGAGCGACCGAACCGTATAACAACAATTCGTCGCTTTCTTTTTCTTTTGAACTCGTCGGTACGATATCACTGGATAGAAATTATGGAGAAGTAACAAATTTGTTATTTGTTTTGCCTGGGTTATACTTAAATGTACTTGAAACTGAGAAAATATTGCAATTTTGGGACAAAAAGTTCTCAAAAAGCGCAAGTAGTTAAGCTATTTCGAGTTTTATCATTTCTCTGTCACATTTTCACGCGCGAATATTACGAAATTTTGACGAAATAACGAAACTGCTCGTCCGCTAGTTCAAATAACACTGGAAGAGAATAAAAGTCCAGCGACGATTCATGGCGGCCCATTGGCAAACGACGTGTACGAATTGTCAGAAATAGTATTTCGATGGGGTTCGTCGAACTGCAAGGGCGCGGAGCACACGTTGAATGGCACTTGGTTCACGATGGAGGCAGAGGCAATACACTTTAATAAACGATACGAAACAATCGACAATTGTTGGGACAAGCACGACGGACTGGCGATCTGCTCCTACTTCCTACAAGCTTATCAAGTTCCAGTTTGGGATGAACATCCGTTGTTTGCCAAAATCACTGACAACTTGTACAAGATCATCGAGTCCGACTCGTGCGTGAAGTTACTCCCAAGTATGCCACTTGTGATCCTCTCACGGTATTTCAACCTCTTGCGCTGGTAACTGGTTCACGGACCATAACGAGTGACCAAACCGTCGTACAATAATTCGTCTTCTTTTTGAATTCATCGCTATAACACTGGATAGAAATGACTAAAGAGTAAAGAAATTTATTATTCGTTTTGCCTGAGTTTCGAAATAATACTTAAAACTGAGAAAATATTGCAATTTTGGGCCAAATATTTTCGACGTGCGCAAGAGGTTAAACGCATAAAAAAGAAAAAAAAAATACATAAAGATGAATCGATAGCATTGTATATGTAATTCTTGTGTGTGTGTGTGTGTGTGTGTGTGTGTGTGTTCACTTTTTAATCCCATCTGTTCTATTGTTGATTGAAGATTGCTTGTGCTGGATGAGACAGGCTTGTCAAGCATCCGGCTACTACACGTATCTCGGCTCGATCACGACCTTTCCGTTTTGCGAATGTGCCACTTGGATCGTTTTCCCAGAACCAGTCAGGATTTCAGAAAATCAAGCAGAATTGTTTCGAATGTTACGCAATAAACAAGGGGTGTTCATTAAGGAGAATTATCGAGAGGTACAGAAATTAAACGGTCGGGTAGTTTATTACGTCAATTAAAAATTGGTTCGATTGAAACTATTAAATGGCGTATATTTATACATTGTATCTACAAACACGTGTAAAATCGAATAAAAATCTAATGTGTCGAAAATACACAAAATATGGTCAGTTTATCGATCTCTAGTTAGTAATAGGTATGAATATCTTAAAATATTGAAAGTATCGTATCGAAGTTGTGCAATTATGCAACAAGCTTCATTTCAAAGATCGTAACATGTCGTCGGTAATGTAATTGTTTTCATTTCCCATTACTTTGTTCTATTTCTGGCTCATCTAGATGGAAATTTTTGTGATGTTCCGTCAAAGAATCCGTTCAATCGTGTAGAAACGAGAAAATGTCGAAGGAAAGAAGAAAGCAGGCAGGTACAAAGAAACATGTGTATTGTCGTTGGCAGTTTCTAAATCGTTCCAAAGACTTTCAAACTTGGCGATTTTTCAAGTTACCAAAACTGCCACCTTGTCTACGTCATCGACGGGATTACCTAAATGGCGACAGTCACCGATTAATCTATGCAAAACAGCTACGTGGACGAAGAAATTCTCGCCGCTGTATATGACAAACTATTGGTTAAACGAAGGTACAGCTACGATGACGAATACTGGTAAAACTGGTAACTTTCATTCGCAAATATTAATGTCGTAAATACCTGAATTTTGCTTTGCGAATATTTTTTTTCTTTTTTTTATATAGGGGTTTAGAGTTTAGAGTCGCATCGACTACGAGGTCTTTAGCAACGTGCTGGGATTTTCTCTTTATATCTGGTCTAGTAGTTGGATCTCCTTTAGATAGTTGATAACGTTTTCTTGTTGTCTCTGGCAGGTTAGAGCAGTGTTTTGGTTTAATCCGTATCTACTTCTTAGCATTTTCTGCATTCGTGTAGCAGGTGTTGGCTGGCGATTTGTTGGTTGCAGCTGTTGCAGAGGTGGAAGCTGGTTCTGTTTTGCTTAGGAGGTATTCGTGTGTGATCTTGGAGTGTCGAAGTCATAGCTGTCCTTTCTTTTCTGCTGATATTGTTGTTTGGTATTTTTTGGTAGAAATGCTGTGCCATGTCGTGTATTTTGGTTCTATTTGTCGTAATCCAAATTCTGTTCCATTCTTCTCTTTCCGCTTTGGTCGTTGAAGCTAGTAAGGTCTTGGTGTGGCATTGGGATGCTTGCTTCGTTTGTTCGGTCTGTTGTTGCTTCTTTGGCTAAGGAGTCGGCTTTTTCGTTTCCTTCGATTCCTTGGTGTGACGGGATCCAGGTGATTATTATTTGTTTATGGTCGTTGGTAAGTTCAATGTATGTTTCCTGAACCATTTGTACGACTTCGTGCTTTTTGGTGGTATTGGTGTTTGTCGTGATCGAAGTCAAGGAATCTGATTGGTATTTGTTTTCTTGGATATATCGTAGTGCTTCTAGTATAGCGTACGTTTCAGCGATTAGGATGGATGTGTGGTCGGAGAGCCGTTGTTTTTCAGTGGTGCTTTCTGTGACGATTGCGAATTCGGTGTTTGATCTTGGAAGCGTCTGTGTAGATCTTGTGGTAATTCTTATAGGTGTTGTTTAATTTCTGAAAATCCTGTTTCTGTTCTATGTTGCTTTTTTCATTTTTTTTTTTTTTTCTTTTTGCGATTAGCCGTAGGTCGGTGTTTGTTCTTGGTGTTTTTAATGTCCGTGGGGCTATTTTTTCGTGGTTGCGTTCGATGATTGGTGTTGAAGTTTTAGGAATATTCTGTTTCAGTTAGCATAGAATTTTCCGACAGAGCGCCGCCTACGATGCGAGGCGGTCCTTTGGGTAAGGACGAGTTTCAGTTCATGAATGTGCAATTTCGCTGGGGCCCAGAAAACTCATTGGGTGCCGAACATTCTATAAATGGGATCTGGTTAGATAACTGGCCTTTTCAACATTCCTCCTAAAATGTACAAAATTATCTACGTTTCAATTTCGATTCTTCTGAACGCAGGTACTCTATGGAAGCGCAAATAATGCACTGGAACACTCGTTACGGATCGATAGAGAAGTGCTTGGACAAGCCAGATGGAATTGCGATACTCTCTTATCTCATGCAAGTGCGTATACGTTGTCACAATTGTTTCAGACGATTCACTTATACTATATTATACTTTACTATGATGCGTGAACATTTCAAATGATTCAAAATAGACGATCGGCTGCCCCGGGATTCCTGATAATCCTTCTCTGACAAAGATTACTGACAGCTTGACAAATATCAAAAGAATGGGAAGCAGTACCGAGATTTCACCTGGTGACAATTATTTTCATTTCTCCTTGTTCTACTAGTTCCTGTTATTTACAAAGTTTTTTATTATCCGCAAGATTATTTCAGTAGATTATCAATGTTTCATAGACTGCCTGCTTTGGATGTTAGAAGCGTGCAAGGGCCACGGTTATTATACTTATTCCGGTTCTCTTACCGTTTCACCGTACAACGAATGCGTCATTTGGATTATTCCGTCTGCTATAACGAAAATATCCGCTCGTCAGGTATTTTTTATTCGAAACGTCTGTCATAGTGTGACGCACGACATCGTGTTACCTTTTATAATATTTTTACACCAGATAGATGCGTTTAGGAGTCTTTATGACGACAAATGGAAAAACATATCGGGAAACTGTAGACAGCAACAAAATCTCAATAGAAGAAGGATTTTATTTGCTATGGACGATGCTGTAGCATAGGAAACTACTAATCTATTATTAACTAAACATGAAATTTTAAAAATGTTTGATTTATAAAAATAAATATGTATGAAATAAAATAACATGAAATAAGCCGTATCTGAAAAATTTTAATTTTGAAAAATAATATTTAAAATTATTTCTTACAAAATATACGAGATTTGTCTTATGCGTTACGCTAATGACATGTCTTAAAATTTATATTGTATATGTATAACATTATGTATGAGAAAAGAATTGGTTAGAATGTACCTGTTATTCTTCAACCTTCGAAATTATTCTAATTACTCAATTTTTTTTTCGAATTATTAGTCGTTTTATTAATTTTTACGAATTTCATTTTCGAATAATTAAAATTATTTTCAACAATTCTGCTACAATTCTGATTCTATCTATATATTTACCGATTCGTATCTTAGAAAGTTACTTGTTTATTAATGTGTCACACACGGCCACAATTCTCCTCACACGACGTACACAATATCTTATTCATTATGTCATCTCCAAAGGAAAATTAAAGATACTCGCGGACATGTTTGAAACTAGAATATTATAATTCCGTAAAATTTTTAATTTGATCTTGCAACGATGTCTGAATATACAGGTTTAATTGGTAATCCAAACTTTTAATATCTCTTGTTTGGTTATATGTCATGCAATGTGAATAACTCTATTTGCAAATCTAATTTTTCTTCAAGGCTTACCAACGACCGGTCAATCTCCAATTAATCTAGATGATCGTTTAGTACGAAAACGTAGATATCCTCCGCTTGTTTTAAATGGTCACTGGTTAAACGATGGAGAAGCACGATTGTTAAATACTGGCACTACAGGTTGAATTGATAAAATATTGCAGTTTCTCTATATCAATCGAATCAAATAATTATATTACAATTAAAAGAATTGAACAGTTGTTCAATTTAATTGGCAGTTAATTATAAGTGTCAAAAATAAAATTTATATTTTATATATATATATAATCCTTTTATTTGCAATTAAAATAATCTGCTAAATAATTTCTCAAATCTTCTTAAACTCATCGTGAATTACTTATTACATGACTGTCACGTAATTGTTACATAACTGTTACAACTGAGGACTTTTACACAGATTCGTATTTCTGAAAATAAAATTAAAAAAATGAAATCTCGATAGAAAATTGTTTTATGTGCCAAATATCATAAAAATCAACATAATTCATATATTTTATATTTACACGCACTGTTCGCAGTATCGAATTCTAAAATTTCTCGTAAATACGTAAAAATCCGGGGTCTAATTATAACAAACGAAAGATAAGACAACGAGTGTAAAGATGTAAGATCAATATTTTGAAAAATTGATTCGATCGAGAGTGGCACGTTGTTAAGATCAAAACTCCAGTACTCCAAATTCTAACACATTTTTGAATATCTAGCTAAAATATATTTAACTGGAAATAGAATTCCATCCACGATTTGCGGTGGACCCCTTTCAGACGACGTATACGAGCTAATGGAAGTGCATTTTCACTGGGGCGAAGACGACTGCAAAGGCGCTGAGCACACAATCAACAATACTTGGTAAAAGAAGAGAGGAGGAACCTAAACTCCATGCTCGTTCTTTTTGTTTCCTTTAATTACATAATTTTCACGCTCAAGGTATTCAATGGAATGTCACGTGTTACATTGGAACAGAAAATATCTAACCGTAGAGGAGTGTTTCAGACACAAAGATGGTTTTTGCATATTGGCATATTTATTTCTGGTACGAGTCGTCGATTCTTGCATTCGTCTTTCAACATTCAAGTTTCGTTTCTATGTTTATCTTCTGTCAAAGGTACAAATCTTGCCTGATTTTAAAATAGGTCCAACCAAGTTATTGCAGTTGCATTAATCCACAATTGGAAAGGATAACGGAATACTTGAAGTACATTTTGGATCCAGACATGGAAACAAAAATACCAGCTAGTAAGGATCGGATATATGCAATTTGGAACATTATTTCGTTAAAATAATAATATATGCATTATCTGAATATCTAAATATCAATTTCTAGTTGTACTGTATATTATTTGATATTATTTCATTGATTTTACTTATCAATTATCAAATGATATTATTTTATTATATTTTATACAGTTATATAATTTTATATTATTTATTATAGACATGGAAACAAAAATATCAGCTAATAAGGATCGAATATATGCAATTTGGAACATTATTTCGTTAAAATAACAATATATGCATTAACATAATATCTGAATATTAATTTTTAGTTGTGATGTACACTATTTGACATTATTTCATTAATATTATTTATCAATTATCAAATAATATCATAACGTACAAATAATATTATTTTACTGTGTTACGTTATTTATTATGTTCATCAGTGACATTATTTGATCAATAATATTTCGCAATATCTCTCGTAGACTGTTTAGCATGGATGCGCTGGGCAACGTATTGTACTAGATATTATACGTACGCAGGATCATACAATGTCGCTGATTATCCAGAGTGTGCTACTTGGATTGTTTTCCCCGTAGTTATACCCGTACGATCCAGTGAAGTGAGTTGCGACAACATTATGTACCAATATACAGGATGCATGCGCATAGATGAAAAAATTCTACTGAACTATGAAATCAATTCGCAGATAAAGGAATTTCGAAGACTGAGAGACAAGGATGGGAATTTCATCAAGTCAAACTGGCGAGAAATACAATTGTTGAAGTGCAGACAAATCTTTCTAGCAGTTTCTTAAGTCAAAATCCTCCCAGCAGTATTTTCAAGTCGCCTTCAGACTCATCTTTGCCCAATCTCCTCTGTAATCTCTCTGTAATCACACTTGACGAGATATACAACGAAATAACGAAAGTCGCTGCGAGATTTTAATTAATTATATTATTTAATGGCCACACAATCGTTTCATTTATCACGTTCGTTCAAATTATTAAACGACTCGATGGACGCGAATACTCGTACCATCGTTTGCCCCAAATGTTCATAAATACGGATAAAAAATATTTCGCCGTAAAGAGAATCGTCGGTGGGAATTGTACAGCTTTTCGCTGCTGTTCGAACCTGACTGTTTTGCAGACGAACATTCGATCTTTTCCCTCGTTTGTTTCGCAGATCACTGTCCTTGATAGACTGCTGAGATACGTTTGTCGTCAAAGACACGCCAGAAATCCCTTTATGGTCATTTAGTAAGTGAGCGTTCCTTGCTAACTCGCTTTCAGTCTCGAATATATTGAAAAACGTGCACAGTATGTTATACACCGTTTCGTGCTTGTTGCACTGCACAGATCTGTACAAAGTTGGCTCCAAGCATTCTCTGTAAAGTTCGCTGAACCGCGACAGCATGATGTTTCTACGTTCAGGCTGCTTGATTCCCAGCAATGTATCTCGTATGTCGTTCAACGACATATTCCAACGGTACTTTGTTTGATTCGTCGCGCCGTAGTAAACCTTGTGAAATTCGATCAACAGAGTCGGATTGTGAGAGCACAGTGGATTCTTCGTGGCAAACACATCTGACTCTAAAAATAAGCTACCGTACGCAGGCTCTGGATGCTTGATCAAGCTAACGTTTTCCATAATGTCGTTAATGATCTCTCGTACCGCGGCATCTCTCACGCACCGATCCAAGTACTTGTCCACTATCTGCACAGACTCCAACCTCGCCAAGCGAACGTTCGAGCTCTCCTTCGAGCAACCCCAGAATCGAAATACCAACGACGACGGGCACAAGATCGGTTCGGTTACGAGTTGCCAAAATTCAGTGAAGAAACGAGCCTCTCTTGCTAGATACCACACTTTCAGTCTTACGATCTGTCCAGGGAGGATCACGCCTTTCGTCTTGCCGAAGAAAAAGGGACTCCGTTTGGCGAACGTGATCGCGTTGCATCGAAAATCAACGGCCCGCCATTGGTAGACGATCACGCGATTCCCTTTATTCTCGAGCACGATCGCTTTCTCTGTTCTTTTATTAACCTCGCCGAGAAACGTTAAACTCCACGTAATCGAATCTGGCTGTGTTCCGCGGTTCGAATGGATACCTTGCCAAACGACTTCACGATCCTGGATCTTCAAGACGATAGCTTGCTCGACGCGGCCGGACTCGTCTCTCTCTGCCTCTTCCTCCTCTATGTCGGATATCGTCACTGGCGGAATTCTTATAAACGGTTCCTCTTTCGGTGGAACGTAATTCTCAATCGCCAAATCCCTCGTCTCTGGCTCTTTCGGCACGAGCGCCGCTATTTCTCTCGACAAGTCTCTCCTCCTTCTTTTCAAATACCGACTGCGCCTCCACAGCGGTTCCTTCGGCTTCACGTCGATCAGATCTTTCTCCTTTTCTATCAGTTCGGGCAGGCCGACGTACGTCAACTCCGGAGTTACGTTCAGCTCCTTTCTCGTCGGGACGAACGTGATGTCCGGCAAACAGGAGGAGACGCGTTTTGGCAGCCTCTCCGATGTCCTCCAGAACTCTGGCCCGCCGCGATATTTGTCGGGGACAATCGGCACCGGCACCGTCGCGTAATCCATCAGATTTCTCATCTCCACCAGCGGTCGTATTTTTTCACAGGAATTCAGAATTTGATCGCTTTGACGACGACCGGTCGTAGACCTGATGTGCTTGTACTGTAGCCTCCATCTTTCTAACCATTTCTGCCAGTTCACCAAACGCCGATCCTCGGGAAAAGGCAACTGCGGGCTAATAAATTTGTCACGCGCGGTGACAACTGTCGTGAATTGTTTCACCCATCTCTTCGGTTCGTCCGATTTGCCAATCTTTCGCGCGTAATCCATCTGTTCGCGAACGAATCTGGTCAGAGTAGAACGTACTCGTTACTATGAAAAATGTTCAGTTGCTTGAACCTTCCACGAAACTGTGTCTCGATTGTGAACGACAACGTGATCGGGTCGTTTGGTTTCAGGCAACTTCGTTTAATTCGGAAATGAGCGTGACAGGTAAGAAATGGTTCAGCGTGATTTTGTTCCATTTGCTGTTCTGTATTAATTAGTTTGAATTGGAAGGGCGCAAACAAAATGCCAAGCTGATACGCGACTTGTTCAACAACGAAGGCACGTTGGAATCTCCGATCGACTTAGACATCAGTTACATGAAAATTATCGAACTAGACCCTTTGGAATGGATTGGCATTGACATAGCACCAAGGAAACTGAAAATCACCAATACAGGATTCACGGGTAACAGTCTGTTAGAGACGATAATTTATAACGTATATTCTACGAAAATTCATGTTTCGCCGGTAGTGATTTTGTGCGCGAAATGGCAGCAAGGAGGCCCTTATCTTTCTAGAGGGCCATTCGAAGGGAACTACACGTTCGCGCAAGTTCATTTTCACTGGGGAGAGAACGAGATGAAGGGCAGCGAGCATACCGTTGACGGAGCAAGGTTCAAAATTTATCCTAAGGGGTCAGGACAGTTTGAAATTTTCAAAAAATCGAGTTTTCTTTCCTTTTTGTTTTAAATGGTAGTTTGAAGTTTTAGAAACAAGGTACAAAAGGTCCTAGCCTTTAGAACGGCTTATTTTGGGGTACAATAATAAATCCGCGAGATACAGAATGATTGAACTTGCATCACTGTTTACAACCTGAAGCAGTATTATAAAGTGTGAATCGTGTGATGGAAATATCACTCTTGGCGAATCGAATATTAGGGGACTTGGATTCAATTTAGCTGTGAATTGTAAGAACTGTGAACCGCGATATACATAAGTAAAGGATACGTATGAAAAATGACGTTCTGAAACTTTAAACGCGTTTCTCTCGAAACTAGATTTTTAGGAACAGTGTGCAAGATATCTCGGAAGAAATTTGGTACGTATCTCTAGCGTAACACTTATTGGGGATTGACGATCGAACATTTTTTAATTTTCAACAATTTCGAGAAATATAAACAGAAAACGTAGAAATTTTTGGCATAAACTCGATACATCGAAAACAAATAGCTGCCATTTTCATAATTTTCACAAAAATGAAAATCTGTTGGATCGTCAATCCCTAGAGAATGTCGTTTACTTTTGAACTATTTTCGCCTTTTTGTTGCTGCTAATCCTGTTTGGCTGGAATCATGCACACCGATAGGCAATGTGAAAGGATGCCGTCAAAAAGTTAAATAAGAGCTCTCTTTTTTCCCTTTTTAATGTTGCTTTTTACAGTTTATAATGTGTTAAAACAAACCACAGAAGTGTACCTTCTTTTTACTGGCCTTCCAAAGTATTCGTAATATTTAGCCTCGTCAAACTGTCTTGCCCCCTTAAGTATCACGTGTTATATATTCTTATATTAGCTGATTGGTTATGTAAGAATATGTAAGCTATTAATTAATTATATATTATTACATTGTGTATTTTTTAATTTATACGAAACGCTTGGTGGAACTTTGATTCGATAAAATTTCATTCAAAGTATGCCCATGGAACTTCACGTTGTACATTTCAAGGAAGAATACGAAACATTAGAATCGGCCCTTCGACGACCTAATGGCGTTACCATTCTAGTATATTTTTGCAAAGTAAAGAATTTACTCTTCACGTTTATATCAGAAATGTAAAAAGATGATTTACTCTTGCTGTTTACGTTAAAAACAAATAGAAAATATCATATTAACTTAAATAACAGATAATAAGAACTGAACTGTAATTATAATATATTATAATAAGAACTATTCTTATAATAATCCAATCTAAATCTTATAATCTTATAATAAGATAATCTTAAATATTTTAACTAATATTATTGATTGTTATATATCAATTTATAATACCTAAAAATTTATAGTTACATAGTAATAATAGCGATGGTTCTTAGTTACAGGATAAACCAAGTGAATTTATGGATGGGATCGTAAATAACTTGGCTCTTATTCGTACCGCGCATTCATCAGTTCGCATAACTCCTTTAAAATTAACGAACATTTTACGACCCTTCTCGCAAGATTATTTTTTATATTGGGGCTCGATAACAACAGCACAAAATATACATAATATTTTCTGGATAATCTGCAGAGAACCGATTGGAATTTCTGCGAAACAAGTAAATCGTGTTAATATCGTATGATCCCCGATGTTGCATCCGAAATATCATAGTTATATTTAGTGTTGTACAAAACTTGCTGTCATAATACGAATCTTGAATTTTTGAAGCTTCAAAGCTGAAGACTTTAAGACTTGTTCTCTCTAAACTTTTTTGACGTTAAAGTAAACAATCAATATTAAATTAACGATAATTAAATGATATTTAATGACAATTAATGATAATTAATTAATATTAATATTTATGATATTTCACGATCTATGATACTGTTTACAATTATCGTTGTATACAATTTAGACAGCTCGAGTCTCTGCGTTTAAAAATTCGAGCAGTAGGCACTTAAACTTTCACAGCTCAAAGCTCAAACTCAGAGAGCTCTGAGGCTTTGAACCTCGGCGTGGTTCCAGCTTTCGAAGCTAGAATTCGAGACATTTTTACTACACTAGTTATATTTGCTAAGATTGCAGAATTTCGCAGTTTAAACGATGAGAAAGGAATGCCCATCTTATCGAATGTACGTCCGCTGAAAGGAAAACAGGAGAAAAGTGTTTTTCACGTTTCTCCGTCAGGATCAACGTACGCTTCGCTTTTGCCAATTCCACGAGATTTGTTATCAAGTGAAATCGAAGAAGACAGTGACGCTGATTAATCGAACATTATCGCTTAAAGTTGTAATATCATGCCAGTTGTCATACACACGTGCAAACAAGTGTAATGTTGACAATGAATCTAGCGAGTGTGTTTTTCGAAAATATATATTTATTTTCATAATTGGGCCCCAATATTGTGATTCAAAAAAATAACGAAATATACAGAAGATAATGAACAACAGAGAAATTATTTCCTGCGTCTTCTGCGTCTTTTGATCCTTTCCTTCTTGAGGTCGCAGTCAGGATACGAAAGCGCACAGTCGAATCCACCTAAGCCAAGCACAGAAGCTTTCACAGAATCCAACATTGCCGACCATGGAGATCTTTTCAACATCCTGCCGGACACCCAACTCATTCCTAAACTAAAAAAGTTAATGCCATACATACATATATATATATATATATATATATATATATATATATATATATATATATATATATATGGTATCAGCTACCGAAGTGGGTCCCACAAGTTAATATTGTGTATATATATATATATGCAATTAAACAATTTATATATACAGGGTGTTTCGTAACTTGTGGGACCCACTTCGGTAGCTGATTGTACGCCTAAAAGTAATGAAAAAAAGTCATACGAATACATGTCCTATCTTCGCACAAGTTACGAAACACCCTGTATATACATTACTATTATTAAATAATTTATATATTGTATACGTATACGTATGTAGTACACAAATTTCTTTAATAATCGTAATTGAACGTGTAAGAATAATTGGAATTATTTTTGTCAATTTTCAATCGCTCGGTTCGAACTTCAGTTCCTATTCGAAAATCATTTTTACTAATTTTAGGCTTCATTTGAAAGATTGTCGTACGCGTAACAATGACGGGAAATTAATTGCCCATACCTCCAAACAGGTATCCAAATTTTACGCGCGTCTCTAGTTTGCGTGGAGTGTCGATTGTTCTCACAGAGAATTCTGCGGATGCAATTTCCAAAATCCATATCGGCAACAAGAGCTGCTTCGATGCTTCGCAGAACGTTGTGAGACACTTCGTTCAATTCTTCGTAGCTGTCGTACGACAAAGGTAATCCGCCGACATTTCTTTTACGACGTTTCGCAGTCATCATCGTGGTCACGGTGGTGTTCATGTTGGTCTACGTGCCAAGAAACAAAAAAAAAAGAAAAATCGTTGGAAATAAGACAAAATGAACGAAGAATGAACGAGGAAACGAATTCAAACGTTTCACCGTAGCGTTCATCAGTAACTGTATAATGAACAATCCGAATGCCAAAAACGCTAGAGCTGTAAGGGCAATTTCGAAAAAGTCCTTTATCGAAAGTTCGCTTCCTTTCCCCTTGTAATAGTAAGGCTTATGGTACTCCTCTTCGTGATCGTGATAAATCGGAGCGGAATAATAGTGTTCCTCGTGTATAGCGGGAAATGATTCAGTGTGATGCAAGAAATGATCTCCGCCGTGGCCATACGCGGGACCGTAAACAGGAGGACCGTAAAAAATATTGTGGCCGGACGAAGACGAAAGCATATGATCTGTTGGAACGAAAGAAAGATATTTCACTTTAAACTCTTGGACACAGATTTGTCGATTCGAGGCAAACAAATGCATCAATAGCCCCTCAAATGCATTCACCTGACACTGGAAATGTTGTTCAAGTATTTTCGAAATTGGTAATTATAAATTTTTTGGGGGTGGCCTTTGTACTATTTCGTGGAAGAAGTAATTTAATGTAATTAAATTATTAGATAGTTTAGCGTAGAGAATATATGAAGACTAAATTTATTTCTTTCTTTTTTTTTTTAGATGGAACCATATATTTTTTATAATATTAATAATGCGGATTTATCGAAGTATTGTATAAAATACAACTGTACAATTGCCATTACCATTTTCCTCGTTCTGTTCTTCGTAGAAACCAACTTTACCAGAAGGCAAAGTAGCTTGCATCGCATAACCCGTCACTTCACCATCAAACTCTTCGAAATTTTCGTCGTGAGCTCCGTGCTTTTTCTTTATTTTCCTTTGCGGAATATAATGGCGATAAACATCGTCCAAAGTTGTCCTTCTGTATAAAAATATGTCTTTTTTTTTTAACTTTAATTGAAATCTAAGTTCTGCAGATACAAGCAATTGGCAAGAAAATAAGTTCCGTTTGCCATTATAACATACATTCACAGTCAGTGACTATTCGTAGTGACAGTTGTTTAAATTAATACATATATCAATTGATACACGATATATTTAATAATAGAACACAATTCTGATAATTACCGCTGCAACCAGTTCTTGTACTTTGAACTTCCTTCGTCTGCTAGTAATTTATCGTGAATAGTAACGTTGCCGTTATCCATTAAACTGTACAAATCGTCATCTTTCTCTGTCACATCCAGACGTCTTTTAGCTCTAGGTGTTTTCATTACCTTCACTATTTCCTCAGCTACGTAACCGTGACATAAATATTCGTTCATCCTTTTTCTACACAACATAATAGAGTAATACTTAATAATAATACTTTTCTATATAACTAACTTTATAATACTTTTCTACATAACCTAATACAGTAACAATACTTAATAATACTTTGCTACATAACATAATACAGTAATAATATTTAATAATGTATTTAATATTATAAATTTAATATTTAATGGTATATTTAATATTGTAAATTTAACAACATTTAATAGCATATTTAATATTATAAAGTTGATAGTATTTAATAGTATATTCGATATTATAAATTTAATAATATTTAATAGCATATTTAATATTATAAATTTAATAATATTTAATAATAATATTTAATAGTTAACACAATATAAATTCCAGCGTCGACACTCGTTTGTTATTTTTTTCAAACTTACTTATGATATTCCATTTCATTTAATATTTAATAGTATATTTAATATCATAAATTTCATAGTATATAATAGTATATTTAATATCATAAATTTCATAGTATATAATAGTATATTTAATATTATAAATTTAACAACATTTAATAGTATATTTAATATTATAAAGTTAATAGTATTTAATAGCATATTTAATATTATAAATTTCATAGTATATAATAGTATATTTAATATTATAAATTTAACAACATTTAATAGTATATTTAATATTATAAAGTTAATAGTATTTAATAGTATATTCGATATTATAAATTTAATAATATTTAATAGCATATTTAATATTATAAATTTAATAATATTTAATAATAATATTTAATAGTTAACACAATATAAATTCCAGCGTCGACACTCGTTCGTTATTTTTTTCAAACTTACTTATGATATTCCATTTCATTTAATATTTAATAGTATATTTAATATCATAAATTTCATAGTATTTAATAGTATATTTAATATTATAAATTTAATATTTAATGGTATATTTAATATTATAAATTTAACAACATTTAATAGTATATTTAATATTATAAAGTTAATAGTATTTAATAGTATATTCGATATTATAAATTTAATAATATTTAATAGCATATTTAATATTATAAATTTAATAATATTTAATAATAATATTTAATAGTCAGTTTGACACAATGTAAATTCCAGCATTGACACCGGAAGCGTTCGTTACATTTTTCAAGCTTACCTATGATATTCCATTTCATTTAGGGCATCGTCGATAGATCCGTCTATTGCGTCTTCGGGGACATTTCGTCCCTTCGTTGCGTTATCGTTCACTTGTTGATCAGCAAATAGAAAGGATCCAGGCAAAAGATCTACGGAAAGTATGTCGTTTTCGTCGATACAAAATTCATTGCCGTCGTCGAAACACTCTTGCCCAGAATTTGTGCAAATCACTGCCAGGAACCAAACAAACAGCCCGATAAATTGTATTTCTTTGGACGAATTCATTTGAAACAGTATCCTCGAGCTTTCGAGAACGAATGGAATATCATCGTGGCACGGTGGAGACTGAGAAAACGGAAACTCGCCACTGGAAACAATCTGTTCAACTGCCAGAAATAATTACTTTGACCGTACGGTGTGTTTAAATGGCGTTGACAAATTTCCCCGTTTGAAATAACAGTTGGTCTTCTTGGCGAAGCACGCTCCAGATATTGCATTCGCGTCTAATTCGCTCTTCGTGATTAATCGCAGTGCTAATTGTGCTCTCGACGTTGATTCAACCTTTAAATGAGAAACATTCCAAAGTGAAATGTGTTTGCGCGATATGAAAATTCGGCAATTTGAATTTTGTAAAATCGTGGGCTTGTAAATTAGTGAGAAAGAGGAAGAAAAAGAAAAGAAGAAAAGAAATGTTTGTCGTCAAGATAAATATCCCCCATGCAAACGGATTTCCCGAGCATACGTATATATTTGGACACGTGTTTAATCTCACATCGTACCGGTGGTACTGCCAACTGATTTACACGTAATCCGACACCTATGATTAAATACCACTTTATTAAAAACCACTTACACCGCTCTTATGAATGTTTTAGGAGCGGAGGGTTTGTCGGGATGGCTCGGATGGGTCGGCGAGATGAGGTAATGGGGGCTTTGTTCCCCTGGGAACTCGCTCACCTGTCTAATATCTCGCAAGAGTGGCTATATCTGTGTCCATAGCAATGGCAACCAGTTATACATGAAGGTTACTGAAAATTAATCGACCAGTTTTCAAAGAATTCGCGCAACGTATCCTTGATCTCCTACGTCCACTCGAAATGGAACTGACACTTTTGCTCTTAAAGTTAAAGTATGAAAAGAATTATTTAACATCGCCAGAAACTGAACGCGATTTCACGTCAACGCTAAGGTACTGAACTCTCGAACATTTTATACATTATATATTTAATATAAAAGTTATACGTTTAATATAAAAGTATATCGTGTATTAAATAAACAATTATTTGTATATTAATATAAATAATATATATTATTTTATATCGTACAATTCCAACGTGAACGTTTGTTTCCTCTGTCGTCGATCTACGATTTGAAAAGCAAAAAGAAAGGAACTAAATGTGTACCTTGTTACAGAAAAACATGTCAGCCGTAGTATATGCAGGTAGGCGCAGATACGATACACGAAACTATCGTCCAATCACATTTGTCGAAATTTCATCGCGAGAAATACGCAGAGAAACTCGATGTACGATGTGTTAGCAACGAACGTTAAAAAAAAAATTTCACAAGATACTTACGCGCATGTTATCCCTGTGCAGCAGCAGGGTGTGGCATCGATAAACTCCTCTTCCCGTGTGTGAAAACGTTGCACGGCAATTTGTGGGTGCACGTTAGTACACCCTCCTTTTCTCAGGTGTTTGATTGATCGTTTCAATTACGCGGCGCAGCATGCATCAAACGGAAAAAGTAAAGTTCGTATCGGTGGAACGATCGTCTGTTCAGTTATTTTCACCGAATTTCGTACAAACGGTGTAACAGTTTCATTGGGAAATTCGTCGAGCAACGTTGTAACGTTATACTACACGTAACAAACGTAACGTGTTCAAATGTACACGTTTCGTTTATGTTCGTCTCATATATTTTGCTATCTATTTGAACGATCTGAGGTGTACGCGAAGACGGAAATTGTCACCCTTGCGAAAATGAACGACCATCGTTTATTCCAAATATTTTGAAAGACGTTTTAAGGGTCCATAATGGCTTTCTCGGAAGAAGCGTAGGATACATATCCATGAAATTCCGTGTTCGTTATTTCCTCCTTTCGCACCTAACGAAAAGACGATGCACGGCATTTCGTTTCATGTAACCGGTACTCAATATTTGTTCTCGTCACTTGCACGCTTAAATTGCTCAAGTATGCTCGTAAACGAACACGTAAAAATTACGATACACCTTCATGAATTCGTAACTGTATTTCTGTATTCGATCGTCTGAACACCGTTGTATCTTCTTATCAATACTCGGTCGCTTTTGGTTTGAAAAATTAAAGGTGAATGTAATTAGTTTCAAAGAAAATTGCTTCCTCCATTCCTCTGGTATTACATTGATAAAATATTTCTCGAGAAGAGTATGTCTCTTTTGTGCAAATCATTAGCTAAAATTAAAATCGAGAATGTACTCTGATTTAAAATGGCTTCTCAGCAGTTTCAGTGTAGATCTTAGATAGATATATAAGGATAGACGTTAAAATCAGATCGATATCGATCAGAAATTAATAGCATCCGTCTTTCTCTGAAACTGCTCGAACATTGTCGACCTGTAAAGAGAAACAGTATGATGAAATGTGTCGGTAAAATGGAAGCCGCGAATTTTAAATTTTGTTACAACTTAATTCGTAATTAATTGTTATTTCGACAGTCTCTGACCGAATGTATTATTTCTACACATGTACATGTAACTCGATATCGCAGAAAGACTCAAAACGATTGGACAAATATAGGTTTCTCCAAAAGTAAATCGATGAAATTAGAAATTTCACGAATAAGCTGTGAGAAAATAAAAATAAACAAGAATTTAATTACAATTTATCCTCGGTTCTGTTAACTTTCTTAAATTTGGCTTAATGCAGATACTTAAATTTTGTATTATTTTTTTCACCATTTAAAATATCGATAAAATACTCCAACTCCGGTGCTAGTGAGAACCACTGTGAAGAGTTTAGTAAACGCGTGAAGAAGTGTTTTGCGGTACTTTTTCACGTCGCTCTCTGTATGGCAGAAGCGTTTATCCATTGCCAGAGTGTATATGGAATAGAGAAGGAACCATTAGTTTGCTGACATAAAGCCCTGAAATAGAGGGGTCGAAGAAGGCGGACGTTGCGGAAGAGCATGCGCCTCCAAGAGCCAATCGGTGCTTCGCTTTCTGATCCCTGATAAACTCTTTTCCGGTGGATGAAGTTTGCTACTGCGCATATCACCCTATTAAACTATAATATATAATATCTGCGTGATATTTCTAAGACAGCGTCTATGACAAAGATAACGGCAACATCAGGTATAAAATGGAAATTCACATTTGATCGTGACTCGTTTTCAAACGTCAACGAAGGAGATTGAAACTGAAGTTTTTGGAAAATTTCGAGAAACTCACTGAAAACTATCAGTTGTACAGACTTACACCAGGCGAAGCCCAAAGATTTGGAATTTAAATGAAAGACCGTTCCATATGTATCTTTGAAGCATCATGCTATTAGGCGATCTTTCGCGGCACTTCACGAACTTTATTTCTTAGTCTGTCTTCTCCACGCGATCATACGATACGATTTTAAACTCAACGTGTTTGAGACTGGCAAATATTATGTGTCCATCGAAAAAAGGAAAAAACGATCACTTCGCTTGGCTTCGTCTTCTCACGATTTACAAAAGAGCACACGACGTGTAAACTGCTGAGAGATAAATCGCGATGTAGGGAAAGTCCGAGAAATGTTTAGCAGCGGGATAGATGTTCTATCGATTTATCGCGTATGATAGTAAAGCAACGTTAAACCAGTGTGAATAAGCTTTTGACCCCTACTCCGATCAGGTAACAGAAAACGAGTGGGGGGGGGGGTTCCTGGCGCGAGATGTTAGTCCAGCATCGCGGGATGACCTTCCCTCAGGAACAGATAGTGGGGACGCTGGGAGGTTCTTCTGGACCACAGGCACGTGCCACCTGTCATACATTTCGAAGTACTTGCTTTCGAAAGGTTGGGAAGGAGATTAACTGTACGTCGATCTTGAATGTGGCGTGAAGATTAGTTTAACGAACATCGCGTTCTGTAGTAACAATGTACCGAATCGTTTAACGTTCAACGAACGATACGACGATATAACTGTCGTTACATCACGAGGTGTTCAATTATGAACGAATTGGTGTTGAAGCACAGTGCAATGTGAAACAGGAATTGTTTTGAGGAACAGTCGTAAAATGGAATTTGTAAATCCGAGCATTCTAGACGCGCGTGTAAGTCGGGCGAAATAAATAAGGCGTGGAACAGAAAGTCCAATGACATTACTGACAATGGAGCTTTATGAAAATTATAGCAAAGTGAGCGAGGAGATCTACGACCTCCGACGGTCCTCCGTGCAACAAGACATCGAGAAAATTCACGTTGTTGACAATGTTTACGAACGAACGAGGAGTGATCGGGCAAGATTCGTGAAATCGCCGAACAGCCAAGACACAATCGAGTGTGCATCCGATTCGAGCAGTGAAAGTTACAAAGAGATTCATCGGAAGCAGATCGAGAGAAAAGATTCATCGCCGGTCGCCGCGTCTAGTGCCTTTACAATTGATAATATTCTTGGAAGATGCGAGAAAAAGGACATCGAAATACCGTCTGGTTTAAATTATAGCCGAGACAGAGAAGAAGACCAAGAAGAGAGAGACGAAAAAATGGAAGGAAATCAATTCGTCAGACCGACAGCCGTATCTGCTACGTATTCTGGTAAAAAAAATTGTGACAAAGTTCAGCATCTATTTTGTATAACAATTGGTTCGCTGTATCTTTTTCTAATGATTCAAAAAAAAAAAAGAACGTAATGGATAATATATTCTTGTACGTTAAACAAATCTGTTCGTTCACGTTGGCTCGATCTCTTCATCGTTCTAAACTATCTAAAGTGTTTGAAAGAACTCTAAAACACTTGCTTAACGATCTTTCTACACGATCGCTTGCTACATTTCACAGTCGTTCATAAAAATCAAACGTGACACTTTCTTATTAAAAATGAAAGTCCTCTAATATCCATATCTAACTTACAACCTCGGTAAAACCTCGTTTATATTAGTATCGTTTATATAGAATTAGATAGCGCTGAGCTATCAATTTCTATCGCGCTTGTCTGATATTTACTTGATAAAACTAAGATATGAAGAAAGTTATTGCCCAAATTCTCCCGACAAACGATGTTTTACTGTATACTCAAATGTGTAAGTATTAATGTTCACTTATCATGACCACTCAAAGGAAATTATTTGCTTTTGCAAATATGAATACAGGATTGTACGCATCAGCCGGATTATCGTGTTCCGAAGTCACATTAGCCGATCCTCCTGCTTATTCGGCAACGTCCCTTGCTTCAGCATCTATTTTGTATAACAATTGGTTTGCTCAATCGAAACCTGGTCAGTTGTTCGGTCTACAAGGTAAGTTCAATCAAACAAAATTTATATGCACGTATACATATATATATATATATATATATATATATATATATATATGTATATGTTAACTCTACGTGTCGAAATTGCGTTGAAAACTTGAGTGACAAATTATGCAATGTGGCATTGTATTTCTACTATGGTATCCAAAAAATTCTAACTTACCAAATTTTTTTTTTCTTTGTATATATATATACGAGAAGTTTGGAAGCAATTTCATCTTCTTATGATAAAAGACTCTAATTATCTGTTCGTAATAACTTATCGACGTAATTCCATTTTCGCGAACAATGCCGAGAAGATTCTTCCTTGGTTCAAAGGGAATATTGGAGATTACTCAAGGCGTCTATAGTAACAGCTTTTCGACACGCGAACGTCACATTAACAGCTAGGGTGTTGTTATCCGCTTAATTTCAGTGTGTTACTGGTCAGGTGTAAAATATTTAATGCCCAACTTTTGTAATTTCGTGTATCAGATTACTCAACCTCGTTCATTTTTTTAACATTTTAAAATTAATCTGTGCAATAAACTTGCTCGCTATCCGACACAAAGTATGCGTTTCGAGGAATCTTGTGCTAGAAAAATTCGACAGATATACCTACAAAAGAAAAGTTTCCAATTTTCGCAGTAACATAAATAATTAAATAGATGGCAATTACAAATAAACGTAAATGAACTGCTAACAATTTAATGCACAAGCACGTTCTCTATTTCTCCGATTCTCTGCACGTCTTTGATTAGACACTGAAAAATAAGTTTAAGAATAATATTTGTCACACACTTCAATCCGCCATCGTTGTTCCTCTTCTTTCGCTACAATCCGCCATACTGTTAGAAGCCCATTTATCAGCGACGTTACTCTAACTACCTTCCGCAGAAGTGCTAAATGTCTCTGTACACTCGTAAATCTTTATTCCGTCAGTCAGTTTTCTTTTTTCGTCGCTACGTTCCCTTTTTGGCCAATAGTTTCTAGACTTCTAAGAAATATGATTAATTCACACACACACAAAGGGAAAAAAAAAGAAAAAAACCGAAATGAAGAAAATGAAATGGAATTGTAGGGAGGTCGATTAATTTGTGCAAAGCGAACATAAGTTTCGATTGAGAAGAAACACAATCGTGAATGTAATATGTTAACTAATGCTAACCAAAAGAAATAAAAATAAATTTCTGTCATCCTCTATTTTTTTTTTTTTTTTTTTTTTTTGGGTTTGACGTAAGTCATTTCCCCATTTTTCCTTGCTTTTCTATTTATAACTTCATTTATATTTTAATTCCATTCATTCGAGGAATGATATTTCTCTGTGTTCGTGGAGATGAAAACGATGAAAATGTTATATTTAGACATAGCAAGAAAGGAAATTGTAGGTATGTATGTAGGCAAACAGAGGCAGAGCATTCTCATTTGTAGTAGTCTCCAATATACAACGAGAGATTTACAAGAAAACACAAAAGGTCTCGTGCAAACACGCGACATCTATTTGTTGGTTTAGAATGTAAGGGCTGTGTAGCTAACTGAACATTAAACAAGAGAAAACAGAAAAAGTCTCTATTTCTACATGAAGTGATCGGAATTTCCAGAATTCCAGGATAAACATTTTACCAGAAACCTTCCGTAATCATTTCACGATTCCACTAAATATTGGAAACCATATCATTGAGATCATATACACAAAGTGAAGAGCTTTCTATTCTATTACTATTACGCTTGCAATCGAATTCTTCCAAGCAATAAAACTTTAAATTAAAAAACACAAACAGAAAATATAATATCAATATTTATATTTAATAAAATAGCGAGTTTTTATTAATATTTTTATTTTTATATTTTCAAAGCTTTCAAATTATTCATTTTCATTATTAATTGGAAAATTTACAAAGTTTAATTGTTATCATAGCTACTTATCCTATTTATATACGAATCGTTTAGAATAATAACTGTTAAAATTGCAGAATTATAATTAATTAATTAAACGTCCTCTTTGTACATATACATACATATTTTTCTTTTCTCGTCAGATATACCGCAGTGTCATATTATCTAAATGCGGCTAACAACGGTATAATATCTCATATAACCCCTTGAACGGAAATGTGTGGAACTTCTTTGCACTATGCTGATAATCACATCGAAATGTTCCTCGGTATAAACTGTTTATTCAGCTCTTTGCCACATTCTGCCTCGTATTGACAGTAAGATGTCACACGTTCCTCAAACAATCCCACATGTTTTAGACACGCTTGGTAACTCTAGACACGATCCAATGAACAGACCGAACTAAAGAAAGTGGTAATTGAGTAGAAGTTGGCGTAGTTAGTGGAACAATTAACAGACATGATTATAATGTGAGATTTTTATTACCATAGTTACAAATCATTAGACAGATCTATCGCGATCAACTGTCATCTCAGACGTTGCTCAATTATTGACTAATGATAATTTCAATTACATTCTCATGATTATAATCAGAAGGAACTATTCTTATTCTTTAAACGTTAAAATATTTACCGTAGCGCCTAAACCAAGTGGAAGACGATCCAGGAAGCCAGGAATCGACAGAAAACCACGTCAAGCATACAGCGCGAAACAATTGGAAAGACTTGAGGCTGAATTTAAGGTACATTTTGCAATCTATTCTTTCGTAGTGTTAAAGAGATTTTCGTAATTTTATTTTTTGGTCACACAAACCCGTACAAACGACTCTACTAATTTTCACCGTTATCAGAACGTTAAAACTATATATCTTAAACAGAGTCAGTTTTTGGATAATCCAATTGAATTCAGTACTAAAATATGAATTATGTGTATTTTGTTTTGGAATCGAGTTGAAAATAAGATAATTAAACTCGATTATTACCTGTGTATCCGTAATACACAATCTGAGAAATAAAGATTGTAATTGTAAAAATATTTGTTAACTTAACATTATTCTCTTCATAGTGTCCTTAGGCACTGTACAGACAATCGGTTTGCGGTAAATGTTTGCTTTCATATCTAAAAAGCATTAAGTATCCAAATTATCGCAAACAGTTCGTCTGAAAACAAATCTATGTAAAATAATGAATAACATATTGCTTCGCCGCCATGCGACAGTCATTACTCTTCGTTCGCAGTCATGCAGTACCTACGTGCGTCCATTTTGGACGCAACCTTGTCGTCGTTGTTACCGTGAAAATTTTTTACGTTCCGTGTGAATTGTTCCATATAAATTAAGATTCTTACAAAACGCAACGGCAGCTTACCGTCGCGGCGAATTTGCCACAAATCGCTCGTCAGCACCAAGCCTTGGAGAACTTTATTTTTAGTATTAACTTTTTGAGTACCATCATGTAGCAATTCTTGTTTTTGAAATGAAAAGATAGTATCAACTCGCGTCAGAGCAACAAGGAGATTATCGAAGTATACTTTTATTAGCGAGTAATTTGATCACCGAAAATACAATACAATAGAAAACGTTGAAAATCGTGATTTTTAAAACTAATTTCGCACAGTTTTGCACAGAAAATTTTTTTCGTTTCCACTTATTATACGTAACGAGCAAAGCAGATTTATTATACAGATATTTTAGGAATCTGGAAGGTAAAATATATTGTATCAAAGGCAAATTCATGTGATATAGGATTTATCAGCAAAGAAAAAATTGATAGATAATTAAAAAGATCGACAGAGACAAACCTGTGAATTTTTCTTTCTCTATTTAACATTCATAATTGTAAAATAATAATTATGACCACACTTCACCATTATTTATGGAACTGTTCATCATGTAAATTAATAAACCAATTGACGTATATATAGTTTTACATACGTGCTAAAAACTTGTCTCCTTATACTAAATACTTTTCGAAACATCACTCTTTGGATGGCCACCATTTTGTTAACTATTTTTTTATGTTATTTGTCTTGCTGAGAAGCATGATTTAATTCATAAATATTAATGTTAAATTCAAATTGTATATTTTGGATATTTATATTTTTTATTTTGAATTCATTGAAATACCGACAAAAATATATGGAGGCTATAATATATACACGAAAAAAAGAAGGAACGTCAAGTTTTAACATTTTAAGTTTTAGCAAACGAGAATTTATTTTTCAATATATACATGTTACAACTTTATAGTTCCTCGTATATCAAAATAAATATAAAATTCAGAAAATTTTAATTTGCAACGTGTGTGTGCACGACATTGCTAGTGATAAGAACTTATAGAAGCATACGAAAAAATGTTGAAATCAAATTGTTAAAATTAATCTTCTTTTCTATGGACTTTTCATACTATCTCAAGAATGTAGGTTTATTTTAGACAGAAAACAAACGATAACTGAAAACTATAATTTGAAAATACAATCAAATGCTTTACGATTGCTTTTACGACTTTACAAATTTTATTTTTCAGTGACAAAACTTAACTATTGGAATTCAAGTTACTTATATATTCTTCTCTGCTGAAGAAAAATTTATAAAAATTCTGTCGTGTGTGAACAAAAAATAAAATTAATTTAGACATTAATTTAAATAAAATTATTCGAACAGCAGTACGTTGCAATCTATAATGGATACGTTTGTTTTGTAGATCGACAAATATTTGAGTGTGAGCAAACGAATGGAACTATCGAAATCCCTAAATTTGACAGAAGTGCAAATAAAAACATGGTTTCAAAATCGTCGTACCAAGTGGAAGAAACAACTTACTTCCAGATTAAAGATTGCCCAAAGGCAAGGGCTTTTCCCACCCCCTTACTTCCCAACAGCTCAATATTCTTTATTACCGTACTATACTACGCCACTTGTGTTTGGAACTCCAGCGTCAGATGACGCCAATATTAACGCAATGGCGATACCATCACGACCTGTGGCATCATCGCCAGATACAGTTTGAGCAAATATCGATTCGAACTACTTAGCCGACATGAGAGAAGCACGAGTCGAGTACAATGTACCTCATCTATGATGTGATCGAGACTCATTGCCAGTTCCTCAATTCAACATTTATTGTTAGATGATTTCATACAAAGGCATGCTTGACATCTAACGTATATATTTTTCTTTCTAATAAGTCTATTAGCTGATTAAACAACTGTAAAATACAAATTTATGTTACCAGAAATGCATCGTACAAAAGTTTCGTGTACATAAATTATAACTACAATAAATAAAAATCAAAACGAATCTCTGCTTTCCACAAAGTATAATGTCTCATCTATCGAATATTCAATAAAACAAAAATTACAAATAGAAAGAAAAAGAAACATTAAATTGTTGAACGTAAAAGAATTTCTTGGAAATCAAAGTTTATTTATATTATAAAATAGTATAGGAAGACTTATTTTATAATAATAATAATTAAATGCAAAGTAGATAACTCTTAAATCTTAGATATTTGCTCCAGCTTGTGCAATAAATGTTCTCGATCAATTTGAATTTTTTAAATATATAGATTCCTATCGAATAACACGTACAAGTCGGCACAGGATTCCTTGTGAAACAATGAGAAAAGGTAGAATAATTTTTTTTATTTGGGCTTTTGTTTTTGAGAAAGCCAAGTTTAAAAATTTAACAAAACATATTCAAAGTCTATGTTCTTGAAAATAAATAACTTTAAATGAAAAATTCCATACTCTTTACTTATTTTTGCATATAGAATAACTTTTTGTTAATTATTGTTTTCTATTACATCTAAGGTGAGCTAAATTCAAGCATAGTTGATAAATTTTTAATTCTTGAGGCAAAGCCTCAAATAAAAAAATTTTATATATAAAATAAAAAATTATCCTGTGACCAGTGCGTGCTTATACATGTTATTCGACTTGATCCTGTAATAAACAGATATAAATATATAATTTTTAAAAAATGTTCAAACTTTGAATAAAAGATTCACGACCATTTTTTTTTAGTATAATTTTTTATGTTGCGTAGTTTTTATAATATACAGAGTGTTGCAGTAATACCTCATAATGTATTGGATCTGTCAAAGAAATGTTTTTGCAAAAGAGTGCAAAGAAATGCATCGTGTGATCTAAATTATTTTTGTGTAGATGAAACTATATATTTCAAGGTCAACTTCATTTCTAAAATAGAATTATATAATTTTAAATACATTAATCGATTGTAATCTGGGTATTCTCTGTAAAAAGGCATTAACATAAAAATATATTGGTTCAGACATTTTAGCTAATTTTAGATAATTTTGCAAAGCCTATTTTATAAAAGATAAGAACACAAAATTATTCATATCTATCTTTGGCTTTTACACATGTGTATACATATATATACATAAACATTTATAACTATATATATATAAAATATTTGTTATATATACCATCAAAAATTCTATAAAAAAAATAGATGATGATCTTTGATTTAAAATTTGAAAATTTTTTTAAAGATGTGCTTTATATGTATCTACAAATTTAAATTGATTTATTACATGATATTAGTCTTATAAATTTAACGCCATAAATTGTTAACATAATGAAAATGTTGTTAAATAAGTATATCGAGAATCATTTGAATAATTTAACAATTTATAAAAAATATTTTTGTCGTACAGTTTTCATTGTTATTCAAATGTTTAAAAATTTCTTTCAAATAATAAAGCGTTATCACTTAATACACGAATGTATTGTAATAGTTAAAGTAATAGTAAAAGGTAATAGTAAAACTGTAAATGGTACCATCTTACTTACGTAGATTTCCGTTAAATCATGATTTTTCTTTGATTGACTTGATTGACATAAACTTAAATCTTTTGTAAATATTTTCATCAACAAACGTGCTAATTATTATTAAATGTGCATTCGCACGGTATAAAATTGACTATTCTTTTATTCTGAATAAAACGTTTAGTCGTTTGTGAGTTAAGAAAATAATGTTTTTATCATTTTACGTTATATTAACATTAGTTACACAGTCGGCCCCACGCCTTGCCCTACATTGTGGTATATTATTATTTCTCATCGATTTATCTGTTTCGCAAGCAACAGTTCGCACTTTTGGATACACGGGAAATTTTAGTTTTGGAATTATATTGAAGTTTTTAAGTTTCAGTTTCGGCCTTGGTCTTTTACTCTTTTTTTTATCAGGTAGAGTGCCCATGTCGCGCATTCTCACCCTAACAGACGACTGTACAGTTCGAACTTGCGTAGTTGGACTGCAACTTTTGTCAGAGGTTGACATTTCTTTAATAGAAGCTTGTATAGACACATGGAATTTTCCCACTTTGGACACTGCTGCAGCGATTGCCATCGTATTTTGAACGCATAGGTAACAACAGGTTTTTGTGAAATCTATACCTACGTCAGGAGCACGATCTTTGACTAATTCTTCTTTCTGATACGGTGGAAACGCTGGCAAAGGCGATTCTGGAACATCCTCTTCCTCCTTTTCCTTCTTTTTCCTTTTCTTCTCTTTAGCTTTCTTTTTATTTGTCATGTTGTTAAATCTTTTATCTTCCTCTTCTTCGAATTCTCTTTCGAAGATCGGAGTTTCTCGTCTCAAAATTTCTCCAACTTTGCTTTCATGTTCTACCGGTGAAACACCACGTTCTTCACGAAAAGTAGTTTTTTTCTTCTTTTTCTTACGGTCTTTACATTTTTCTTTCAGATGCTTAAAGAAGTCTGACGTGGATTTGTGTACTTTGGTTAACTTAGCTTTTTTCTTTCCGCAACATTGAGCGAACCATTGATAAATCCTCTTTGCTACATTATCACGACGTTTTTTGAACGTAGAATTTGGATTGGAGTTGGTAGCTTGGATTTTTTGATTTTCTGTTTTCCCTCCTCTCTCTGTTTCTCGAATTCTTCGAGAATTCGAGTCTCTCTCAGATGTTGGCTGTACTGTTACGAAACGGAATTAGTAAATAGAACAGAATCATATTTTATGCAATAAATTTACTTGAATTGTATTCCGATGAATTTTTAAGGCTCTTTGTATTTTTAAAGTCATTTCTTCTTTTGTTATCCCGTCCGTTATATTTGGGATATTGATTTATATTTGCAAATCTATTCTCCGACATCGCCATCGTTGAATTGTATAGAGTATATACTTTTTCATATATTCAATTAATCTTACCGTGTTACATTTTAATTCGTGAATTTATATTTAACATTAGTTGCAGACATGTATTATCAATAAAAAGTTGCGTATTTTCTTTCAAATGTAAGAATCTGCACATTTTTCATTCTACAGATACAGTTTCTGAAAAGATAATTTTATCAGTGATGAAAGGTTAGCTTTTTATTTACACTATTGTATTCGCAGCTATAAGATTACGTACATAGCGTCATTAATAATAAAATTACTTACAACAATTTTGCGCAAGTGAACAATAAATTTCACAACATGATGAAAGACGATATTAAAATTTGGTCCATATTGGGATTTTAAAACTCCCGGGTACTCGGGTACTCGAAGAGTTGCCAACCATGTAAATGTAAAAGTTTCTAATACCACTCAAATTCGTATATATTTTTACTCTTGGTACTTTAAAAATATTTCCATTTAATTACAGGCTAATTATTAATTAACATTTTATAAAATAATAAGGTAGTTAATTTGTTCTTTGCATTTATTTATATCCGTTCTCTTTTAATATGGTACATTCTTGACAGCAGTAAAAACATCGAATGGTAATTCTGAAATTGGAGCTGATATTGACGATAAAGATTTAGATAAAAATTGGTATAAAACGCAGACACGATATTTTAGTTCCTTACTTTCGCGTAAATATATCTTGCAAAATCGTCCCGTAATATCGTGAAAAATATATTTCACACAATGGAACGGTCTTAAACGAAATAAATACATCAATTTCTTTACTTCGTTCAACAAACTAATACAAGCAACAGCAATTTCACCGTACTTCTGTTTAAAGTGAACACGTAACATGGCTCATAATCACGTGATGCATGGTAATAGCACGCAAGACGGTAGTTTCTCCATAGCGTGATAACTGTTGCACTCTAGCAGCGTACGAACGAACTAACAACGCGTAATGAACGTGATAGGGACGTGAGGATCGCGGCGGTGGTAGGACTGTCAGTGGCAACGGTGGCGACTGGCCGATGTCGTGTGTGTGTTTTGTTGCTGATGCGATGCGTCAGCTAAATCTGAAATCATCTGGTAAAAGAGTGTGAGATAAAGAGCGGTCAGCTGTTACGACGGTTGCGAGACAGCGCGGCCGAACGAACGGAAAAGGGGAGTACATCAGCGGCGAGAGATAGGAGAAACGAAGGGGCCGGACACCGTGGAACGGGGAAAAAAGGTTACAAAGGGCGGATCGCCAGTGGCAGAGGATCGCCCGCGTGCAAGTGATAACATCGATGGTAAACGATGGCGTAAGCTGATCAACTACAAGCCGAGGCCGTGCCGTGTGGTCCCGTGTATGTACGGTGGCTATCCATCGTATTCGCCGTTTTACAACAACGCGAGTAACGCTCGGCTGCTCCCTAAAGTCGCGCGCGCCAATAACAGAACGCGTTCCTAATGTAACGTAACGTAAACGTCAGTGAAAATCTCGTTGGATGTGTGCTGTGTGCTGTACCCTAGTTGCTACGCAGGCTGAGTGGTGAATATACTTGGGAGAATTGGCTGGCCCTTGATCACTGGTGCAAGATCCATCAAAGCGTAGACGGCGGCAACGTTCTCTCTCGGTTTACATCGCGTTTTCCTGTGCCGTCTCGTCGCGATTCTTGCCGACTACCGTTCGAGATCGCTTCTCGCTTCCTCGCGTTGTCGCGCTGTTGTTTTGTTTGTTGTTGCACGCGTGTATTCGCGAGGTGGTGCCGATATTTAGCCAAGGGCTCCTCACTGTGGAAGAGAATATGGTTACGATGATCAGTGATACGTGTGGATATGTTCTCTTTCTCCTGTTGCTGTTGCTGGTTCCTTATATCGAAAGTGGTAAGCGTAATGAAATTTACATATTGTTCGCACGAACCTTCGTGGACGTAAAATGACGATTCCGTGCGTCCACGTTTCATCGTAACGATCGGCTTTCGTCAAAATTGAGATGCACATCCCTGTGCTGCTTAATGTCTGACCCGACGTCATATGCATACGCGCCTATCTCCGCTCGCACATCTGCATACACGTATATATGCATGTGTGTGTGTGTGTGTGTGTGTGTGTGTGTGTGTGTGTGTGTGTGTGCGCGCGTGTGCGCGCGATCGTCTACATCTCTCGTGAATCATCCTTTCGCGAACAGCGTGTCTTGCACATTTCTTTTGGATTCTGCGAAAATCTGTTTTTTTTTTTTTTTTTTTTCGGAAACTTTTATTCTTTAAATTGAAGCGAAATTGCTAGTTCTGCGAGATCGTATTCGTACACTCCCGCTCAAAAATCTTAGGCTTTTATTTTTAATATTCGTGATCTATCGTAGATTATCGTATACATATTTTATAATATATACAGTATAATACGATACATGTGTAATGTGTAAAAATATGCAATATATTAATATATTAATAGAGTTTTTTATTGTAAAGTGTATTTATTGTAAATATAATAACCTGTATATTGCACATTGTGTATGTAATTTATATTGTATATAATTTATAATTTATATTTATTGTACAAATTAGCCGTGTATTGTTCTGGGATTTCTGAGCAAGCGTGTATGTACATATATAATACATAATTCGTGTCAGTATTATACGGATGCCATTTCATATATTAAAATTATATCGCTGTTTATGGTGGTGCAATTTTCTACAACCTGTGATCGTTAAATACGGATTCTCGATTTGTTAGCCTTACGTTTTTGTCTTTGACAGAGCATCTTTTTCTGTTCAACTTGAAGCGTGATTTCCTCTTCATTTCTAAGAATGGAAAGACACAGTAAACTGGTGAACTTTCTGACTTACGAATTCGCCACGATTGTAGATAACGTTTCTCCGAATATTTATATATTATATCATATGATAGATCGCGATAAATATAGCTCGCTTTTTAATTGTTCAGTGTTCAATTTGCATCGTGTATCCCAGAATCGTCGATTGTTCGCAAACTTTTATTCGTGGACTTTTCGACCTATATCGATGGGGAAAATGTTCTGTGTTCGGCAATGTAAGAGAGAACCTCTCCTCCGGAGTGTAAATCGTAAAATTACCCCTGTCGGAAGTCCCAATTAAGGACCGCAGGCTGATGTAGGTGATAGTTACATATATACTCGCGAGTGCGTCAGTACGTTATCTATCTGAAACTAAAAAGTCAACTAGAAAAATAACCGCAACACTTAGAAATCTAGTTATTAGAGAATCTCAGTTTTAATCTTTTCAACTCGCACGTTATGCCGACAATATAAATTGCAATGTAACTTTATATAAATTGTTTCGAAAATTATAAAAAAATAAATTATATTATCGTGACAGTGATAAATAAATAAATAGAAAACAATTTGAATTTTCGCGTTGTACATTAATTTATTTTAAACTGAAGTACAACTGGACGTGCAACAACGTTGAAAATAAATCGAGTTCGAAGGATTAAAATTGTCAGACTTTCACAACGAAAATCTTTTTCACTTTAAAGCGTTATCATTGAAAGCTTTCATCTCTTGCCTCATGATTTTAGGTAACCATTAATTATTTGTAATTCTGACATCGTATTAGATGCAAAGTATTGAAACATTGTATGTGATTTGTAATTTCTAATTTTCTAAATTTCCAATTTTCAATTAGAGAATTTAAATGTAAAACTCTCTAATTAGAGAATTAGAGTGTTTAAATGTGAAATTCGAGTTCAAGTTGCACGCGGCACTGTTATCTTCTTTTTTTTCAAACTGAAATCATAATTCGCGTGTGACTTGATATTTTAAATGGTTAATAATGTTATTTCGAGTTTGATATCACTTTGATCTTTTACGATATTTGAAAATACGTTTTCTTCGTATAATTAGTAACATTTAGTAACTTGATATATTAAACGGCGGTAAGAATAGTGACAGCTATTAATAAAACAGGTAACCAGGTAATTATTAATAAGTAAAATTGAACGTGTGTATGACAGGTACTCCATTGAACAATCGTAGAATTTTTTCGAAAAAATATTCTTACATCGTAAGTTTCGATGAGAACAGAAATAAATGTTCTTAAAAGTAAAAATTTCAGATATAACAAAGATTTTTCTGTCAGAGGAACAGATAATTTATTCAATATTAAAAAAGTTCTCAATGTTTGTAGCAAGCACTGACATCGAATACTATTTAATGAACATGTAGTACTCGAATATATAAAATGAACTTTTAATTAAGTATCATTTCTGTCAAATATTATTTTTAAAATAACTCGTTTCCATGGAACGTTTGTTATACAGATTCTGAAATATCTGTCGCGTGAGAACACTATTCGAAAGTGTTCCCAAGTGTAACACTTATTTCTATAAAAAATTTCCCAAGAACAGATATTTCTTAAATACAGTGACAGACAAGAGTATTCGTTCAGTGAGAAAATAAAATATCTTGTTGCTGAATGACTATATTTCAATGTATATTATATAATATTTGCACTAATTTTTTAAAAGAAATAAGTGTTTAAACGAAAAAAGCCTGTTAATCTCTGACGTATGATTTAAGCAAACTGCACCAGATACATATACTTAAAAATGAATAATTGAAATATCTTAATTTTGAATAACTTAAAAATGATAACTGAAACATCTTCGAAGAATCAAACGCACGTTTGATACATGTATTATCGGTTCCTCATATTGAATAAAATTTGTAATACGTGCGAGATCTCTAGTTGTTTTGACCCGTTACGTGCAAAATATTCGTCATTGTCTTAAACTTTCTAGACTGTTTCCATTTAAAAATCAGCAGTTTTTGTTTAATTAATGTATAAAACAATTTGTATTACCGTATAGATACCATTACGTTATTAGTGAAACGGTATATGAAAGATGTCAATGTTATATCGAACTCGCTTTCGATGTTTATGCCTCGATTCGATGTTCGTTTTCGTACAAACCAAAACCTATTGCAAAAATCTTGTAACTTTCTTTCTTTTTTTTTTTTCTTTTCTCATAAATTGAACAAAGTAATCAAATATCAAGTTGGATGAAAATTTCGGAATGACTTATAAAGTTAATATATAAGTAAATAAAGGATTGGCCAAAATCATGGGAACATTTCGTTTGCTTAGAATATTCTTTACTAATAACGCATGAAACCGTCGTTGGTCTTCGATACAGCTCAAATTCTTCTCAGAATAGACTCATACAAATCTGGAATAATATTTAAACAGATATTCATGTAATTCTTAATATAATTCGTGTTTCTTCAAACCAAGATTTCACAATCGCAGCTGTATGGTTCGGTGCATTGTCTTTTTGAAAAATTTCTTCCCTCATTGGGACTTGATTGCCCAAAATGTTCAAATAGTTCTTGGATCCAAGATAGAACGTAATTTCAATTCGAGCAACTTCAACGATGCAACACACACATTTTGTACAAGGTGTTTCCATTGTTTTGTCTAATTCCTATGTATACGTTCATTCGTGACTCGAAATAGAGTTTTTTAAGGCAGCCTCCAGCAAGCAAGCGGAAGTGAGCGTTATCGCGGAGTATTTTTCTGGAAATTCTGATTAGCGGAGAGAACGGAGAAGTCTGGCGATACGAGCAAAAAGTCGCCGCGAGGTTCGTGCAATGTAGCTGGAATATAAAGACGCAGGGTTAGGTTGTTCGGTGTTCCGTCGATCTCTCAAGGACAAAAGATCGATTTTTCTTTCACCAAGTTTTCAATTCTCGCGCGAACCTCTTACGATGCCCGTAAAGGTTTTAGCAACTTCGAGAAATCTTTAAAGAAGCGCGGCACGTTGCAGCCATTTTCATACATTTCATTCGAGAAACTACGTTGGCCCGTGGAAAATGCACGACCAACGGCTGAATAACATAATATCTCGATTTGAAAATTTCACGTAACCTTTCTTTGCGTAATTGTTTCATCCGTGACCAAGCATATATATATAGTTCCACGAGGATCTAGAAATTTTTTGTGCTGTTTCATTGTTCGAAATATCGGACGCGATATCATTTGGACGATGATAAATCGTCCTCTTCATCTCGACCTCCTCGACCTATTCTTTCGAAGCAGTTTATAAATCACGAGCGACAGTTGTATATTGTATTAATAAAATCCCATTTCATCGTAATAATCGTATTGTTATTTAAAGTGATTACGCGCAGTGGCAAAGATTTGACCATCTAATTTAAGTTAGAAAATGTATATACAGGGTGTCACATAATTGGTAGCGCACCAACAGGCTGGTGGATAATTTTACATGCAAAATTAAGAAAGCTTTTTTTTTTTTTTGTTCGAGAAAATCGAGTTTAGAAATTTCAAATGTGAAACGTTTAGTTAAAAATTTTCAAGTATGGTGTGCTTGATAATTCTTAGCTAATTTCGATAAATTTTTAAACTTAATTTTCTGAGAAAAGTTAACGTCTAAGGTTAGTTCTGTTGCAGTATCAGTCAAATCCAAATACATGTAATAAACTTTCAAATTTGATTTTCTTGAAAACTTAAACTTAAAGTGCTATTTTTTCGATTTATTTTTTCACACGCAGTTATCTTCTTTTTGGTATCAAAAAGTAATCTTACATTTCTTTGTCTGATAATTCGATTCGTTTATTGGGAAGTTGGCAAGTAAATAGGTGAGAGATGAATTCGAGATTCGTATTAGGGTTGTTGGCGAAACAAGTTTACCGTATAAGTTCGATAGCGGATTCAATTAGTCAGGTTCGTGTACTGATTTCTAACATAATTAACTCGGTATTAAATCTTGATTACTTTATTTACAAGAAATTTAAGATTGACAATGTTGTTAACGTACAGTCAGAGACAAAATGAGATTATCTTTTATCTTATCTCTATTAATTTGTTAATTTTTATTCAATTATGTAACACAAATGAAATTTCTTATACACATACATATACACCTACATTGTTCTTCACAATTGGTCAGACTTTATCCAAAAAAGTACAAATTTTCATGAAAATTAGTAGAACAAAATGATAAGACATGTGTTTAAAAAATGGAATGTACAAAATAAATTTACTAATTTCGTTAGACATTTAATATTTCGTTGGATCTGTTTTTTTTTTTTTTTTTTTTTATTACAGAATTCATTCGCTTGGACAGAGATTTGTATAATTTTTTATTTTTATTTTTCGATTTAATTTGCCATTCATATCGAATAGATTTTAATTCATCGATAGATGAAAATTGTCGGCTGTTGGCGTATGTTGCCCTTGTTAGGTCTCTTCTGATTTTGTTATCTTGTTCGCTATTTTAAAATTTTAATTTTTACTTTCGGAAAAGAAAACATTTAAACTATTTCGATACCCTGATTGTGTATCATTTTTGTTTATATACATGTATGTTATGTGAGTCGTTATTATCGAGATATTCAAGGATTTGTGCTTTAAGGTGCTCTAGAAAAATTGATGCTAACTTTCAAGATTTACTTGTATATGTTGTCTCGGATACTTATACTTTTCCCAATATAAATAATTTCTCATAGACGTTAACGAATCGCTATTTTTCATTATTGAAAAGTGATTTATGGCACTTTCAATATAAATGACTCGTACGTATCACGATACAATTTGGTATCATGAAAATTCTCTATATAGACACATTTTTCATTGAGGATAGCGCTGGAATAATTTATAGTTTATACGTGATGTTATACAAGTTTTCAAATGAGCGGAGCGAGTATTTTCATATTTCAAATTGCGCCGTGTTCGAAGAAACAACCGGAAAACAGGAAAGGAAAGGACAAGAGAAGAAAATGGTTTGTCAATTTATTGTCTTTTAATGATTTCGTTCACTACGCGCGAAATATTGCAAGACTCTCTCTCGTCTAAATTATTTGACCGCTGCGCAAACACTGTGAATGGAGTTTTTCTTCTTTAGTTCTCCGGTCGTTTGCCAATTTGTTAATCGAAATAGAAATTTGAAAATATTGTTGAAAAGTATCCCGTGGAAGCTGGCTTCGGTAAAAGGTCAATGCTTTCCAGTTCTGTACGATAGACACTATTCCCTCGACAGTGAAGCTGTCGGATTCGCGACGGAACAGTTGTTATCCAGTTGTTGCATCACTTTTACCTTGTTCGACTTGTTCCTTGCGGACTGCTTCATCATCTAGGACATATGTACCATGTACATATACATGTGAAGAAATGAAAGTCCAACATACGATATTTAACACTATCAAAATGGTTAGAATGACCATTTGAATATTTTTATTTTTGTTAAATATTTTATTGATGTAAGACAGTATATTTTTGGAGACTCGAATGATCCTTCATAAAATACATAAATGAAAAGCTTGTGTACTCTGTATTATATTTGTGTTATATTATAAAGATTTTCTGTTCCTTTTATTTGAAAATTGTACGATTCGGTTGTCCGTAATTCTAGTGTTAAGCTTTGAAGGAAAATTTGATGTAAAATGCTCAAATATTTATCACAAAAGTAGATTTCTTTCGAAAGACAGATTAACTCTAAATTGCTCGAAAGAGAAACATGTATCTAATTTCTGATGATTAACATAAATATCATTTTTAGCGTATCCCTCTATTCTTGAAATATTCTTTTCTCGTTTAGTCTCCGTTTTGTTTTGTACTAATCGTAAGCCAAGCCTTTAGGTTACTGAGAATCTAAAAATGGAGAAAAAGATAAAACTTCGTTACAAATTAGTTGTAACATTTTTTTTTAGGCGATGCATGTGTGATCGTAAATCCATAGATGGGTTCTCTACTTTTCAAACAGATGGTTCACGCTTCATTTTTTCCCGGTTCTTTCTTCTAACAATAAGTGGCTACTGTCACTCACTCTTCACACAAAATGTATAGGGTGTCCCGTAACTGATGGTACAATCTGGTCCGAATAGGAGGTTCTATGTGAAAAAACGATAATAAAATAATAAAATTTTTTTTTTCATTCTTTGTTTTCGTAAAAATCGAAGTTGAAAATTTGTCAACCGTACTTGAATTTAATTAATTCCGTATTGGACAGGCACGAATAATTAGCGCGAGGATGTTCGCAAAAATAAGTGAAAAAAGTAGAATAACTTTTTTTTTCGTTTAAAGCGTCATTTTCATGAAAGTAGAATATATTTCGTTGAAAATTTGGTACATGTGTACGTGATAAATTTTCAAACTCGATTTTGTAACAAAGCATTTCTTACAAAAAAAACTTTATTTTACAGCTTTTACTTATTTTTGTACGTAGAATAAATTCCTTTTCACGTCACGTCTGACAGTAGCTAAATTCAAATATATTTGATAACTGTTTGAACTCGATTTTCTCGAAAACGAAGGTATTAATGAAGTAGTATCGCTTGCTGCCGGATTGTGCCATTACTTACGGGACACCTAGTATAATACAGTATGCGTACAGCCACATGTTTCCTCAAAATTAAACAGATGTTCTCATATCTACACACATAAGTACTTACCTATGTGTATAAAATAGTGTGACCCAACAGACTTGATAGGCACAACAAAATTTCTTACAAATTGCATCTCTGTGATTTCTTTAACACACAATGAATTGATGATAAAAAAATTTGAATTTAATCGTATATTTTAACTCGTAAAATTATCATCCGTTTAATTAAATGGTCGCTTATTTCTCATGCTTTTTTTTCGATGTAATATGTTTCCAATACTTGAAGAAAAATATACCGAATTTTCCAGAATATTTTTAATAAATGGGAGACAATATTTCATGAGAAATAGCAGTTAATTAACTCGTACTATTAAAATTGAAAAGATCGTAGAAATAAAAAAGTATATACACCGAAGAGCATAACTGCATCAATGACAATGAAAAATTGTCGACAATTTAAGCCGATCTTTTTAATCATTTACCAATTTGATAAAATGATGAAACACTACTGTATTGAACGTTGAATATTAGTGTATAAACAAAAATTCAAGAAATCCTAATGTTTCATTATTTAATCCTAGTGTTCAAAGTTTAATAAAGTAGTGAAAAAAAAATCGTACAGCAAGTTCTAAGTGATTGTTGCAAAGAGAAAATTTTTTAATGTTTTTTCATAACTTCTCAACTTCCAAAAAAAAAAAAAAAAGATACCTCACTGTAAGAAAAAACGAACTCGCTACGTTTAAAAGCAAAAGCTTCGTGTTTTAAAATGAAACCAAGTGGATACAGAAATTTTTTTTTCGTTGCACTGTATAGCCAATCGAAAACTGATCAATTTTTGTTTGAAACATTTTTTTTTTTTTTTTTTTTTTGTCAGATCATCGTAAGTACTTGAAAAAGTGTTACGTGGGACGCCCTCTATAATCATCTTTCACGAAGTTGTATGATCTTTTTCGATTTCCTTAAAGTATCGATGGTTTCTCATCGGTACAGTTATCCTCTTTAATGTATTTCTTGCATAGTGGTGCTATAATTTGCAAATCTGCCGAAAATTAGTATAGCAATTAGTATAGCGACTCAAAGAGACCGATGCGATCGTCTTTGTCCAGAATGTTTAGGAAGATGAACTTTAGGAGGAATTTCGAAGTAGGGGGGAGGGGGAGGAAGGGGGTGTAGAAGGATTCTCGAGAATTCAGAATTCCCGAATCAAGGGGATCTTATCTCTAAGGCATTCCGTGTTCAGGAATATAGGTGGGTCGCCCTGAAACTTTCTACTCGGCATTCCTGGCACAACCGCGCTATTCGGTTTGGTTCAAGAAGCTATAGGGCTTACCCAAGGATATGCAAACGCGCGCGATAGTTCACCACTATGCCAGGTCGTGTGCTCTTTTCGAGATTTCAGCCTCTATGCTTAATTCGATTATTGGAGGGAGCAGGGGGGGGGAAGAAGGATTGTAAATATTATATATATATCGTTTGTCTCTTTGTCATGCATCGATCTGTTATAAAGCACAATGTACAGATTGCATTCCAAATTAATCCATTTGCAGATCAAATTAGCCTTATTGTAAATCAAATTCACCCTTTTGCAAATCAAATTCGCCTTGCGTGTGAAGTTATTATTTCTACCACCATACTCTCCGTTGAAGAAGTTTCTTCAAAAATTAAATTCCGTGTAGGAAATATTTTGGTTGAACGTTCAAGCTGTGAACGTTTAACGAATGTTATTGATCATTCTGTTGCAACTATCACTTCTACAGATTATAATAATTATTATTATTATATGAATATAATATTGCAGCGTTTATAGATGAATCTACACGCGTGCATACGAATATTTTTAGTGTTAAACAAGCATTTTATGTTAATTTCATATCACTTTATGTTACTCTTTGTTTAAGTATCATTACCAATAAAATTTTTATCTCGGAGCAATAAGTTTACGTAGAATCTGATTTTTATTACGATGGCTTAGCCTTTTGCGCTGGAATGACGTCGAATATTTGGCCGAAAATTGCAATATTTTCTCAGATTTGCGTAGGCAAAACAAATAATAAATTTATTACCTCTCTCAGTAATTTCTATCCAGCGATATAGCGACGAATTCAAAAAGAAGACGAATTATTGTATACGGTTTGGTCACTCGTTATGGTCCGTGTAACTAGTCACCAGCTTAAGAAAACAAATTTGTTGAATTGCAAACTTGATTGCAAATCGTAGAATTGAAACTCGATTGATTTCCAAAACGGTGAATTTATAGTGCAGGAAATTGAACGCGATCCGCGAAATGGTTAATTTATAATGCAAAACGGCGAAAGGGTTAATTCTCAGGGTGCAAAATCTGCGAAAAAAAGTCGAACGGATAAGATGTGAGGACAATGACCTGGAAGAAAAGATCGCGAGTCGCGTTTCCGCGCCGTAAAATTGACGTTATCTTGCGTCGATGAGGGGAACGATCGTCGGACGGGAAAAGTTTTGGGGAATGGTGAAGAAGACGATTGGGGAAGCTCTTGGAGACCGTCCAGATTTTTGATTCGAGCAAGTTCGACGACGGGTTACAACGGTGGCCAAGTTATCGGTGGCTCGTTAATCAACATCTGATTTATCGTCTGCTGGTGGACACGGCGTTCCAAGTTCCTAGGAAAACACGTAGTTCACTGTGTTTTGAGGAAAGATCGGTCGACCTGGGCGCGAGAAGAAAAAAAATCTGGAAAAAATCTAGTTTTTACCGTCGAATTGTTTTTCAAGCGAGGAAATCGCTTCCCTCTCATTAGGTGCGTTGCGTTCGCTCAAGATATTTGCCGATTTAACCTCTTGCGCTGGAACGACGAGAATCCTTTCTCCCAAAATTGCAATATTTTCCGAGTTTCAAGCGAATTTAAGTAGAACCCAGGCGAAACAAATGATGAATTCATTACTTCTCAATAATTTCTATCCAATGATATACCAACGAGTTGAAAAAGAAAACGACGAATGATTGTATGTACGGTTTGGTCGTTCGTTATGGTCCGCAATTAGCTGTCGGTGCGTAAATGGTTAAGCCTCCACTGTTTCTCAGTTCGCGTTCCTGGATAAAAGTTGTACAGCGAAGTGGGGAGAAGTTTCCCGGTTTTGATATAATTTATACTGAACCTGCCATTAGTCGCAATATTATCTGCCGTGAAAAATCTTTTAAAATAAAGTGTATAAGAAAGTTTGAAAGAAAGACACGCTTCCGTGAACTTTCTCCAACTAAACCCCCCCCCCCTGCATTGGTATAGATAAATAACTGTGTGCTCCTTAGAATTTTCACGATCGAGCGGAGAGTATCTTCCGAAAAAGTTAGTTGGCGCTGGCGAAGAGTTTATAAATATGAGAAGCGACGGTAGCAGCGTGTATTTCGTTGAAAACTGCAAAATCTCTGTAACGTATCGATGGAAATTTCGAACGAGCGAAAACCGATAATATCGGTGAGAAATGATTCTGTCCTTCGAGGCTGAATGCCCGATGTATTTTGCGTGAGAGAGCATGTATAACCACGCATGCGGATCGACGCCTCCTTCTGCGATTACTCTCGCTAGGTGTCGATCTAATTGCACGCATACTCGTCGTATACCGTGTATTCAAAGGGCGTCGCTAAGTATCCGTGCGAGAAATGAAAAGTTCTCACGATAGCTTTCGTCGTTCTACTCGCTCATGGTCGCGTATATACATTCGTACCAGAGATATCGCGATTTACGATGTCACCACGTTCGTGAATAAAACTACGTGTGATCGGTATTTTCAATCACGACGATTATGCATTGTCATTGTATGCCTTTCATTAAATAATTGCTAATTCGTTTCTCCGCAGACGAAAATTTATCCCGAGCAAAACTGAACACGCACATGGATTTTTAACATTAATAATGTATTATCGAATGTTTGCATATATAGAATACAAAAGAAAGCAAAGTACGTACTGTTTTGTAGGAAATAAAAATTCTATGATCTTGTCATCGTCGCTATTCTGGCAAATATAAATTGCTTTCGTGGAGTCAACACCACAATTAATTTAAATGAAAAAATTTTAAAAATCAATACTTTAAACTGTCGTAACTTTGTTAAAAATGATCACATAACAATCTGCTTTTAGTCTCGTTTTAAAACGCATGGCCTCTGTTTTCACTGTCCTGAATTCGTTTTTTCCTTCAAGATATTTGAACTCCACGTACCAAATGGAATTTTTTTTTTTCTTTAAAAAAAATTGTAAAAATTCATAATTATAAAAAATACTACAGAATTTTATTTACGACTAAATCCATCGTGATTTTGAAAATTAAAAAAAAAATTTCCTGTTTTCAACATCCCCTTGAAACTTGCTGTACGATTTTTTCTTTTTTCATTATTTTATTGAATGTTGAACATTACGAATCAAACGAAAAAAATTCAAAAAATTCCAACATTTCGTCATCTAATTTTAATGTTTAAAGTTCAGTAAAATTGTAAAAGAATCATACAGCAAATTTTCAGCAAGAGATCGATGTAAAGAGAAAATTTCAATTTGCAAAACCATAGTGGATGAAGTTGCGAAAAACATTTTTCAACGTTTTCATAGATGTCTGAATTTTTTAAAATAAAAATACTCTTTCTTTTTCACCTGCTACATGATGTAAAAATATCTTTGGAAAAAACAAATCTGAAACAGTCAAAGTAGAAACTTTACGTTTTAAAATGCGCCAAGATTCTTATATAATTTTCTTTTACAAAGTTGAAGTATTGATAATTTTTCAACATTATAGTTTAGTTATGCTCCTTAGACGTTATATAGATTTTGATATAGACTAAAGAATCAGTACAGTCGATATGATGGCTGTTTGACTCGGTAATTTTGCAAAATATGTTCAAAAATAGCGTTCATCGAAAATCCAATTCTTATGCTTATTTTATTTGTTTATTTATTCTGCTATTTGCAGTCTCACAAAATAGACACGTTCCTCACTATGCATTGCCTTTGCCATGAAAAAAGGATCAACAGAAGTACATTTTGTAAAAATGTTTTGAGTTACGGATTCGACAAAATTAATGATTATTATATATATAATGATTATAACTTTATAAATATAATGGTACATACAGTGACTACAAATATTGAAACTGTTATAATTTCGTAACGAAGAAATCGTACAACCATAAACTTTTTTTAAACTTGAAACCTCTACTTTCAAAGCATCGTACAAGATATTTTTATATCATATCGTGGGTAAGTGGGTAAGTGAAGATACTATTTTCTCGAAAATGCTATAAATTGTCATGGAATGTAAAAACGTTGAAAAATTTTTTTTCTATAATGAATTTTGAGACTGAACCATTCTCTTTACAAAAATTTGATGTATGCCATTTTATAGAACTTTGAATATTACATTGATGATGAAAATTCAAGAAAAATTCGTACCATTTTCTTCATTATATTCGTTTTCGTCTGATATTCGATGTTATTTATGGCGAAAACGAAAATCGTGCAACAAGTTTTCAGCAATCCTTGTAAAGGGAAGACTTCAATCCATTCATCAGAATATTTTTTCAGTAGTTTTACATATTGTAATAGTTTATAGCTATTTTTGAGAAAGAAAGTGTCTTTACTTTGCCATATTTCGCGTAGTGTAAGAACATTTTTATTGTCAGAATGAACGATGCATTTTAAAAGTAGAGAGCTTAAAACTTTAAAACGAGCACAAGTTGTAGGATTCCTTCTTTTACAAAATTATAACAGTTTGTTTAAATATTCAAATATTAATAGGAGTCATTGTAGTTTAAATATTAAGTCTTTATATATATATATATTTTTTAAATATTTTATAATTAATCTTATATATTTATATATATTTTATAATTAATCTCATATATTTATGTATTAGTGAGAGAGAGAGAGAGAGAGAGAGAGAGAGAGAGAGAGAGAGAGAGTTTGTATATTTTATAATTAATCTTATATATTTTAAATATTTAGTCATATTTAGTTTAAACATTCAGATATTAATAGGAAAAAAGAAGGGACTGAAGGACTCCCCTTCGCAAGTAAATCCATATGTACATTCTGTTCATTTTAATAGACTACAAGGTTGCCGGTCGGGCAGCGTTTTGTTTTTGTTTGTTCATCGTGATATTTTCGACGTGAAATTTTCCCTCCTTTAACGTTACAATAGTCAGCCCGTAGGTTTAATGGTCCGGGGATAATGCTCGAAAGTTCCTCGCCCATTCGTGGACTATCAGGGCGATGTAAATCCTGTCTATCTCGTAATCGAAATCCATGCCGGCGGCACTCTTCCTCCTCTGGAAGAGATCCTTTGTTCCCGACTTAAATCCTTGAGTGTAACCGAGGAATAGGAGGAGGAGGAGGAGGAGGAGGAGGAGGAACACTCCCTACCCTCCTTCACCCTCCTTAGCTTCTATAGTTCTTAGGAGGACGAGACCCAAGAGAGATGTTAGCTCACTGCTTTACGTATTTCGAATGCAACGATATTCTCCATTTGCAATGATTCCTCCAGAATCATTAGAGAATTAAGTCTCGTCGATTAAAATTGCCCGCTAACCGCCGTAACACGTATTTGGATATTATTCGTCCTTTATAATAATTTCGCATGTAAATCGATTGTGGAGTGATTATCTCGCGTCTAGTCGCAAATGTTATTCGGCGGTCAATTATTATCGACAATTATGTTCCTTTGACGTGCAGAGCTGTGATTAGAAAATTAATTGTTATTAGGTAATAGTGAATTGGAAATCTGCTTTAACCAGAAGAAATATATAAGGAAAAAATATACGTACACTGGCTGTACGTGTACGAAAATGTTTAAAACATGATATACGTGTAATGAAACGGCGACATAAAATCACCAGGTATTAGATACTTTTAAATTTTTATATGTATGATATATAGAGTTATGTGTATTTTTAAAACGAAGAACATGCGTCTGAGGGAATATGATTTTATTATGACTGCAAAATTACAAGTCACAAAAGTATTGAAAATCTATGTGAATCCTTTATTTATAATCCTATTCAATTTCTTACACACACTTCATACGCAATTAGTCTATTGTAAGGGCAATGTAGTATTTGTGTTATAATTCCTCTGAAATCAAGTGAACTCGTAAAATGAATCGTAAAAAAAAAAAAAAGAAAAATAGGAACCGGAAAAAGCAAAAAGAGAATTAATAACAAAATGCTACAAGGAAATTACGAAACTAATAAACAGAAGCATATGTATTTAATTTATTACGTCCTCAGAAGATATAAAAATGAAGAAAATATTGCAATTAAGCCTCGTAGTGGAATTAACGAAGAGAGAAGAAAAGTAGCAACACGGATTAACAAAGAGAAGTACATCCAGAATTATGTCATAGATTACTGAGAAAACACGGTTTAAATACACAAGGTCTAAGGAAAAAACCATTCATTAGTAAAAAAAAAAAAAAAAAAAGATTTTACGTTTAAAGTATATGCCAAAGAATTTACAAGATAATTCTTTCAGGGCTACAGTATTAGTCTCTGATGAAATTGAATTTATTGTTTTTGATAGCGACGGTCGTGAAACTGTATGGAAGGTAAAAAATAAAAAAAAATCCAGAATTAAATCCAAAAAATCTTACAGTGAAATATAATGGATGATTGATAAGGTGAAATATTTGAAAGAAAGCGTCGATAAATTAAATTTGGTGGAAAATTATTACTTTCAATAAGACAGCGATCCGAAGCATTCGGCGAAAATTGTTAAAAAATGATTACTATGCAACATTCCACGTACACCATAGACGTTTATGGAACCAGGTGGACAGAAGATTAAGATTAATCACGAAAATTACGTCAAAAGACAAAATAAGGAAAAAAAATTCGTGAAGCATGGCAATCCATTAGTATAAATAGTATGGATAGTATAATATAGATAATACAGTATAAATATTATTTCAAAGTTAGTATTTTCCATCGAAAATTACCTTTGGTGAGTGATAAAAGCGAAAGGCTGAAAATTTCAAAATTATGAATACTTTTGTGACCCATGATTTTGTATTAGTTGTAATAAAATCATGCTCCTTCAGACGTACGCTGTTTGACTTTAATGAAATTAATACAAATACGTCATATACATGGAAATATAAAAATATTCTCTTATTCTGGAGGTTTGGGTTAGGTTTGGGTGTCCATTTCCGTTGTAAGTGTATCATATTTTAAACATTTTCGTAGGTCAGTATATACGTAGCAGTCGAAAATGACCAATTTATAATTTTTGTTAGATACTTTATAGACACAAAAGCAATATTTTTAAAGACCCAAATAATTTTTCATAAAATATACAGATAAAAGTTCATTGTAATAGTCCATTGTGTTGCAAAATTTCTCTTTATATTTTTTTTACACTTCAGTGTCTCTGATGGAAATTTTATGGTTTAATCGTCGGTAGTTCTAGTGTTTAGGTGCAAAGGATCGCGAGGATACGTGAAACGCGAGGGAACACGCTCGTCGAAGAAGCTGATCGAAACGAGTTAATTTTCCACGTCCACGTTGTGATTGGCGTACGTGTTGCATATATAAGAGATATCGACGTCGTGGACGCGGTCAAAGGTGTTGTGTAGATGTCGTATATACACATAGCCAGCAGAGCATTGTAAATTTCCGGTACGTGCCGCATAGGCGGAACGAGCCTCGTTTCCCGTTTCTCTTTGTTTTCTCTTCTAAAAGACACGCACCGCTCGATCGAAATAATATCGGTGAATTTAACTTCCCGAGCGTATTGTACCACGCGCCCAATTTTTACCACCCCTTCCTTCCCCACCCTCCAACCTCTTCTTGACTCTTTCCTCATCCTCAGCTCGCTGCCTTTTCTTTACTCTTTATTCCTGACTCGTTCTTTTCATTTCCTCTCTTTCTCTGTACATACCTCGTTTCATTCTTCCTATTATTCACTCGCATTCTCATCTCTGTTTCTTTTCGCGGTTCAGAGCCGCGATAAATTGGCCCGCTCTTACTTTTCCTTTCGCTCCGCTTAAGTCGTTCGCCGGAAACCAAATCATGTCGCTCTTACTGCGGGAGCTTGTTGCAACTGATATTTTCGTCGACGTTCCTGACGAAAGGGGCAATTACGCGAGAGCTGACAGAAGTCGGGGAAAAATTTTCGAAGCGTTCAAAATTAACCTCTCGCGCTGTAATGATGTGCCACGCACGTTGGGAATTTGTTTGTCCCAAAATTGCAATATTCGCTCAGTATATTTAAGTATATTTAAGTAAAACAAAATAAGCAAAAACAAATAATAGATTTGTTACTTCTCAATAATTTCTATCCAGTGACATCATACCGACGAGTTCAAAAAGAAAGCGGCGAATTGTCGTATACGGTTCGGTCGCTCGTTATGGTCCGCAATCAGTTGTCGCCGCAAGTGGTTAACTTCTCGTGCTGGAATAACGTGTCACGCACATTGGGAATTTGTTTGTCCCAAAATTGCAATATTCGCTCAGTATATTTAAGTATATTTAAGTAAAACAAAATAAGCAAAAACAAATAATAGATTTGTTACTTCTCAATAATTTCTATCCAGTGACATCATACCGACGAGTTCAAAAAGAAAGCGGCGAATTGTTGTATACGGTTCGGTCGCTCGTTACGGTCCGCAATCAGTTGTCGGCGCAAGTGGTTTAATGGAAACAATTTTTACGTGCGTGATGAACGCCGTCTCCCGAAAATCATGACACGAAAGAATGTACGACTGGTTAAGATAAACATTGAGTATAGTTGTCGCTGCGATGATACTGCAAATTATTAAAAGAAATTTCAGATTTGCTTTAGCAAGTCCAATGAGTACCCTCATTTAAATAATACGGCTATAATGCGAATAATTCGAATACGTTCGAATTTATTATTCGCCTTGTACAAATGATCATGGATATGAATTTTATCGATCAATACTTTTCCTTGAGTGGTCCTTTATTGAGAACGTTCTGAATTTAATAAATTGTCCGTTAATAACGGGGAAATGAATTTTTTGCTTCAAAAGAGGAGTGCAATATTTTACTTAGGGATTTGTTGAATGAAATTAAAGGGACACTTGATGAGCAAATGTATTTTCGAAATGGAAATTGTAAATGTGCCGAACATTCATCAACCGTAGACGTAGTCTCAGTCATAATTGATCGAATGAAGAATCCAACGATTTGAGAATACAAACGATCAATATATTTACAATATAATTATTTTCATTCGTTTTATTTAATTCGATTAATTTAATTCGATAATGTAAATATACCTCGAGTGTAATTATAACACAACACACATGATGATATCGCAGAATACATAACACTTTAAATTAATCTGTGTCTATCAAACCCTATAAAAAAGAAAAAAGTAATAAAGATAATACGATAGAAGATATATATAATTATATTATACTACATAATAACAACAATATAAGTTATATCACGTAACTTCGTCAGTGGTCACGTCGATTTCATAGTGAAACATTGTAAATTGATTCCATTCGCGAGAAGTGTGTAGAAACATTTACACGCATACAAGAACATTTATTACGATATACATGTTTTGTAGTGGGGAATATACAGTTCATACAATGGAAAGTTCAAACAACAGATGTTCGTATAAAATGATGAATATAATAGAAAATACTAGGAAATTAACGAGATCCGTATAAAATCTACATTTCTTTTTTTTCTTTTATTATTAGCAATTTGTTATTATTGGCGTGAAAGGGGATTGTAAAAATTCGTGGAACGTTTTATTCGAAATATGTATGTACATATTTCGATAAGTGAACATGCGCAGCGTTATATCGCTAAGCACGGGGTGTATGGCGGGGCAAAAATTACGATTCACGTTGCAGGGGAAGGGAGTGACCAAGAACCATAAAATTTCGGCTTACCTACTATCCCACGTTCGTTTTTTGCCTGTCTACGCAACGACTGCGCGAGATAAAGCCAGAAAATATGCTTGGATTTAGGGGGATGCGTCTCGTACACCGATATAATGCAATTTTCGGCGTTATCTATCTAAATAAACAAATACGGCAATGGATTAACATTACGGATTAAGGTATAACAATTGAATTTACCGCTGATATAAAACACGTTGCTGTTATTTTGGTCAAGTTTTTAATCGTTATTTTATCAAATCGATACTTTATTGGCAATCTAATTAAGCAACGTAAAATGTAACTTGACACTGACGAATACGAAATAAGTTTTATTGGGTCGTAGCGCGTGAAGTCGGTTCAATTTTTTTTTTTCTTTTTGTAATTTTTTAAACCTTCGATTTCTTTTTACACAGTGCTTTGGGAAAAGATATTAAAAGTGCTTTGCATTCGAGCGAAGACAAAACTGTTTTTGTATTCAAAAATAAATGGAAAAACCGGATTTACTTATGTGAAATTGATAGTCTGATGTTTCAGGAATAAGTTACAAAACTTATGGAACAAAATTTGTTCGAAGTCACGTATGGAACAAATACATTAAAAAGGTTAAACAACACGTTTGAGAAAGTATTGATATTCTAACAATTGAAGTACTGTATATAATTAATTACAAATAATTTAATATTAGTAATTAACAAATAAACTTACTTAATATTATTTGACTCGATATTACTTACAATTAAAGTAATGCAATAATAATTAATTACAAATAATTTAATGTTAGTAATTAATATTAGTAATTAAATATTTGTTAATATTTAGTATATCCTTTGTTTCTTATGGACCTCTCTTAAACGTTTTGCCATCAACTCGACAACTTTTTAGCAAACTTTTAGCAATTTCATTCCATTCTTCCAATAATATGGATTTCAATTGATTTTTTTCGCGTCGTTTTTCTTGATTCAAGCTCAGTTCACAAGTGTTCGATGGAATTTGGATCTGGTGATTGGAGTGGTGACACATTATAGGCGATCCACCATGTGCTACATGCTTAGGGTCGTTGTCACTTTCGAAGTAAAGATCACGCTGTAGAATTTTTCGGCACTTTTTTCAAAGTTACCTTTCAAAATGTTTGAAACAAACACTTGTAGATGCTATGCAACAACAAACTAGTACTATGCTTTGAACGTTTTTAATATTGAATTTATTCATCGCAATATTCAATTTATTGAATTTAGTATTCCTTTTTCCACACTCTGATGCGGTTGTCGTTTCTGAATAAATTAAACTTGCTTTCGTTTCGACGAAATCTTTGTTCAGTCATGTGCGAACTGAATTTTCTTTTCCTCTAATTAGCGTTAATTTCTTCTTGCAATTCAGGATGCGTAACCTGCACCTTTCAAGGAATTTCCGAACAAGTGACAAACTTAGATATAAGTTTTCATATTCTTTCAACTGTACGGATATCTCTGACGACGTCAATTTTTGATTATTTTCGATTGATTGAATAATTTTCCTCTTATACCTTGTTGTGACTTGTGCAATGTTTTCCTACGTTCCTTTTAATTATACTTGATAAATTTGCTTCAGTTAAACATTTCTGCGATTTTTGAGTAAGATTTATTTCGATCTGTAATGATCCAGTATTAACTTTCTTTCTTTTGTCGTTGTTCCCCAACTTTGGTCCATTTTTGATATTATTCAAATAATCTTTATTGATACGAGATAAATAAACTCGTGTTCAAAACAGACTGAGTATTCCTCTCCTAAATGTACATGTACTTAGAAAGTTACTGAAATGTCGGAGATGTGGTTTTCACGCATGTTATTGGATCTTTTCTATATTTGTTTAACATAACTTCGAATAAATCGTTTTGTTCTGTGAGCTTTTAAGTGTACTTATTCTTGAAACGTCGAACTATCAATCCCGCACGAGTAAATTGTTTTTCCTGCTTATTTTTCAATACAAAAACAGTTTCGTTTTCGTCTGAGTGCCAATACATTTTTTCTATAGAATTTTCTCTAAAATGCTTAATTGCCCGGGTTGTACTTAAATATACTTAAAACTGAGAAAACATTGGAAATTTGGGAAATTTTGCATTTTGGGTAGCACGTCATTCCAGCGCAAGAGGTTGTTAAATGATTGTAATTTCTCAGCATCTTGTATGTTAAGAATATAAAGGTATCTCTCGATATAATGAGAATCTACTATCTTATAGTCTGAAATCGGTAGGAAATAATCTCTATCAATAACACAACTTTTTTTTTTTTTTTTTTTTTTCAAATGAAAGTTTCGTAATCAACGTGACAATTGTTACTAGTTATCGGTCGATGCGTTTTTCTCGTTCGGTGAAATGTTCGGACGATTGTTGGTCGGATTTCCAATTATTAACCAATTTCAGATATTTGCACTGATCGGGCTTAAGTGTCTCGCTTTGAATCGCCAGCCGCGAATGCTCGAAGTCGGCGAAGGTCCGATAACACGATTTACCGACAAAGGATACGTGTCGCCTTTGTCCAGGTAATTGAGGTCGGTCTCATCTTTCCTCCGTTATCTCCCTGTCGAAGATGTTCTACGTTTGTTTGCAACCTGCTAACGTTTCTCCTTTCCAAGCCCCAGATCTTTTATGTGTATCTTCTTCGGTAGTTTTTTTTTTTTTTTTTTTTTAAATAAATAAGTAAAATTTACGTTGTGCCTTTTGCAACGGGGTTAATTAATTAATTTTAATAATTTTAATTGGCTCATATATATGTATTATTTTTTTGTAAAGTAAAAAAGTAGATATATATTTAGAAATTAAATGTTTGTCGTATTTATTAATGTCTAGTTAATTAATGATTAATTTGCTATACTTGTATTAAAATCTAAAAAAGATAAATAAATAAAATTGTCATCTTGGAAATGCTGCCAAAAAAATAAGAAAAAAATGTTCACATTTTCTTCTCGTCCGTGTTTCTTTATTACTATTCTTGACCATTCGTGCGGTCAAACTTTTTGAAAGTTTCCACTGATATGTTATTCCATTCTCGCTGCAGAATGTTCCATAAACCTGTTTTTGAAGTAGGGCAACATTTTCGTACTTGCCTATCTAGTTTGTCCCAAAGTTTCCCAATGGGATTCAAATTGGAAGATCGAGGGTGGTCGTTTCATAATCTTCTCAGTGAATTATTACTTTGAATTTGTGCATATTTTTGATGCACATTTAGGATGCATATCAGCGAATAAATGTAAAATTTGGTCCAGTTCGCGTAAAATGTTTAAACATTCCTCTTTGTTTAAAATGCTATTTATTCGAACCAAATCACTTCTTTGCCTCGAATGAAAGCCACCTCGTGGATTGTCCCTGTGTTTCACTAGTCAGAATCGAACATAATCTGCGAATATAAACTCGAACACCGGGAAATTCGATTCATCAGTTCAGAGAACGAACCCAAAATTCTTCCAATCTTCAGTCGTCCAGTTTTCATGTCCCTTTGTCCAACCTCTTTATTTCGTTTTGCTCCCTTGATAAAAATTCTTTAACAGCTACACGACCTTTTGAAAGTCCACTCTTGTGAACTCTGATTGCGAGTGTTCCAAGACTTATGAGCGGGAACGTACGTACTATATTAAAATAGTTTATTGCTTTGATTCGCGTCATGTTTGAATCCGCGATAAATCGCCGATAAACCTCGTTGCTCTGTTCAGGTTAGTTCGGAATATAGAAATAACATGGTTTTTCAGAGTTTCTGAAATACGCTGCAATACGACGCAAACTGTCGGATGACCTAAATAAATGAGTGATTCGATTTCAGTGCGCAGAGATTGGGTCGACTACAATTCGGATTAATTAAATTTTCCCTCTTGTTTCCTCAATTCGTCTTTTTCTCCCTTTTTCTTTTTTATTTTTCTCTCTTTTTCGTTCTTTTTTCTTCTCTTTTGCCTCGCGACAGATATACTGTTGAGGAAGAATTCGAGTGTACCTTTCATTGATCGTGTTGTCGTTCTTCGTTTTTTAAAGGAAAGCATTTTTTTCTATTTTTTTTTCTTTTTCACAAGGATACTTTTTTTCGACTCTATTTTTTTTCGATCCTCTTTTTAATTTCAATATTGTTATCTCAAAATCGAGATTGTGTTTCGGAAACTGCACGTTGAGGATAGTTTGAGCGAACAAAATTTCAAAATTGAGAAATTTGATGGTTGAAAAAATATTTTTAAGGTGGAGCTTTAGAAATCGAAAATTTAATCAAAAACACGGATATTCCATCGTGTTTAAGAAAAGTAAGCTCTAGCCATACCTTTCGTTACGTTTAATCATTTTATTTTCAATGTTTACGCAAGTTTCTTTCACTTAGGAATCTATACACCTGCATCGCAGACTTTCTAAAGTTCGAAATAATTAATATACAAAAATTACGCGTGACTTTGTTCAATTTGAGAAAAACTTTCGATTTCAGTCCAAATAAAAAGGAAGCACGCGTCTTTAAACGATAAATTCATTCATGTCAATTTGTCGCGCGACGGGGAATTTTTTCTATCGATACTGCCAGGATTATTCGTTGATTAAAGGACGCAGCGTCGTAATTGAAGTTAATGTCATGGCAATCGATATCGTCCCGTATTGCGAACCATCGAAACAGTTTGTGATTGCGTGCCGTTTGAAAACGCGAGTCAGGCCCGGTGAGTGTGGAAAACCGCACGCGCCTACAGAAAATCAATAACGCAGCCTCCGCGTGCCTGGCAGGAGAAGAGTTTTCCCTCCTCTTCGTGGAATATCATTGACAATGCATATTATTTTTTTTTTTTTCGCGATAACAAATAGCACGTTCCTACATCGTGATACAAGGTGGAGAGATTAAATTCCCAATGCAAACGAGGCGTTGTTACCTCTTTTTCAAGACTGCAAAAGAGACAAGAAGAAATTTGATTTCTTTTTGATTTCTTTCGTTTCTGGTTTCTTTCTTTGTAGGGAAAAAAAATCTACAATTTTTTAATTGAAAGTTAAGTCAATTAGACAGTTGAAATTTTTCATTTCTTTGCAGCGACTTGTAAGGAAATATCAGATGTTTGGAAAATTTGACGATTTAGTTTTAGCGTTGCAGAAAGAAGATTGATAACTAAATTTTAATTTCGAACATCCGTTCTTAGCTTCTTCGAATATTTTTCAGATTTATTTTATTTCATTGTTTCGTTTCTCTTAGTTTCCTGTTAAACGTGTTAAACTATTAAAATTACCAAGTTATCTCGATTAATAATAATCGGAGAAAGAAATCAGACGTTTGGAAAATTTGACGATTTAGTTTTAGCGTTGCAGAAAGAAGATTGATAACTAAATTTTAATTTCAAACATCCGTTCTTAGCTTCTTCGAATATTTTTCAGATTTATTTTATTTCATTGTTTCGTTTCTCTTAATTTCCTGTTAGACGTGTTAAACTATTAAAATTGCCAAGTTATCTCGAGTCACGTATTCGACACGTACGCTATCGTCCTTCGCGTGGTTTAAAATGGTTGATAAAGCTCCATCCGGGCAGCTCTTAATAAATACACGGGCGATTTTCATAGTTGCCTTTGTTCACAAAGAAAATCCAGTATAAATGTCAACAGGAGAAAAATATAACGCAATAACCGGGCTTTTATTCTTGAGCGTATCTGGCTTCTGTGAAGCTGGCTGGCGTTATACTTTTAGCATCGATGGAGAGACCCGTGTCTGGTCGCGCGTGTGTAAAACGCGAAACGATGGTTAACCGGATTTCCCTATCATCCGTGAAATTGTGTTAACCGCAATGTGCGCATTTTCCATGATTTACGAAAAAGCAGGAGAGAAGCAACGCGGATGGCTGAAAACAACGAAAGAAGAAATCGATATAAGTGAGGCGGCGTTATCGAGGGAAAAGGAAAATGAGACAAACGGGCCGAAAACTGAGAGAAACGAGACTGAATAAATTTACAACGAACAAAGAGGGAAATAGAAGAGTTCGCCGATCCTTTTTGGACAGGAATTGGATTAAGCAAGAACCGAAGCAGAGAATCGGAAATAAGGAGGAAGCAGAGATAGAAGTCATACTAGGTTAAATTAAATCACGTTGAATAGAGGGGACAGACATTTCGTCTCTGTTAATTGACTCCTCTGCGCTACGACTTGCAACTTCTCGTTGCAATTAGAGCAGGCGGATTTCTTATTATTTCACCTCTCGCAGCCGCTGGTTCTCGGTGTATCAGATCGCGTTGCAAATTTTTCTTTACATTGTTTCCTCAAGTTGCGTCGTACGGCACAGTATTCGACGCGATGATTTCAATTCCTTGGCGACACGGGACTCGAATGTGCGCCGTTTGTTTCGAAAGTGGGCGCTTTTCAACGACGAAATAGTGGCGATTCGTTAACGCCTGTGCGAAATTATTCCATACCGTACAAAATACAAACATCTTAGAGATAATAAGTACAAACCTTCTCGAAAGTTAGCATCAGTTTTTCTAGACACGTTGAAACGCAAATGTATTGTCCTGATGTAAGATTGTTGCTACAACGTACGGATTTCTTAATTTCTTTCTTGTCGAATAAAATTAGAAAATGTCATTCCTACAATTCCCATTTTTTTTTTTTTTTTTAATATTATCTGGGAAACTTGATTTTTTTTTATAATACCTAGGAAATTTGATTTGCGGTGACTAGCCTTTGATTCTCAAAGATTAGAAACCACCTGTTTCACCATGAGAAATATTTAAACTATGATATGTAATATATACATAGATAATATTATATATTGTGATATTTAATTATATGTAAATATAATTAAAGAACAAATTATAGTATACTTAAACTAAATATAAATGAAATATATAACTCTGTACCTTATATCGGAGTCATCTTATATGAGTCTCCTAAGATTAGAAATATTTTCTCCTCCACTTGTCATAATCATTATTTTTCTTCTCATTGTTAAATTATCAAGTTTGCAGTCTGGAATATCTAGTATAGTCTACCATAGTCTAGTAACATATTCGCGATGGGATGTGATTTCCAATAGTATAACGTACCAATCGATTTTAACGCGTTAATTTTACGATTGTCGATCAACGAAAATTTCTATCTTTAACGTCAGCTACGGCTGTTCATCAATTATTAAGTTAAACTGCGGTTAGACTAAATTTGAAAACTTGGGGGCATCAACATGCCATCTGTTGGTAGTTAAAATAGAAGGGTAGGCAGCAGTGTTACGACGAAATTGAATCAATAAATTCGCTCTCTCCGAATGCCCCTATTTCATCCAGCTCTTCAATTGCCGCTCCAATCATGTACTAATCCAATCTTCCAATCTACCGGTACACATTCGATGAAACTTTTTATCTACTTGTGTTCTTGCATTCGTTCGTTACATATACAAAACAATTGTTGCACACACGCGTAGTCTCTACGAAGGTTCATTGTTTAATTATCGATTTTACAAATGCAAAAATATATGGAACTTGAATCGTTGTTTGACAAAAAAAAAAAAAAAAATTACGAGGAAACATACCAATATTTTTTCGTAAAACTGTCTAGTTTAGCCTTTATATTTGAATAAGAAAGAATTTTATTATTACGTGTATTACTGAATAGCTTATTGAAATAATTTTAATTAATGGCAGAAACCTATATTCTATAAAAAGGATCGACAGAGTTTGACGTGATACATAACAACACAGGTACTGTGAAGATTTGTGTTCACGCTTCGCTGGTGAAAATATACAATATCGCGATTTTTCCCTTTTTTTCTATTTTTTTGCTTGTAAAACTGAAAGCTATGGTTTCAGAGTTTAAAAAAAAAAAAAAAGGGAGAAATTTAATTGCATTTTTGCTTCTCTACTGCAATACGGAGTACGAGAAATACACGACGTGATGAAAAGAATAGATTTTTTTTTTTCAGTATTGTTATATTATTTCATTTTGCGGGTCAACGATAGTTTTTTTCACTGCCGACGCACCACGGTTAAAAGCTAACACCTATTTCGTAGAATACGTCATGAAAGTTTGTATTGTCTTTTATGAATATTTCACAATGCAGGGCACATGTATAAAAATACAATTTCTAGAAAGAATCATCAACGTTTGCGACGTTTGAAAGTTTCAATTTGTTGGTATCATTAAATGATATTCGAATAAACTGTAATCTCAAGAAACGCGGATCTATATAATTAAGAAATCGGAATGAGATAATATTAGGAACATTTCTTTTTATAATTGATAGGCAGTGATCGCACGTATATATTTTTTAATATGTCTTATACTTTTTTTTTTTTTTGTTCCGCAGTACTACTATAAATTATTTAAATTAATACGTTAGTAAGTAGATTAATAAGTAATTATAATATCAATAAATTATCAAGATAAACTTGTCCAATTTGTTTTACATTATATTTTTATCATTGGCTTGTTTGTATAAACGTTAAATCACAAAGGCTATATTTTATATACGAGATTTATTGAAAAGTAGAGAACTCGGAAATTTTTAAAGATAAACCATTAGTCATTTATTATTATAAAATATATATCTGATATTAGTCTCAGTTAACTCTGTCATATATTTATTTTAAAAAAAGTGACGTGATTTGTAACACATAGTGCAGTTAAAAGGCAACGTGTTACAGACTGGATGATGAAAAGCTACTCTAAAACATTAATGACGGTGGAAATAGTAATGGAAATAATAATAAATCGATGGGTCTACGGATATCTGACGAGAACATTTTTGGAATGTTCTTTATAAAGGCAAAAGCGTTATAATTACAAGCCTAGCAACAGAAGTTTAAAATCGGTATAATTTTGATACTTTAATTGAACGAAGCTGTGTATCGATACATGTACGTGGACTTTTCCATTGTGTATATGTTTTTATCTTAAAATAGATACGTATTTTTCTTTCTCAATTAATAATTAAAATCATGGCCATACTCTATTGATTAACACCAAAACTACCAAAATGATCAAGAGGATCAATTTGTAATTTTCGTTGGATAATTTACAGATGACAAACAGTGTATTTTTACAGAATTAAATGATTTTTCATAAAATTATGTTACTTTGTAGTATTCTAAAGTTTTTTATTTTTTTTTTTTTTTTACTTTAACGTCTCTGATGGAAATTTTTAATCGCCGTTAGTCCCAGCATTAAAACATATCGATTTGTTAATAAATTATACTAGAAATATTCACGAGCAATATTTATATTTTTCTGATCCATTTCGACTCGTTTTTAATCTAAGATTAAATTCTCTCACATTCTAATAATTTAAGAATACATAAATAATTATATCGTATTACTAAACTATCAGAGTGTGAATATTTATTAACAAAACTAAAAGTACGAATGTATGAATTCAATACCATGCACGTACAAATAAATTAATAAATTTCGAAATACTGTCATTGAAAATATTCATTTGTTTGTATTCCACGTCGCTGAGCCATAGTCATAAAAAAGAATTATTTATGATATTTCGATCGTTGAGGTAGTGGCGGTATATACGATTGACGTCACAACACTTGACACTTGGCGTTTTGACCATTGTATCGTTTCCATTCGCGAATGTATTATATGTAGTACATATTACACCAGAAAAATGCCCTAGTTTCGATATTACAGAAATTTCAGTATTACTATGTGTATGGATCTCGACATAACTTTGCTGACATTATTTACTTATACATTTGTTACGTACGAGGTATGGATAAAAGTTTGTAGAATGATTTTTTTTTTTCCTCTTACGTGAAAATTCAAACATTCGAAGATAATTGTCGCTATACATGCAAATCATTCATTTCGGAATATAAATCACTTTGTATTTAACTCGAGATATTTAAGGTATCTGGAAAAATTGATGCTAACTTTCGAGAAAATTTACTTATATTTGTGCTATCTCGGATATTTATATTTTTCTCAGTGTAAATAATTTCGCACAGAATCGTTAATTTTTTCGAATCAGCATTCTTTCATTACTGTAAATTGACTTGCGTTACTTTCGAAATAAACAGTTTATAAAAGTTGCTAACTTACGTCTAATTTTGTTCGATGTGTTTTGCTGAAATTATGTTTGATAAGACAGTAGACAAGAGTGTTAATATTAATTATATAATGTAAAGTAAAATTTTCTTGTAAAATAATTTCTTAATATTTTTATTCACGTTTGAATTTTTACAATTTTCAATAAAAAATAGTATTCTCACCTTCTCATCATCTTTAAAAAAAAAAAAAACAAACTCACGACTGTCGAAGAAAAAGCTTCACGTTCGAAGATAAGACCAAGTGGATCGTTATACAATATTTTTCTACGAAGTTATGTCAGTGTACAGTTATGCTCTTCAGAATATCGTGTGAAAGTGGTGCATTTTCTTCGTAACTTTGAATTTTTAAGGCATTGCTTTTCGAATAGGTAAAAAGTTGTCCCTTGTATTGTGAACGTAAACGAAATATGCCGTATGTTTGGCATAGCGTTGCGTATCATCGCGATCGTGCTGTGTCTCAAATCCTTGCGAAGAGAATTTTCATCATAATGGACGATAATGGATGATACGAACGAGAGACTCGGCAATTACGTAATCTAGTCTCGAACATTGACATCCACGGAGCAGAGCGCCCCATGGAAACTCACCCTCACAGATTCACATCGTTAGGGAACATTCTATAATCGGGTGCAAGCACCCCCCCCCCCAGGTCGCGTTTCTAATTGTCATTACCGATTATTAATTATACGATGATAACCCGCAGCATGTTCCTACTTTGATAATTATCTAATGTTCACGATTTATATTAATCGAACGCGACACTACGATTAGTTATATCAACTTCATTCGAAGAACAGTAGGGACAGAAAATATTTTATCTTTCAAGATTTTGTCATAAAAGATAAATGTACGTTTCTCTTTGAATTTGTTTCTTTCTGCCTCTGAATGTGAGGCACAAGTATATAATAATGAAGGTTCGTCCACGAAATGATTTATGCCTCATGCTTTTAAAACTATTCCTTTATGTTTGTGAACATATACCTTGGAAGATATATGTCTGGAAGAAATGTAAAAAAACGAAAACGTCCAACAAAGTTATATTTTCTAATTCTTCCTTCTGTATTGAGAATTATTGGAAGCAAAATTGCTGGTGGAATGATGAATGATGTGGCCTAATTTTTGGCTGTTTCGCTACTGTTTCTTTGATGAAGATTTTATTAGTAAAACAAGAAATCAGTCAGGAGAGAGGAGTTGAAAAGGTGTTACATAGTCCTTGTTACTTAAAGAAGAAAACATCATATTAAAAACAATTATAAGCCAATTATAAGAGTAGCCAAAATGAGGAGAAGCTAATCGAAAAGCTAAACTAGAAATTTACCAAAGACGCTCCAGTTATGACTTTCTTAAATACAGAAGACAAATTTTTTTAAAATCCTCGACTAACAAATTTACTTTGAAAAGTGCAATACCCTCGAAAGTAAAAACATGACTACCGTCGCATTCTGATCAGACAATCCTTAATTGCCTGAGAATTAGTCATACAAAATTAACCCAAGGTCATTCAATTTCGAGAAAGATGCAATCGTTGCAATGTGATTCATCACATTCTCCAGAATTAACTGTTTGTTCAGCAATTATCAGTCGATTTAAAGGCAAAAAGAACAGTCGATTGCAATTATTTTGTTTATTAATTGCATACACCTCGGACGTCTTATTCAAGATGATTAATTTTTAATTTCAAGTTCAACTTGTTACGAAACTAATTAATAGAAATCGTCAAATAGTTGCCAATGATGTTGATGCGATTACAAAGGAAGGAGAAAAAGGCGTTGGTATTAATCCAAGAAGATTGAACTAAATAGTTGCTAAATAAAATAATTCTCTTTGAACGATCAATTCAATTAAAAAGTAACAAATCGGTCTTAATTGCTATTTATGCGTTAATTAAAATACTGTTCTATTTCTCACGTGCTACGGAATATATGTACAGCAGGACCATAACGCGGACTAAAAGTTACAAAAATATAATTATATTTGTATAAAATATTTTATATAAAAACCACGACTCCAGAGATCTCCGGTAAAGATAAGCTGAGTAGAAGATTTATATTATATTATCATTGGAAGAAAAATTAGAAATTCTCGATCGTTTGAAATCTGGTGATAAGTCGACGTCTCTTTGCAAGAAATTTAACAGAAACGAACCAACAATTCGCGCAATTAGGAAGAATGAAAGTGAAATAAGAGCTAGAGCTTCTGCTGGAGCATCATCAAGTTTAAAAGAAATCCTCCCGTACGAAAGATCTTTTGTCAACAAAAACAGAAAATTGTTTAATTATAGAGGATTGCAATAGGAAGAATATTTCTTTGAATACTCATTTAATAAGACAGAAAGCACAAATATATTTTCTGTCATATTAAAAGAAGGCTGTTTGTTTAGTTATAGCTTTCTGCGCTCTTGGATTCATTTCATTACGTGTTTTATTATCAAAAAATTCCTGATCTGCGGATCAATAGAAATATGAAATCAATAGATCTTGACCACTTGCTCTGGCAACTGATTGCGGACCATAACGAGTGACCAAACCGTACACAATAATTCGTCGCTTATTACCGCATTATTGAGCGGCAATAAATTGATTATTTGTTTCGCTTAAGTATACTTAAATATACCGAGGAAATGTTTCAGTTTTGGGACAAACAATTCTCGACGTGGCACGTCATTCCAGCGCAAGAGGTTAACTCTTTTAGTACCTTGCAAGTTTTCTGGACATCGTAAATATGCGATTTTGGTGATATTCATAAAAATTTCCATTATTTTTTTCTTAAAAATGAAAATATCTCTTTTTTTTTCTATTTTATCGTAAGACGTACCTAGTTTCACAGGCGGGAGAGAAATCGTTCTCCTAAATGAAAACTCGTAATCAATTTCGAGAAAAGATGTGGAATGTCGACTCTCGGGGTTATTCTTCGGGAAACCGATCGACACCGAGGCATTTAATATTTTTAAGATCAAAGACCAATAGAAACTTAATCGAGTAAGGAATCGAGTGGACGAGTTGGAGAAGTTTCTTTCGAGATGTATCGCCATCCGATGTTCCTAGAGCAAAGTTGGCAATTGGGTGGCGGTATTAGATGAAAGTATGCAATGGTGAGAGAAAAGTTAGGTGAGGGACAGGGTTCCCCAAGAGGCGATTTCCTTCGCCTCTCCTCGAGCTCCGTTTCGGAAACTCAATTTGCTGGATAGCAGTCGGCTGTTGCAGACATACGATTCCAGACAAATCTAATCGCTCGCGTCATTGCAAATATAGGCCAGTAATAAAACACAGGCCACGTTACTACTATGCAATCATTCCCCATGGTGATCCTTCACGCGCGATTTGGGTGTTGCAAGGACAGAACGATTATATCCCTTGAAAATTCTAAGACTTCTACCGTGACTTTGATTCTTCGAGTGTTTATAGTTTGACAGTCCGTCAAGGCAGTTTTGAGTGAATTATCGCAAAATGCCGCGTGTACCAGAAAATGGTACTTGGTGTACAGTTGAAGAAGTAATTAAAAATTATATATTTCTTAGCGTTTCGAGAGCTTGGAATTTATTCATTATTATGACAAATGTCGAAAATACACTAAAAAGAACTAACTTCCATATTAAAAATATATCAATAATTAATTTAATTAATTTTTATAAGTAATTAACTTTCATTACTTTCATATTAAAAATATATAAATAATTTATTTATTATTCTTTACAAATGGAGGAAATACGCTAAGAAAAAGTAACTTTCGTATTAAAAATATATAAATAATTTTCACAATTAATTTAATTCATAATTAATTTAATTAATTTTCATAAATAATTAACTTTCATAACTTTCATATTAAAAATATGTAAAAATAACGAAAAAATTAAAACAAAACCCATAAAAGAGAGTACAGAGAGTATATAACCAATTGTTTTATCAACTGTAAGGGAATATCTTATTTTGTTACAAACACAATAAATTGTATGAAATATTTATATGTCTGAAGCGAATTACGTTCTGAAGCAAAGATCATCGAGTGTCGATTTTCCACCTTATCGACTTCTAATGCACGTTCGTACAATTTTGACATCAATTGATCGCAGGAACTTAAATCCACATAGAATCTTTTCTATTCGTGGAGCATCTAAATTGCGCAATGGACCACATTTTTTGGCCGACTTAAAAGTGCAGCAAACATTTTCTTTTCTTAGTGATACCATCATTTTATCTGTTAACGACAAAAACTTCATTCAGCGTGCAAATCAAGTTGATCAATTGTTGATCAAAGTGTCGATCAATTGCCGACATAAGTTTCCACCTATGATCAATTATTAGACTGATCAAGTGATTTCCTTTTTCGACTCTTAGTATCTCTTTTCCACTGTTGTTTTTCAAGTCGATGGATATCAGCAAAATATGAAGAATTTGGAAAATCGATGATACTTGTTCGGTAAATATTCCACGGTGAATTTCTGGAATTTTGAATCTTCTATGGAAATTTTATATAATTACATGTATTCAATTATCGAATATTATAAATATTCAAACTGTGCTGTTTGTCAGTTGTTGAAATTTAAACGAAGTACTGAATAAAAGCCCGTGTAATAAAGTGATCTTGCATAAATGCAGTTCAAAAATTAATGGCATTTAAAAAATTACAGACGTGTAATTTTATAACATTAAATCATCATGTAATGCGTAAAGGCGAAAGAAGAAAGCGGATCCCCGTAATATGTAAATTGCATAATTCATTTTCTTTCGAATGAAACGTAATTTCTGTATTGTGCACATCAGCGAGAAATTGACTATAAATGTTACAATATTAACAATATTGGCGAATAATCGTTCGTAATGATGCAGGTATGAATCGTCCGTATGAAAATAAACATGCAACGACGATATGCAGAGAATAATATAATATACAGTAGAGAATGAACTCGTAATTACGCGAAATGAAATGAAATCATGTTTTGAAAATTGAATCGACATTTTTATCGTCGATTTTTTTACATTAATTGTCTCTTGTGTATACAGGGTGTCCTTATTTTTTCCAGCGTAACTTCACCAGAAATTAAATAGATTTAACGAGTGCAAATAAAAAAAAAATGTCATAAATGCTCGAAAATCTTTCATTAAGGAACTGTAACGAAAATTCGAAACAGAACTCGTGAATAATTGCGAATTTACGAATAATTATGCGAGAGTGGCATATTTCAAAAGGCGAGAACACAGAATGTGTCAGAATATGAAACGATTCATGATGAAAATTGCAATCGAGTATATATAAAATATAATATAAATATATATATATTACATATATATTAAAATTGTACAAATTATAAAAAACCAATTATAATACAAATATAATCTTTTTTGCCACTCTAAAATCAAATAAACGAAATTTAGCAAATTTGCCAGTATACGTGTATATATTGCTTTTATTGTTTTTTAAAAAACCTTTACAAAACTTTCAAAGTAATTATGCCACGAAATTTCACTGTATTATCCCAGAGTGATGTATTAACTTTTTGCACTGGAATGATGTGCCATGCACGTCGAGAATTTTTTGTCCTAAATTGCAATATTTTCTCAGTTTGAAGTATATTCAAGTAAAACAGAATAAGCAAAGCAAATGACAAGTTTATTACTTCTTAATAATTTCTATCCAGTGATATACCGACGAGTTCAAAAAAAAAAAAAAGCGACGAATTATTGTATACGATTCGGTCACTCGTTATGGTCCGCAATCAGTTGCCAGCGCAAGGGGTTAATTCTATTATATTGAATTCGTGATGCATCGACCTGTTGGAGTTTCGACTGGATGAATCCTCTATATAATTAATAATTTCATAGAATTTTGGAATTTAACCGATCGAGTTTCGTACTATGTAATTACAGGAATATTCATATTTGGTAACAAAAAGAAAATGGTGATACCGCGATACCGTGGGATAAGGGCGTTATTGTTTCTTTGGTTCGGCTCTTCTCTCTCTCCTTAAATTTCTTTTGGTACCCATATCGTATTGCTCGGGCATGTTAGTTTCCTTCTTTTGGTGGACAGGTGGCTCACGTTGCGACGATCCAATTGTGAACAAAGTTGCAGTATCGATCAAATCGCGAATACGCTTGTAATTGAAACAAAACGCTGTCTCGACTTGCGAAATTAATATTTCCCCTCTATCGTTTGTTGTTATTACAACTTAGATAATATATCTCCTCTATCGTTTGTTATTATTATTACAACTTGCTGTGTCGCACGTGTATATGTATCATTTCGTACCGCTATTGTTCTAATTTTTTTTTTTTATTGCACAATACGTTAAATACGAGCATAAACATTTTTTTAAATATCGTTGTATAAATAAGGTGACAATGAGACACAAAAGAAATTGTTGCGTTGTGAGGCTGTTCCAAATTTGTACTGATAAACTGAGATAAAGATCTGCTTGTTTTTGCTTCGTTTCGGATAAAATCGTGGAAAAAGAAAGGAAGAAGCTTTCACTTTCGCATTGATGCAATTGCAATCAATTCGAGAGTGCAACTGAGAGACCAAACCCTAGTTTGATGCATCAAACATCATTAGAACAATATTTAGGAACGGTTAATGTTCGATTTAATGGTTGCATTGCTGCGAAAGGCATTTTGAACAGTATCTTCATTAAATAGACGACATCATATAAAATGATAATATAGACGATAATGAAGTAAACAAGTGGAAAAATGGAAGCTTTCTTGTATTTTTTTCTTTTTTTGTGAATGTACAGGCTTCGGACGGATTGTTCAGCTGATTGGACAGATTTAGAGCAGGTTTAGATTTTAATGATTCAACCGACTGAGAAAACAAAACGCATTAAAACGAGAGAATGGGATATATCACACGGGACAAAACAGCTGCCTGATCAGCTCGCTGTGCAAACTCTATCCTGATTTAACCACTTGCGCTGGCAACTGATTGCGGACCATAACGAGTGACCAAATCGTATGCAATAATTCGCTTTCGTTTTGTGCTCGCCGGATAGAAATTACGGTGAAGCGATTTAAATTTATTATTTTTTTTTTTTTTTTTTTTTTTTTTTGCCTGGGTTGTACGTAAATATGCATAAAACTGAGAGAATATTGCAATTTTGGTACAAGAAATTCTCGACGCGCGCGGCAAGAGGAGGTTAACTTGCTGATCAGCCGAATTAGGCTCGGTGCAGCTTGGCGCTCGCGTTTCGTAACAACGTTCATTTATTTAAAGTAATTCACAGGAGATGCAACTTTTGGCGGCTGGTTTGCAATACAACGCGCACACGAAACGCTTGGCGGCAAAGCAGTGTGGATTATTATTTCATACGGATCAATTCGGACGAACGGTTTGCGGCAATTTGGATGCTTTTTATGTACGAAAGCAAACGCAAAATTCGGCAGTAAATTAACGTAATCCGCTCGTGTAAATTGCAAAAATGATTGGAAAACTCTACGCAAATTATCGTGGCAAATTTGTCGCAAATCGATCATCTGCAGCGAGCCTCGAGTCAGCTGATGTAACACGACTTAAATCTGCTCACTATTAGGCGACGTTCTTCAACCTTCATCTGTCTCTCTGTGTCAATGTGAGAAAAATTGCCAAAGTCGATCAACTCTGTTTTTCGAACATTTTAAAATTTGAAAACATTGAAAGTAATTGCGAATTATAAATAATTTATAATACATTTCAGAAGCCAATTTGATACGTACAATGCAGTTGAAACATTCGCAAGAATTTAGATAGTAATTTTTAAATACAGTGGTACATGTAATAAAAAAAACAGTGAATGGTTAGTGACAGAATGAAACGGTGATTTCTTTTATGAAGTAAAAGGTTTAGTTTTTTTGTAAAATAATATATACCTATTAATTTATTACATAGGTAATGTTCAATCGAATTGAACAATAGAATTTTTATTAATTAACAGCATAAGACAATATAAGCAATTACCAACACAAACTTGGATCATAACTCGATTACTACACAAACTTGGATCATAAGGTTAGAGAAAAATAGAAGAGACAAAATCACGATATGATATTAATTTTCACGTGGACTTACACGTGAGAGTAGGATTTCTGCGAATCCTACACGCAGTGGAATATAGAAATTTAGTTTACTAAATTCAATTTATTTGTTTGTAATCAGTAAAAAAAGTTTGCAAATTTAACTATTTATTTTTGTAGTAATTTGTTACCATCGTGTCGAATTGAGAAAAATGTAAAGGAAGAATCTGTTTTTCAAAGATTTGCAACAGAATACACAAAACTTTCTATTTATCAATGCTCGCTGTTTTTTTTTTTTTTTCGTAATTTTTCCCAAGCTTTTCTCATCGATGAACCAATTTACAAAAGTTGTATTTCCTAGAATAATTTTTAATTGTCGCGAAAATAAGCTGCATGTATGTAATTCGATAATCGAATGACAATTTTGAATCATTACGCTCGTCAGGAGAAATGAAGTATTTAATTCGAGATTTAGTCTGGATTAGAATATCCTAGACCTGTGTGAATGTCTGGAAATGTGATCCATCGATTGTCATGCCTGATTACATTGGTTTATTCCATCTCGACGGACGGATTTTTCGTCGAGGAATCTAGATTAACGAGACTAGATAAGACAGATGACATTCGACGTGGAGAATTTAATTGTGCCATTTGCACAGGTAATTTTGTTGAAAAAGCAGGATGATCCAGGCATTCAGGAAAGAATAACGAGAGAATGAGCCCCGAGGACTTCAGAGGATGATTTCCAAAGAATGGCAAAACCAAAATTTGCAAAAACTCGCGTCTCACCATTTTTTTTTCTTCTAAATTTTTCTTTTTGCATATTCTGATAATACTCGATGAATATCTTGCGATCGACAAATTCACTTCTCTGGCAGCACTACCAACTTAGGCAGAGCAGTTTACATTTTTAAAGTTATTTTTGCATAGGCGATGTGTGTAAAATTATTTTGAGGCATAAAAATAAAAACGCTTGGTTTCTGCAATTTTATACGTACGAGTCCATTTATTCGTTATTATAACATTAAGATATTTGAGGGTTTGCGTTTGAATTAACTAAAAAACATTGGCATTCTTAGAACATTATAAACGTTGTAAATTTCATTGCTTAATAATAATTAATGAAATTGTCAAGGGAGACAGATGATTTTTGTTTAGCTACAAATGGACTTGCACCACTTTCAATAATAGCAAATTTTAAAAACTATGAACAATACCAATTTTAGATTTACATGTTAATTGAAGTAGGCTTTTCTGAACTCTGTGTCTTTAATATGAAAAATAACAATTAAGATGAAGATATAATATATTGTTTTCGAGACTTTTTTTTCGAAAAAAATAACTTTTTTAAGCACGAAATCATGAAATTACTTGGAAAATCGCGAAAGGTAATCGAACAAAATGGTCAATATATTAATAAAGTAATTAATAAAATATACTTTGTCTTCCGCAAAGAACGAAATAAAGTTATATCAATAATATATTAATAAAATATATTTTGTTTTTCATAAAAAGTCCGTCTTTCATTTGCACATAAAAAACAACGTTCACTTTGTGGCTTTAATTTAATTAATTTTAATTGGTTTTAATTTAATAATAGGAAAGCCCTCTGATTTTTCAAGTTTCTAAAGATCTATATGTAGAGTATCCCTTCCTCGCTGACACGTGATAAAAATAGCGACTGTTTCATTATCAATTACGTCTATTTACAAATGTGAAAAAACGGCTGCAACAAAAAGATGAGGACAGTTATCGAAATTTATTGTTTTATGCTCATCTAACGTCTCCACTTTCCTTCCTCTCCTTACTCTCTATTTGTAACCTCTAGCATCTCTACATCTGGAAAGTGATTTTATAAATTCTTTCTTGTTGAAATTTTCCATTCTTGGTTTTCGTCCTTGGGTTTGTGTATCGTAATAAACCACCAAATACCGCGCGCGAACAGTGATTGAATCTGAAACGGCGGGAAACTTAGAGCCCAGATATCTAGCACTCTCGGCCAGAATTGAAGAGGATCTCGAGGAACATTCATTTCAAGTTGGATGATGAAGTTGAGGCAGCAGTGAGCTCCTTGATCAAAAGCAGAGGAGCAGATTTCATTCGTTGACGGAATGAAAAAACTTGTCGGCAACGTGATGGCAAAAATGTATCAAAGTTTCATTTCCTTTCTTTTTTTTTTTTTTTTTTTCATTTTAATAGCTCCTTTCGTTCTCAAGATACAGTCGTTTGAACCTCTCAGACATTGCGTCCACACGCAATCTCACTCCAAACAATATTGTTCGTGATTACATTACGAAAAGTAATCGACATTTGGCATATTTATAGAGGAAAGTAGTCTGTAGCTTTAAAATAAATACCCACACAGAACTGTAACTGTTTTCGTTTCTCAGATACGAGTATAGATTATTTTCCAATCTTGTTATAATAATACTTACTAATATGTAATATAATACCTTATAATACTTACCAATATATGATATAATAATACCTTTTTTTGGTTGTTTAAAAATCGAAATATATTTTTTTGTAAAAAATAATTATATATTGCATAATATGTAATTATATATTATTATTAAAATTCATTTTTTTTTTTTTTTTGTAATAAATGTTAAAAATATATAATTTAAGCACCTTTTGACACAAAATGAAAGAAAGAATTATATTAAACGAAGTAATATGTAAGAAGCAAAATAAAATAATATGAAAATGAATATAATATAAATATAATAATATATAATAATATAAATATGAAAATAAATAAAAATTAAAAAGAGTTTTTTGGGGACAAGAAAGCAATTCAATATTATAATATTTGATCCTTTGAAACAAAGAAGATTACTTTCTAATCTTTATTTTTGTCAAAACTTTTAATCTTCATTTTTATCGAATTTCACCAAAAGAAGATAAAGGAAACTGACATATTGTTTTATATGTATAATTGCTTCCGTATCCTACGTGTGATTTTATTCTTAAACGCTTGCAAAAAAATCATTTTTATATATATAAATCATTTTTTGATATTTTTTTTAAACATTTAAGAAACTTAATTTCCTTCTTTTTATGAAACAGAAATATTATAATTTACTCAATACTGTTTTGGGCAGAAACAAACTACACATGTACCACTGTGCAAAGTCAAGCAATGAATTACATTTTATGTTGGAATTATACTTATGTATATGAAAGGTCGGTCATAAAAAAGAAATTCTCGCCTGTTTTCTGTTGGTTTGTAGTGAGTCGGTAATAATCGGATTGGATATTAATTTATTTTTCATCAAATTTCATTCAGCCAGTTTGTCAAATACAAACTTTGACAGACGATAATTCATCAGGATGATTTGCTTTCAATACGATCCACTGCTGTAAACATTTATGTATGACGTTACACCTCTGTCACTGAAAAACAGTGAATATTCAACAGCTTTCGTGGTTAAAATGCATCTACTATCAAAAGTGACTTTGGCAAATTTGTTCCTTGGTGTTTATCACGTCGCTAGCCGATCTCTTTGATCACTAGTTGAGAATTCAATTCAACAAAACGAAAGAAAAAAGGAACATGAACGATCGAATATTATGTACGAATAGCAATTAATCCTTTCAGTACCCAAGAGCCAATGTATATAGATCCTACGATTTTTTCATTTTATTTTCTTTGAACATTTTAATACCTCAGCTTTTTGTTTTACTAACGTTTTATTTGTATAAAATTTTTCTATTGAAAAGTAGCATACAGGATGTAAATGGGTCAGACTGTTACTCAATTGTTATTGAAGATGGAAAAAAAATTGTGATAGAAAAGTTTTGCATGGTATAACAAGCCCTATTATTGTGTGATGCAAATTTTCGCACAAGTGCATCAATGCAGTTGCGACATTCAATTGCATTCAGGAAACGAATTTTTTTTTTTTTTGTATGAATCGATTTCTCGTACCATTCTGAATTAAGAAAAGGAGTGTCTCTTTTTCAACATCTACAATAATTGTTTAAATATTTCACCGTTGTATTTCAAATATTTTCCTCCACATTTTTCCAAACACTGTGCCATACTCGCTGCATCGGAAGAATTTAATGTGCATCGTCCAACTATATCCCGTTCATGGAAGCGAGCGAAGCTTTCAAAAGTATCTGGCAGTTCAATTTTCAACTGATAAATATGGGTGAAAATGAAACAATTCGAAATTCTCAAAACTTGGAGAAAATTGAAGATATCAATGTACCTAAATCAACCTTACGTAAAATCTTCTACAGAGAGGAAAGGGAATAAAATGCCAGATTTTCTAACACTGCAAACTTGTAGAGAAAACATAATGATGTGATTTGGAAGTAGTGCAAAATAACGCACGTAAACAAAAAAAAAAAAAAAAAAAACTCACATAGTATGTATATGTAAACCTAATTTTATGAATTTTCTAATTTTTATAATTTAATTGTTATATTTTATAATTAAACCTAAAGCTGTAATTAATGCTAAAAATTGTTTAAATATTTAAGATTAAATTATTGTTCAAAATGTTCAAGTTTTCCATTTTCACTAAATTTTATCTACATGTCTTTTAAATAATTACCAAAATTTATATAAAATTTAATGGCAGCGGTGTAATTAAATCGTAATGAAACGATAGATTCACACATTTGAGACGAGCAAGGTTTATTCTTGTCAAAATTAGCAAAATGACAAAATCTATCGAAAGGATTCGCGAACAAAATGAAATTGTTGAATAATTACATGTATCCATAACATGTAATTTGTCTTTACTTGACTAATGTCGAGTGACTCGATTCCAAACGCACGGCACCATTAAATCGCACCTCGTATATTTCTGAGGTAAAATTTGATTAAACGATCTACACGAACCGAGATATAATCGATGAATTTCAATTGGTATCGAAGCATCGACGAATGACATTAATTCGATTGCATCCTTACGAGACGATTGATTCAAGTTTTTTGATTACGCGAACACGCCGAGTGTCGAAATTACCAGAATCGTATGAAATCTGTTAATTTGTTTACTTCTGGCGCTTATCGTGCAAGAGGAGGATAAATATGCCTGTCTGTTGCCTACCGCGAGATTTTTCATTTTCCCTTCTCCCCCCAGAGATATTTTATACGCGTTTCGATTAGCTGCACTGTGGGACAGGGTTCGCGTACCGATATGTACCGAAGTGGACGATGAAATTGGGCAGTCGCGCGCTGTATTTGGAACTCTCTTGCACATAGTCGAGAACGGTGTATACAGTAGTGTACGAGAACCGATTACATATTTACGCACACTGTGCAAATTGATTCTAGGTGCAAGTATCGTGCTGTTTACTTCCACGAATCGAGCCAATTGCGCACAAAAAAAAATCACGCTGGATCTATTTGCATTTCCTGTTCCTCCCCCGCCCTTGTAATCATCCAATATACCGTAAACAGGCAGACATACACCCCCGTTTGTAAACCTCCACAGCACTTATTACAGGGTGGCCACTGAAAGACTGAAATAATAATAACTTTTACAAAACGCGTGTTCCTTTAATTATAAAGAAATATAATTGACAGATTTTTTTTTTCAGTATTGTGTGTGTGACCACCATTTTCCTGCTCACAAATAGGGGAGAATGAAAACGAACAAATTAGGACTTCAGCCTTTCCACCCTGTATATTTGTATAAAAGTAGTCTAAAAGAAAAATAAAATAATCGTTGAAAAATGTGAAAGTATTCAGTTCAAAGGAAGAATACTGCACGAATTTCGGAAATATCATCAAAAAATAAAATAATAGTTTGTCTCCAAGACTCATCCTATTTTCCAAAGTTACCATTCTTTGCCATATTTTTCTTTCTGCTCTTTATTCCTTTCTTGCTGTAGAATGTTCCATAAATCTGTTAGGATAGTCTAGTAGGATATTTTCTTACATTACTTGCCTATCTAGCTCGTTTCGAAGTTTCTCGATGGGATTCAGATTGGAAGATTTGAGGTGGTGGTTTCGTAGTTATCAAACAGTTGTCACTTTCAAATTGGTTTAAATAATTTGTGCATATTTTTAATGCGTTTGTGTAGGGTTATGATCGTGCATAAATGTAAAATTTAGTCTACACGAAATAGCATTATCCCGTAAAATGTTTAAATATCTTTGTTTGAAATACCATTCGTCTGAATTAAATCATTTGCTTTGCCTCGAAAGAAGCTCGCCCCCTTGCTGTCATGTTTCAGTCAGAATCGAACTCGAACATAAACACGTAGTTTATGATCGAACATCTCGAATCTCGATCCACCCCGTTCTCTTAACCCACCTACATAATTTTCATTTTGAAAATATTGAGCATGTGATTTTCTTTGCCTGATTAAAGGTATTGGCGCTGTGTACCAATAATTTTCTTCCATTTTTAACGTTTCGAGCTCGACAATTCAAATTTCTGAATGGTACATCTATTCAAGTCAAAAAGCAAACAGTCACATTCACGTACATACGGTCGATTTTCCATTTCGACATGTTGTTTTATTGCAGATTAGAAACATACTTTCGCTCACTTTTAATCTCGCCTCCAGACAGATAATCGACCGATACAATTGGAGAATACCGGTATTGAGAATTGTCGAATGCCAAGCAAGAGTATATCTAGGCTAAACCAATACTATTCTCAATTAAAACAGTTATTGATGATTTGGGACTGAAATGTCACTTATCGAAGTATATAGTCGCAAATTGAAAAATCACTGAGATCGGTCAAGTTTACTTGTTGACAATCAAAAGAAATATTTTTATATCTGAATATAATTTGTTTCTAAAAATTTTTTTTTTTTTTTGGAACTTTATTATTTCTAAAATAATATTATATAAATATCTTAAAAATTAAAGTCGAACAACGGCGTACGTGCGTGTATAAATAAAAGTTGTTCATCAATGATGAGCTTGACAATGCGTTTCAAGTTTCATCAAAATTAACGAGGAAATAATTTAATTATATACAATTCAATAATACAATATTTAATAATACACACTTCAAATAATATAAATAGAAATAAAAAATTGAACACATGCTTATTACATACAACTGTCTTTCCATTGTAGGCAATATGTTATCTCTCCATAATACGTAGTACATAAAATTTATTTCGTGCCAAAGATTTTAAAAGAACAACAGAAGCTTATGAAATTATAAGCTTAAAAAAATATAATTCATAAAATACGACTGTATAATTATTCATGATATTATTATCTGGCCAATTTTCCTCCAAGCGTCATAGTTACGGATTTTAAGTGGAATAAATAATTTTACAATAATAAATGATATAAATGCACATCGGTATTTTTCTCGTTTTTCTATTGTAGACAAAATAACTCAAGGTCAAATACATTTTTCTTTTTTAACAATGTGCAAGAACGACCATTTTATAAATTTACATTTTTGTTCATCTCAAATATAATAATGAAATGAAAAGTGGTAATATAGTAAAAAAGTAGGAACGGAAAAATTGTGATGTAGGTTATATGCGTATTATATAGGTGGGCTTATAGAGACATATTTTAATAAAAATTATTGAGATATTAATTCTCATCCCATTTTCCATTATCGATCTTCTGTACATCCAGTTAGACTATAGGATTATCGATTCATACTCGATACTTGCTAGTGGAAGCGTCGTTCTTTTTTCATCCGTAACCATGGAATTATTCCCTCTTTTTAACTCGTTCTCTTGCTATGTTAATAAATTTGAAATTTATTTTTTGTTATTAAAGAAATTTCTGGGTAAATTTAATTTTAATTCAATTTTATATCTGCTTAATATTAAAAATATTAATATCTTACATTTAAATGTTGTAATATGTTTAATATTAAGCAGATATGAAAGTGATTTAGAATAAAATAAAAGTATGTCGTTGCGGAGATTTTCTGTATATTGAGCGAAAGATGTAGTAAAATTATTCACATATGATATAAGTATAATTTTAAAAAAATTCATATCCAAATTGAAATTTGATCCTTTTTTTGTACTCGATTGTAAAATGTGGAGAAACGATATACAAAGTATGATAGAATCTGCAATTTCATTATTCGAATAAAATATTTACTAGTAAATTATTTCGTGTAATTATTACTAATGTGATTGATATGTTTTTCATCATTGCGAAAGAACTTACGAAAATAAGAGATACAATATTTTATTAAAAGCCATGGAATATAATATATTATCTTTAATCCCGCGATAAATCAGTGTTTCGTTTATGAATATCGAACATTGCGTAGCAGCTTAAATTTCCCCACATTCTGAAAGTATTTAAATGAACAGTAAAAGTATGTAGCACTCTGAGATGTTGAAATAAATTGAAAATATTCACGATCTCCTTTCAAATACGGGCAATTTAACGTAAAAGAATTCTATTATCAAAGAATTGCATTAATCAAATACTTTTGTCTCCATATTAATTTGAATATCGAAGATTATCATGAATTGAATATTGAAGGCTGTTGCATTGGTATGTTTAAATTGGACAGAGGAGCGCTTTCTCAAAAAATGATGGTTACTTTGTTTCTTTGTACCGAATAACGTAGCACGGATTCCCAAATTTTTGCAGTGAAAAAAATATGTGGAGAAATTAGGGAAGTCAGCTCCATAACTTTGGTCTCCTTTATTCTCAAGGACACTCTCCTCAAACAGTTTCAGCCGTCGCTCGTTATTCCTTAAAAAATTATTTGTTATTAAAAATAGTCAAAAATTTTGACCTATTTATATCTATTGAATAACAAAATAGTGACGAATGAATTTATTATAAATACTAGCTCCAAATGATGAAAAAAATGGATCGCGTAATAAGACGGAAGTCTGAAACAGATGTAAAGAAAATTACTCGAGAAATCGCTCGTGAACTGCGAAAGGATGGAATCGCTCTACAAAGCGGGTCTTTTTCGTGGATCCAGGGACAAAGAAATCTTTAATTAGTAAAAATGAAATCAAAGAGCCCGCATAAAATCTGCGAGAGAGTATATTTGCATTGGAGCCTCGGGAGACTGGGAGAAGGTGGTATTTTCTGAATAGGAATTTAATTTATTCGAAAACGACGGAAAACAATACAACATATAGATGTGAAATATCGACGACGATGCATGGCGGAGCATAACCTCATGGTGTGGAGCATATTTTCTACTCGAGATATGTCGATCTGCACGTCGAAATTAAAGGCATTACAAACAGTGTAATGTATAGAGATATTCTAAACACACGCATTTACCGAACTATGCAAAAATGCCCCAAAATTGGATCTTCGTGAAACGAAGATTGAAAAATCCTAAACATTCCTCGAAGATTGTGAAGTCATGCCTGTCATCCAAAAAAGATAAGGATATCGGACTGGTCATCGTAGTCGCAGGACCTGAATCTGATTGAACGTTTGTGGGGAGAATCAAAACGACACGTAATAAAAGATGATTAAAAAGAAACATGATTATATTATATGATTTAAATATAGAATGAAATAAAATTTAATTTTAATCAATCGATGCGATTCATTGCTGTGCTGCAATGATCAAGGCAAATGGTACGGCTACAGAGCATTAAAAATATTATTAATTTATGCTAAGACAAAATACGAATTTAGTGTATCTACTGAGACAAAGATATAATGTTAGTATGAGTGTAAGGCAAGTATATATGGATAGTAGTACAAGGCAAGTGTAATACAAGTATAAATGAAAACAAGTATATATAGACTATCCCAAGAATAACCAAAAAATTTTTTATTAACTCACGAGACTTGCCGAATCTTCACTTCCACTGACAGCGTACACTGCTTTCTTTATAATCAAGAAGGTTAATTAGCTAAATATGGCCTGCAAAATCAGGAATCAAACATATTACCTAAATCGACAAATTCAAACAAAAATTCCATTTCTTACATCAACGCAATCCTCTGAATTGCTGGTAAAGATGACGCCCTCCATTATCGAGACAAATGAAGAAACTATGCAACATCCATGAATTCCCAAACACCAACATCTGAAGTATGGAAAAAATCCAAATGTCTGTGAATAGCTGCCAGTCTCCCAGCATTCAATTCTTTGAAACTGATGACGGCAAGCTCGTAATACAAGACATTGTCAATACCTTTGTTGAAAAATTCAAGAAAAATCCTAGCAACAGAAACAACAGCTTGTCATGTCCCACGCTAATTGACTTTTACATAAACTCCCAGATCAGGCCGACAACGATAGCAACTCATCGCTGAACTCATTAATGAATGTCCAAGTGTGGTCCAATTTGGAGAGAATTGTTCTCTCATGTCAGACACTCTCAAACAATTCAGTAATGAAGCGTGATGCATATCTATTTACTGTTTGCGCATTTTAATTTTCTAAAGTCCTATCTTCTTTTTTAATTAAACGAATCGGAGTGGTTGATGAACGAATGATTTCTTGTTCTAGAGAAAAGTCTATTTCCCCATTTTGCTGCTTCTAATTTTTCGCCTGAAAGACTTCCATGGTTGCCTCGACTATTGGTTGATCTGTAGCAATAATATAGTGGTTCACCGTGCATTCATTTGCAGTTCGTGGTTGAATTGCGAGTCTCATTATTTCCATGAATTCATTTTAAGACACCGTTAAAATCAACATGGGAATTCATTATGGAAATTCCTAATGTATGTGCTCGTTACAATTTGCCTCGAGTTGATAAAGTTGTATATAGCAACGTCGGCGACTATAAATGAATATTTAAATTCTCGCCAAAGTTCCAGTTCGAGATGTGAAATTTTATTTCCTTGTGTCTCAGTAATTAAATTATATGCTGCGTATAATTTAAAATCAAAATTTTCTCTTCCACCTAGGGAACTGAGACCAGCGAATTAATATCTTAAATTAAAAATTTTACATTTGTATTTTTGTCACAAATATTATATTGTATACAATGTTATACGCAGCAACTAATTTGATTTTTCTGGTTTTCTCTGAAATTCTTTTTGTTCCAAGATTATATTTTCTCAGTTTTAAGTATATTTAACGAATAACAGGCAAAACAAATAATAAATTTATCACTCCTCAGTAATTTCTGTCCAGTGATATCATGCCGACGAGTTCAAAAGGAACGCGGCGAATTGTTGTGTACGGTCTGGTCGCTCGTTATGGTCCGCAATTTAGTTGCCAGCGCAACTGGTTAAGACGGTCAAATATCGCTCTGTGTGCATTAAAAATAAGCTTTAATTAAAATTTAATTAATCTATATCTTATTACATCCTTTGTCGCGTTCTCTTTCATTTTACATCTCTCATTGTGGCTCTAGATCTGAATTCCTCACCTCTTTGAATTTTTAAATTTGAATTCTGAAGAGACTTCTGGTTGTTCGGCCGCTTTGTAAAATTTCGTGTGTTGTTACTCATAGCTCGGTGAACTTGCGGTAAGGCGAAGCTTGTGTCGTATTATTCCTGCGTTGACGTGAAACGAACTGTTCTCTTTTTTCTTTTTTTTTTAACAGTTTAATCTTTCACGCTCGTTTTTTTTCACGACTATCCAGCTTCCCTGTTTAAAAATTTTACATGTTCTCGCGTATGGAAACTTATTGAATTATTTCGCGAAAAAAAAAAACATTCCGAAACGTTTTCATAGAAATTCGTACGAACGCGTCCCGTTTGTATTCAGAATTGTGCGTATAGAATGTTTCGCCTAGAATAATAATTTCTAGAACGTTCTACTACTGTAGATAATGTGGCATCGACACAATGAAAACTGACGAAAGAAGGAAAAAGAAGGAAATATATTTTAAATAATTCGCATACATTCTCCTATTTTTCATTCATGCCATTGCACGTGCATAATACGAGGCACGATACAGCGTTTTTACTACTACAACAATAAATTCTCGGGATATAAAGTGATTGGACTATTTATAAAAGAAAATCAGTTTATATATCTATACAGGATGAATCTGCATAATTGAGCCTTCTTATAACTCTGTTTCTATTGAAGATAGAAGATAGAGGGAAATTTTACATTGTCTGACAAGCTCTATTGTCGTACAATGTGATTTTTTTAATAAAAATGCAGTTGCATGGAACTTTACGACTTTTTTTCTCCATAAATTGATTCGTCGCGTCATACTGAATAAATAAAGTATTAAGACACAATGTTCAGTGCTTCAAATCTTATATTAAAGCAAGTCATTTAAATAGGAATGCTTAAATGCCTACGTTATTTTTGGTTTCATGGAAAAAAGTGTTCAGAGTCTGTCTTTCAAATATACATCCAGCGGTGGTGGAAAGAGTTCTTGCAACATTCGAAGTTTGTATGTTTCAAAGAAACTCGTTAGGATAAACTTTGCAATATAATAAATTAATATAATAAATATAATATATAAATGTATATATAATATGATAATACATAAATATAATAATATAGTAAATTAAAGTTATTGTAATATAATATATAAATAATATATAATATAATAATATAGTAAATTAAAGTTTTGAAATTGAAAGAACGAATAAATTGAAGTTTATTCCAGTATAAAGAGTATGAAAAACGACAATAGCATAACGGTGCAGCTCTCTTCGACTGAGAAACAAATGAGCCATTGTAGTGGCGTACCGTTCAAAAAGATGACATATGCGAAAGCCACTATAATGGCGTACCGTTCAAAAAAATGATATACGGCGAGGGCCACTATAGCGGCGTTCAGTAACTAACAATAAGAGGTTAAACGACACGGCACAAATGCATTACTGAGATTCGTTTGGTCTCCTATTGATCTGATATTAACAACAGAGAGTACCAGATATGATACCGACAATTAGTAAAAAGGAATTTATCGATAAGTGACGTAACGTTTAAATAATTTTAATTATCATTGTAATGAAACTGTAGCATGTTACAAATAAAATGATACATCCGCCGACAAATACGTAAATTTCGTCTTTTTCACTGATTAATCGCAAAAGCAACATATATTGTGAAAAGCATAACTGTAACCAATGACAATAAAAAATTATCGATAATTTAAACTGATATATCTTTCATTTTGAAGCATGAAGTCTCTATTTTAGCAGTCCGTTTTATTCGTTTCTTTTTTTTTTTTTTTAAAGATGTTTCTTTACACATGTAACAAGTGGAAAAGTGGAGGTACCTTTTCTTTGAAATTGTAAAGTTCCAAAAGGAATTATACAAAACGCGTGTAAAAAAATATTAAAAAATTTTTATGACTAAATCCACCATCGTCTCGAAGATTGAAATTTTCTCTTTACAATGATTCTTTGAACTCTCTATTAAGTATATCAGCTCTGCGATTTTTTAATACTTTGAACATTTTTTAATACTTTGGCTTTTCTTACTGATCCTTTATTTTTACAAAATGTTTGCATTTCTGTTTTACCGAAATTTTTATACCGTCTGTGTCTACAATGCTTTGCAGTGTTGGACAGTCTATGGAAAAAGTGTAAGGTATCGAGAGGGTTAAAACTCGCTGCACGATTTTTTTTTTTTTCACCATTTCATCGAATCTAGAACATTGGATGACGAAATATTTAAGTATTTCTTAAATTTTTGTCATTCAACGTTCAATAAAATGTAAAGGGAAGACTTCAGCTTTCAAAATGATAGTGGATCTAGTTACGAAAAACATTATTACACACGTTTGAATTTTTATAATTTTTGGAAAAAAGTATTTCCTGCGCTATGTGAAGTCATCTTCGAAAAAAAGAAAAAAATGAACTCAGGATTTTCAAAGTGAAAGCTTCACACTTTAAAATACGATCAAGTAGATCGTTACATGATCTCTCTTTACAAAATTGTATAGTTCAAATTATTGTATCAGTTCAAATTAAATTTTTCATCGTCACTGGTACAGTTGAATAAAATAATTCATGTTAATATAATATTTCTTATTTAATATTTCATTGTAATATTTCTTATTTCATTTTTTCACGACAATATTTCTTATTTAATATCTTAAACACGGGAATAAGGTTTCAAATCGCAATTCATTCGTAAACTACGAATTCAAATTCAAATTCAATTGATTTCTTCTCATTTTCGTTTTTCACTCTCTGACAGTCTGAAAAAAAAATACTCGTGCATGTTTTATGTTCACAGTTAACATAAAAACATCGTGTGTACTTCAAATTACACACGACATTAATGCAACGCGAATAAATCTCTCTGGCGAAGCTACGCGTAACTGTTTGATATAAAAGTTTTATTTAACGAAAGATACGTACTCCTGCTTTCTCGTTTCTCGAATCTTGCTATGTGTAGTTACAACATACAACGATTGCATATAACGATCGCGATGCATCGAATTAACATTTCATCAACATTTCACGTTCGTTCGTTTGTTCGTACTCAGCTGGCGTGGTGAAATGGCATTGCTATTGCTTTAATGAATAAACATCGAGTCAGTTGAAATCTGTTGCAAACACCTCAATGCCACGTCGCATCAGTGCATAGGCGAATGAAAGAATATCTGCGCATGCTTGTTTCGTAAAACCGTATAATCTCGGTTGTTATCATGGTAATTATTCTTCGCGATGAATGTCGTTCCATCTCGTTGCAAAATGGGTCCATTTCTTGTGGCTGAAATCTTTTTATTGACAAACGTGTTTGCGACTGTGTAACGTAGCATAAACGCGCCGATGCTTTTCTTTCATTCTCTTCGTGCACGTCGCTGTAGTCAGTATTTCAAATTTGCATGCAGCGAGTTCAAACGAATCAGTGCCTTTTCGTGATACAAATTCTGAAACGCCTATATACGTGTGAAATGGAAGAACGTACAGCGAGTCTCGTCAATATTCAGACATTCGTAAATGGTACTTTTCTTTCTCGAAAACATTATAAATTATCACGGTATGCAACAAAAAAAAAGCATTTGATTTTTTTCTTTTATTAAACAGAAACATTAGAAAATATTACGTCGTTTGCTTTTTTGATGTTTCTTGTTCTTGTTGAATAAAAAAAACTATCAGATGCTTCTTTTCTTTTTCGAAAATTAATTTATTTTAAATTTATTTATATATATATTTATTAAAAAAAAATTTTTTAAATTATTTTAAAAATGATATAATGATTAAATTAGTAATATTATTAATATAGATTATATTTAATAATATTATATAAATATAAGGAATTAGGCAAAATAAATATATTCACCTGTTTATCAAAAACATGTCTTATTGAAAATAATTTTAAGTCAATCTGCCCAATGAATAGTTAAAGGTAGCATAATCAATTGGTTTTTAAATGAAATCTGGAATGAAAGGATTAATGAAATATATACTGTCTCATATTTATTATATGAATTTAAAATTTTAATAAAAATGTTAAAATTTATTTATGGGACGATAAGACCCTATAGAATTTTATATTGATTTATTTTTATATTTAATATAAAATTTAAATTAATATTTAATTGGGAGAATTATTAAATTTAATAAATTTTAATTTTTAAAAACTTAGATTTAAGAAATAATTTTGATTTATATTTTATAATTATTAGATTAAATTACCTTAGGGATAACAGCGTTATATTTTTTTATAGATCGTATAGAAAAAAATGATTGCGACCTCGATGTTGAATTAAGATAAATTTTAAATGTAGAAGTTTAATAATTAAGTCTGTTCGACTTTTAAAATCTTACATGATTTGAGTTCAAATCGACGTAAGTCAGATTGGTTTCTATCTATAAAAATATTTTAATTATTTGTACGAAAGGACTATAGTTTATAATTTTTGCGAGCAGTATACATGTACATACACATGCAAAACACTAGAAAATGCAGCATATAATGATATAATGAGTACTAATTATTATACGCAGCATGATAGTTAGTATAATAGAAGTCGACCACGCGACGTGAATGTTGACATTATCGACGAAACTCGGCGTAGGTGAAAATTCATTGTCAGGGAAACGATTGTCGGTGAGTAAATACTATCAGTGGAATTCGGTATCGATGAAATCGTGTTGCTCAAATGTTTGTCGACAAAGTGAGACGGGGGTAACGCTGAAAATTTCACCCTTTTTAATTATTATGATCTTTCATTGTCCTATATATTTAAGGGGGCAGGAGACAGTTTGATGGGTCTGATAATTACGAGTACTTTGGAGGGCCAGTAGAAAAAAAATACATATTTGATTGGCATGAGCTTCTGCGGTTTATCTCAACACATTATGAACTATAAAGAGCAACTTTTCGCAACTAAACTGAATCCAAGTTCCCGTAATATTCGATTTCATCAAAAGTAATAATTGAATCACACGATTTACACTTTATGATACTGCTTAAAGTTGTGAACAGTGATGCAAATTCAATTGTTCTGTATTTCGCGGATTTATTGCTATATCCCAAAATAAGTCGTTTTAAAGGCTACGACCTATTTCTAAGACTTCAAACTACCATTTAAAACAAAACCAAAGGAAGTCGATTTTTTTGAAAATTTCAAAACTATCCTGACCCTTTAATCTTTGCCTTCGCCATGTTCGATCTTTTCTTCACTCTATCTTGCTTTCACGTTGATGACCTGTTAACTCTTTCTGAAGCATTTTTCCCACTGCTTTCGCTAATGAATCCGTCTGTGGAACTTCCCATTTCTTGATAATTATATTACCTGTTTCCTTTTTCTTCCCTCTTCTTAACTTTCGCCAGTTCTTCCCAGTCTTTTTTACATTTCCGCGGATATCTCGCCGTTTTCTTGCTCCCCAGTTTTTAAGGTTGTTATTCTCTTAACCAATTCTGACTTTTCTTTCTTCATTTCTCCCTAGTTCTTCTCTTAACATACTGCTATTTTTTTTTTGTCTCGTTTGTGCAAGCTCTTCAATTTCTTTCATAAAATTGCACCATTAGCCACTTGTCTCTCTTCCCTTTTCGTTCTAACTCTCTCTGTTTGATCGCTGTTTTTCGAGCTGTTGTGCATTTCTCTTTCTTCTTCTTTTTCTTTTCTGCTCTCTTCTCTTGTATCTTTATCTTTTTCTACCTTGTTCCATCTCCTTTGTTTCTTTGCCAGTAGTTTAGATTTCCTTGTCAATCAACTAGTCAATGCTCTTGTTATCATTAGTACCGATTTTCATCATTGTCTGCTGTTTTTTTATCGATCGAATGATCATGCTATCTACGTATTATCACATTACATGCGAGCTATTTTACGTGCCTCAGCCTACATAGCTTGGGCTATTATTGTCGATATGACACCTTTCGGTTCGAAAGAGCCGCTTAATTACTATGAACATTTATTTTTTCTGTTTTAGTTCCTTGTCGTGAATCGTTTCCTCGATGATTACTTGTAAGAAAAATAATTTTATTCTGGTTAGCAAAAAAAAAAAAAAAAATTATTAGCGATGTAAAACGTATTAATTTTAAGCAATATAATAATGGTGCTCTTATTTTATTTTATGATAGAATTTCACAATTTTCAACATTATTGCAATAACTGTCCATGTAAGATGATACCACATATAAAAATACGATAGTTTATATTGTTTCAATTGATTTGAACTCCTGAACACAATTTCAAAATTACACATGTGGCCTGTATCACTTTCATAATAGCACTCGCACTAGATCTCCGATGCACTATAGATTACTCTAAAGAAACGATCTTTCTTTCCAAGGTGTCTTACCCTCGTCCAAGTTATTTCTTGGTTGGGTTTGTAAACATTTATAAATTTTAAGTAAAAAAATAAATAGCCTGTAGTCTACAGGGTAAAAAAATATTTTATCAGTTCGCTTAGAAAAAGTTACGCACGCATAGAGATCTCATTTCGACCAACACTATTAAAAATGGATTGGTACAGTTCCCGCAGCAATTGACAGTCCATGAAAAACGTATCGTATATTATGATTTAATTTCTTATCATTATATATTCTTTTATTCAGTCATTTATTACTACGTAGGATTATAATTCCGAAATGTAGATCTCGATGGCGGATCGACGTGAAATTTCAAAAAGGATCCCTGTAATATAAAATTTTAGTTTCGGGTGTTTATTATTGTTTTCGAGGTATTAATAAAATTGTTCGATTCGATACATTGAATTTTACGTGTACAGACACTAACACGTTGGTATTGATGCTAGATGCTCTCAAGGTGCTGCAAGAGAATTTTCATTATAGCATATAATGACAACATAATAAGAAATGTGGTTACGTAAGATCATACTCTTATTCATAATGCTTATTATTGGTGATCACCGGTGATGCACTCTTTGGTGCACGTACTTACTCTCGATAACTGTTTTTGAATATATTCTTAGAAATAAGTGAGAAAATGGCTATCTAAACACCAATCCCGTCAAATATAAGTGCCTGACAAGAATTATGCCACGAAATGCCAAAGAAGGAAGGGCATAAGATTTTAATTCATGGAGAAGGAATTATTCAAAATGCAACAGTCCCATTTGGCAGTCGTCAGAGGAGATCCAGAAAGTCTAAAATAAAGAATTCAGAAAACTCCTGAAACATGAATGAAGAAATTGCAGTGGGAAATCTACGAATGAGGATATTTTGCATAATTTACTTGCAATCCTACTAGTAGATCCGTTGATTTCGACTCTCCGACCACAGTTAATTAAAACAGGATAGTAACTTCACTTCCCGAGAGACAGTAAAACTTTTAGATTTAACAGATAACGAAAATGACGAAGAAGAGGAAACTCTAATGAATATTAACGTGTAATTCATTTTATATTTATATTTATATCTTTTCATGTTTATAGATTCAGTTAGTTGTAATTCATATTTAGTAATATTTAATATTTAGTATTTAATTATATTAATAATTTAATAATATATTAAAATAATATTGTTTTATAAATAAATTTATATTTGATTCGAGGATTATTTTTTGTATGAATTATTCTACGCAATATGAACATTTATATCCTTTTTTTTTTATTTACAATAAAAATCTAAACCATTGAAAAATAATTACCACGTGCGGTTATTTTGCTTCTTCATTCCGTCATGTGTCGCTATGTATTTGGAAATATACTACAAAATGACGTTCTTTTTATTTAACACGACGCACCGAAATAAAGATTGACGCGTATACACGTCGAACGCAGTTGACTGGTTAAAATAGCTTGTATAGCAGTTCTTCGATAATTCTGTAATCGTCCTATGTGACTCTTAAGCCCACGAGTAAAATGAACCTTAGAAATCTTTATAATTTATAAGTGTTTATGATTTACAAATATTCCAACATTGCATCCAAAGTTATTTTCCTAAATTATCCTACGTTGTTGATTAATGTTATATTACAGTAATACTATAATAATAGTATTGCTGTAACAGTGATACTACGACAGTAGCGTTGCTGTAACAGTGATACTACTAGAGTAGCGTTGCTGTGACAGTGATACTACTAGAGTAGCGTTGCTGTGACAGTGATACTACTAGAGTAGCGTTGCTGTGACAGTGATACTACTAGAGTAGCGTTGCTGCGACAGTGATACTACTAGAGTAGCGTTGCTGCGACAGTGATACTATTAGACTAGCGTTGCTGTGACAGTGATACTACTAGACTAGCGTTGCTGTGACAGTGATACTACTAGAGTAGCGTTGCTGCGACAGTGATACTACTAGAGTAGCGTTGCTGCGACAGTGATACTACTAGAGTAGCGTTGCTGCGACAGTGATACTACTAGAGTAGCGTTGCTGCGACAGTGATACTACTAGAGTAGCGTTGCTATAACAGTGATACTATAACAGTAGCGTTGCTATAATAGTGATACTATAATAGTAGTAAACGTTGTTTATTATTATTACTATTACTAATATCATCATTATTATTATAATATTATTGTAGTAATGATAATGATAATATTAGCAACAATAATAAACAACGTTTACTTTAATAAATCAGAATAAACCGAATAAGTTTGCATAATTAACATCTTAATTTTCCTTCTTTTCTTTTTATTGTTCCAGGTAAGTGTTCAATCGAGAATCAGTGTCGAAAGATTTCAACAATGTAAGTAAAACGAAAGAGCTTCTTCTTGGAGTCTGAATGTAAATCATCAAGATTTATTTAGGGAAACTAGAATACGTATAGAGTACGTGTATTTTCCGAATGTCTGCCCACGATTGCACGAAGAATGTCGGACCCTACGTGTCCCATTTGCAACGTTATTGGAGTCTCGTAATTCACGAGGCAGTTAAAGGGTTTTAACATAGTATGTCTGTCTCAAATATCTCTAAAAGCGTAAATGATACGGGGAAAAATACGTGTGGAATAAAAGTTGTATACCTATTTCTACGGACAAGGTCAATTTGATTTGTGAATGAAAACATTTTGCAAACAATTTAATTGTTGATCAACTTATAAATTACAACTATTAACGTATAAATGTAGTTATATGATATTTTATTGGTATGAAATGTTTATTATATTAGCAGCACAAACCACACGTAGCGAACGCTCTTGACAAAGTAAAAAATTAAATACTGAGGCTGTACAATTTTCGAGCACATCGTCACGCGTGTTTGAGATATCAGACTTTTTTCTTCAAAACAGGAAAAATATCTCGTCATATTACGACTTCTACTTTTACATTAATTTTACTTTTTATTACAGAGTCGTAATTTTACAAGTGAAATGAATTTGTTGGGATTATTTATGAAATTAATCGAAATTTGACAATTTGATGGGTGTTGTATGAATGGTGCATCACATAGAAATCTTCGAAATTAGAGGTTTGAGAAAATAATAACATACTCTGTCAACAAAAGTCAGCAAAAATTGTCAGGAGAAGAGAATTGTAAAATTTTGTTTAAGATTAGAAATCCGTCGAGTAAACGAATACCAAAAACCTGGTGTTCAATAGTTTGAGTCCCACGCGTTGTTCAGATTTCGTATCGATGAGACCAACTATGTACGTATGTATAATTTGACAGCGACGTGCAACTGCGTCGATGCGTTTGGATTCAACCAAGTTATTTTGTCACGTCGTCACTTCTTTTTTTCATGCAAATCGTAAGTAATTTTGCTTCTGATTGCCATTATTTTCAATTATTTTTATTCAATGATAATAAAAATATTAAAACTGTAATAAAATAATATGAATATATAATAAAATAAATATAACAGTATGTAAAATATAATGAAATAATATTATAAAATATTAAAAATATTTAAAGACTAATTATCGCGTTTCTCAGCAAGATTCTTTCAATGAGGATTGAAGATTACATGGTACGATGTCATTTGTTTCACCTTGAGATGAAACTGGACACACAGGCCGCGGATAAACGAAAAATTATTAAAATTATTAAAAACATAATCGATAATTTCGTTAAAATGAAGGAATTTAGGGTATAATTGCAATTTTATGTTTCTTTACTAACAGTATTATGTACGTGAATACATGTTTATCACACAGAGAAAGTTATGTCTTTTCTTTTTTTGTTTTCTTGCGTGAAGAGTAACATGATGTACCCTTTGTACAAAATTCATCTGGAAAGTTGAATTTGTATTCAGAATGTGGCGTAAATTTCTCTCTCCATAGAGAGAACTTTTAAACGGGCATTGTACGCTATGCAACGCCATCCTCTCTATTGTTTCGTAATTCACGATATCATCTAAAAATCAGACATATTAATTTTCAAAAATTTCATTTTATTTTTAAATTGGCGGTCGTCGTTTATGATGAAATTACGGTGAAAAAATATTTACTCAAAGGTATATAGTTTTCTAAACAGTGCGTTATGTTACACATGTGTTATAGACATGTTTGTGATATTATAGGCAACTCTGATGAGCTTGATCTTCACACACGTGTAAAGGACAGTCTCCTGAGTAACTTTCACCTCAGAAGATTTTAGTCGTCGTTCGTTTTTTATTACAAAATTATTGACAAAAAATATTTGCAAGATACAGCAGTTGCAACGAAGTCGATGTTTGTTGTAATGTTTGTTTATTACTGAATGAAATTTTCTATTTTTTGTGAATTCTCAAAATGTAGCGGAGAAGAGGCTTCTCCGTCTTTCCATCATCACCCCGAATTAAACTAAGCTCCAAAGCTCACCTATAACTTGTCCTATAACCAATTCAGAGTAGAATAGTTTGAATTATCTCAGAAATAGATTAGATTAGATTTGGTTCTATTATTTCGGGGTGGAGATGCAAGGGAAGGGGCGAAGCTATGTTTCGAAGTTTCACAAAAGAATTTCCTTCGGTAATAACCAAATGTCAAAAGTATCAATCTTATTACTATTGTAAAATCAATCTTTCGTTTGTTATTTTTTAATAATTAAAAACTTTTTAAATTACAATTAAATTTAACGTTACTTTCTGACTCTACACATACTTTTACTTCATATATGTATTATGCTATCAAAATACAAAATCATAGGAAGATCATATTTAATCCTGTATTTACAATTAAAGGATGATCTGTCAGAAAAGAATGCAACTGCAGCAGATACATTTGTTTGGATAGTTATTATAAGAAGATGCGTCAGTCTGGTACATGCAATTGAAAGTCTAATTAAAATAACTTAAACAAGATTCTTTTTCAGAATTGTTTAAAAATTGTTTCCAATCAGAAAGTTCATTATATTTCGCAAAGCAATTTGCAAAATAAAACTCGACGCGGTTTTAGAAATTGTATTTACTTATCCATTTATGTTCATCTACGTGACGTGATGACCAACGATAATACTCTTGTTAGAAAAATAAAAGGTTGAGAAACACGTGCAACGGGGACTCAGTACCTATGAAATCAAAATTTTAGAGAAACTCGGAGAATATTTGTTTTATATAGCCAGCGATTAAATAATTCTTCTGTTTATATACAATAATGTATATACTTGTAAATTACAAATTCTATTATGAAAAATTTCTTTTTTTTTTTTTTTTTTTTGTAAATGGTTTAGATGATACTCCTTCCTTAAGAATTATATCCATTTAGGCTATAGATTTATTTAACCACCTGCGCTGACAACTAAATTGCGGACCATGACGAGTGACCAAACCTTATACAACAGTTCGTCGCTTTCTTTTTGAAACTCGTCGGCACGACATCACTGGATAGAAATTATTGAGAACTAATAGATTTATTATTTTGTTTTGCCTATTTTGTTTTACTTAAATATGCTTGGAACTGAGAAAATATTGCAATTTTGGGACAGAAAAATTCTCGACGTGCGTGGCACGGTCATTCCAGCGCAAGAGGTTAATACCTGCAGTAGCAAACATTTTATTTTCGCTTTTTCCTTTTGTCCGGGATTGTTCTTTCGTTATGTCTACTTTCGATCAATCAAATATAACCTTCGAATAATATCGCACTAATGGAAAGCGGAGAGTTGGATATCGAATAAAGGGTAGTTCCTGATTTGATGAAGATCTGTAGTGGGACCGCTTAGCGACAATCGGGTAAGATGAACCCCCTGGTAATTCCCAATTTCTGTCCGCGTTTCGGATAGCGCTACAATCTGATCGGAAGTTCCCCGTGTTCACGTTTCTGTTCGGATAGATGAATTCGTTTTGATTTTATTTCTAACCGTTACGAATGGCCAGTTGCGACGAAGCTTCTCCCTCACTTTAATTCGAATTGGTGCTTCGCGTTCAGCAATGTTTTTACACGTGTAAAAAGAATATAAAACACCAGTAAAACTCAAAAACAAAAAGTCCTCGTTGGCCTCCACTTGAAAACTAAAAGAAGAAAGAAAAAAAAGAAGAAGTTGTTTCACGAAGAGAATTGGAACATTTTACATAGCAAATTTAATTCATGGTTAAAATTGTCGTTAATTGGGGGAAAAAAATTTTACACACGAGGGACAGTCATGTTGAAGAACAATGCAAAATTTTAATCCAAAACTATGAGAAAACTCGTCAACGTTGCGTTGGAGAAAGCCAATTCGTACGCTGCGAGGTAGTTTGATTTATAAAAAGCCATTAATTTCCTTAATGCGGATGCCAGGCAACGTCTAATCGTAACATCTGATTCGCGTTGTTGATTACGCTTAATATGTGTATATTACCAGCAATATACTGTTACAAATGATTGATCTGCAACAGTAATTGTTGCTAATGTTATACACTTTGTCAGAGTGCAGAGACATTAATACCAACTCGGGTATAATCACCAGCGACGCGTCTATCAGCGACTGAATGTACAGGGTGTCTCGTTTTAATTCCACGCATTTATTTGTGCAACTATTCGTTATTCGAAAAGAGATTTGTTCTGTTCTTTCAAAGGGGTACATCTTTTAATGACAGATTTGTTTCGTTCCGAGACTTCGAGGTCGCGTCTATTTTTTTAAATGAAATAATATATCTTTTTATGCATTATCGACATTATCTACAAAAGAGTGTTAATCTGTGTACTATTCTTGTATTCATGCATCGAGATCTTGAAAACGCCTTCACCTGGACAAATTCGGTGGTCATCGTAAAGTATCGAAACAAAACAAATTTCATTTCGAGCGGTTCTTCTTTGAATACAAAATAATCGGAAGATTGCACGAATGAATTAAAATGAAACACTATGTACCCGAGGAGATTGTTACAGTTGCTGAACGAATCATCTTGCGAAAATAATAATCATCACGCGGCAATCGATGCTGTACGTCATCGTATAGATCGTCAACTGGTCGAATATCGTACTACCAAATATGACATCTAAAGTCATACCATGACGCTTCATTTCCGAGATTAAATGGTCAACTAGTCCCCGGTGACTAATGGTCGCATCAAAGTATCTTTCGAGTACGTACCGTTAACTATCAGCTCTAAGATTTCCCCTGCGTTCAGAGAACTTACACAAGTTACGAATCGAGCACTTGTTAATTCGTGCGATAGTAATATTTGTTTAGTGATTCTACAATACTAATACACTACAATATAATACTAATACAATGCTAACACACTACAATACAATACTAATACACTACAATATAATACTAATACAATACTCATTCATTACACTATAATACTAATACGCTACAGTATAATACTAATACAATACTATTACACTGCAGTACAATAATATACACTATGATACAATACCAATTCACTACGATATAATACTAATACAATACTAATACGCTACAATATAATACTGATACAATACTAATACACTACAGTATAATACTAATACAATACTAATACGTTACAATATAATACTAATACAATACTAATACACTACAGTATAATACTAATACAATACTAATGCGCTACAATATAATACTAATACAGTACTAATACGCTACAGTATAATATTAATACAATACTAATACACTACAATATAATACTAATACAATACTTATTCATTACACTATAATACTAATACGCTACAGTATAATACTAATACAATACTATTACACTACAGTACAATAATAATACACTATAATACAATATCAATTCACTACGATATAATACTAATACAATACTAATACGCTACAATATAATACTGATACAATACTAATACACTACAGTATAATACTAATACGCTACAATATAATACTAATACAATACTAATACACTACAGTATAATACTAATACAATACTAATACGCTACAGTATAATACTAATACAATGCTAATATACTACAGTGTAATACTAATACAATACTAATATACTACAATATAATACTAATACACTGCAATATAATACTAATACAATACTTATTCACTACACTATAATACTAATACGCTACAGTATAATACTAATACAATACTAGTACACTATAGTATAATACTAACACAATACTAATACAATATAATATAATAGTAATACAATACTAATTCACTATGACATAATACTAATACAATACTAATACGCTACAAAATAATACTGATTCAATACTAACACACTACAGTATAATACTAATACAATACTAATACAATATTAATACACTACAATATAATACTAATACAATACTAATACACTACAATATAATGCTAATACAATACTAATACATTGCAATATAATACTAATATGATACTAAATGTAGTAATATTAATATATTAATTAGAGAAGATTTCTCCGAATATATTTCATTTGTTAGTACCGAACCATTCCACAACCGTTCTAGGAGGTTCGTTTCATCTTTTCACTTATGTCGTTCGCTGTTTCAACAAATTGGAGATTAATCGATTAATTGAACTCGCGGTGTATATACATACATTAGGTGACAGAGCAAGTAACGGTGTAAAGCGAAATTTTGGATAGATAGACGTAAACAATGAATGACGTACAGAGAGAGTGAATCCATAGTTCGCATTAGAGTATGGCGAACCGACACAAGGAAGATTGATTATGTTTCCGTGAAGCCAGAGTCTGCGTATTCTTACTGTATACGGCAAGGACGTCGCCTTTCTTGTGATCGTCAGTTATCAGAAATGGACAAGTCGTTCATGGTTTAACGTGGCTTACGATATTATATGTTGCTATTAATTCGAAACAAGCATCGCGTGTAACACGTGCCTCAAAGGAAACATGAATATGTATGGTGCAACGTTAACCACAGCGCCGCAACCCTCTGTTCGGTAGCAAATCGTGAGTAGCTGTCCTTGCAAACGCAGCATTAGGATCAACTAGCTGAATTACAGACATTGGTCGGATTCATCAGCGAGGAGCACGCTTGAAATGACGAACTCTCTGTCTCTGCAGATATTAATCACGTCAGTAACAAACCCGTTCTCCCTTCGCTCATCTGTCCTGGGGAGTCCAAGACTTTGAACACCCTAGTGATCGTCCCTAATGCCTTTGGTCATTCCGACGCAACGTTAACGCAAGTTAACGCCGCTATCATGGTTGTCATTTAACGCTACAACTACCGACTAATGTCCAAGTAGCAAAAAAATTAAGGGAGGGGGCAGGACAGTTTTACGGACCTAAAAATTACGAATACTTTGGGGAGCTGGTAAAAAAAAAATGTACATGTTTGATTGACACGAGCTTTTGCGGTTTATTTTAACACGTTGCAAAATATAAAAGGCAATATTAAAAAAAGAAAAAGAGAGAGCTGTTATTCAACTTTTTGACGGCATCCTTTTACATTGCCTATCGGTGTGCGGTATCGTATCTAATAAAAACACACCCGTCGTGAATATATAAAAATTTCCATAGAAAATTATAAATTGGTCATTTTGACCACTTTGGTAGTTTTAGCGTTAGCATAACTACCACAACACTCTCATATCTTTCTGATAGTTTGTTTCTTAATATGGTTAATATTTTGAATCGCATTGTCATTGAGCAAATTGATACTTGTGGCATTCGTTTCCCGACTTGTATTTATTTTCTAAATTAATTGCAGAGATATGTCTTTTTAAATATTATGTTTATACAAGGTATCACACATATATATTTAAATTCCGCGCTTCTTGTTATTAGAAAACTTTTTATTGAATTTATATTAACCCTTTGGGTACCGATTCATTTGAAATAATTTTTGCATAGGGAAGTGATTTAATCTGTTCACCGAAATACTGGAATTGTTTGAACGGACAAGTATGCATATATGTTGAATATTGTCTCAATTCGAATGACGAGATAAATTCATTTTACACTTACAAAGGCGAAACAAGTGCCAGTCAAACGTATCCAAAGGATTAATCATACATCTATTCATACATCATCATACATCTTCCAGTTATTCACTAAACTCATTAAACAGTTATGATCTTTTTATACCAATACCAAAACCCTAATACCAACAATAAGTCGAAAAAACATATGAACTATACAGGGTTTAACAGTTTTGTTTCGAATGCGATTAGACATTTTTGCTTCTCAAGATGTTGAATAAAAAGAAACAATTGCAGCGGATAGAAACCATGAGTGATGAAACAACTTGACGATTTTCGTGATAAAAAAGAATCTTAGATAAAAACGAAAGGTCGATGAAAAGCCACATCTATTAGGCCATTGCGAAAAGCAACGATTATTTGATATCTTTTAAAATCAGGACGTTTTTCATCGGAAAATATTTTGAAAGATATATATATATATATGATGAGGCAGTATAAAATATAATTTTTATATATTTAGTTATATATTTATGTATAATTATATATTATAAATTGATATAATATTAATTATAATTATAAATTATATATTTTATATATTTATAAAATCGAACGGAAAGGAACAGTAATTAATGTAAATAATTATAAATAATTGTAAATTAATGTAAATAATATTATAAATATATATAATAAAATTACATTAATCATATAATAAAAATTCAAATATTTTAAACAAGAAATTATTGGAATTAACAAAGTAATTTCAATATCAAAAATTAAAAATAATAAACTAATTAAAAAAAAAGGTATTGAAAATGGTAATACAAATTTTGAAATTGGATTAAATCCACGTTCAAATGGAATTTTTTTTTTTCTAAATTTAACTTTTTTATTATAGATAAAAATTTATTTAAATTTAAGTAAATTTTCTTTATTATTTATAAACTTGCATTGTATCATTAGTGTTCGTAAAAATTAATTATATACTGAAATATACTGAAATATACCTACACACGAAATCAAACACGACGACAAAGGGTGAAATCATTTTTCGTAACAGAGAGTCTATTTTTATACATCGGGAATAGATAGGACATGGAATTATTAATGTCTTCTTAATGGCGATAGTCATAATGTTCCCTGCCACTGCGAACGACCCTCCGAATGTACGATGACTTTAATTCCACGCCATAATTAATTTAATTCATCTCCGTAAGTCATTCTATTTCGTCTAATTGTACCAATGGATTCTTAGGTATATCTACCCTCCTTATGATTGCGTAATTTAGGATCGATTTACTGTTGTGAAATGGCAGGCATTAGCCGCGCACATAATTCACAGACACGCCCTCATCTAGGATCACTTACAGCTAGGATTCTACGTTTGGATTCGAGTACACGTTGATAGCCCTACACACCGTCCATAAGTCCATTTAAGATCATTGTCTTGGCTTGGTTTAAGACAGCGTTGCACATACAGTTGACGGTAAGCTGTAATTATTCATAGCTCATTTGATATTCCAATATCATAGTTTTTATTGAATTTCTATCAAATATATGTACCCAGAATAATTTCCTCGTAATTGGCACCCTGCTAAAATGAGGAATTATTATAATGGCTCACGGTTATAAAATACTGCGCGCACAACTATGTACCCGAACGATGGAGATTTCATACTTTGATTTTTTTTTTTTCATACAAATGTTGAATAATTTACATTATCCTCAGCACGAATAACTGTTCATTGGAACGCGCATATATTTTGTAGAAAATATACTTCCGCTCAAAAGTCCTAGGACACTTTTACTTCTGATATTCAGTATTTGTTGCATATTTTATACTGCAGTGTAACACAATAATAACATAATAATACAATATATCGATATATTGGCAGAATCTTTCTTGTACAAAGTATGTTTCATATTGTATTTTATTATATGTATTTATTGCAAATTTATTGTAATTAATAATTTGTGTTGTATATTGCATATTTTGTGCATAATTTATACTTTAATAGTATAATAGTGTAATTTATAATGTAATAGTAATAATTTATACTGTAATAGTGTAATTTACACTGTATAATTATAGTGTAATTTGCATTGTAAATATATTATTATATATATTTATATATATTATTTAATATATTATTATATTAAATATATATAATTATATATATATTATATATAATTTATAAAGTACTATTTTTATTACATAAATACAGTAATTGTTCTAACAAGATTTCTGAGTGGAGATGTACATCGTGAAAAGATTCATTCGTATCTCGACATTTGCACACATTGTGAGAAACGTCTAAATTATGATAATACAGTACATGTTAACAATTTATAACGTTAATTGCACTTTCATTTTCAAATTTTGTATAATATTGTGCTTTACGCTTGGACAAAGCCACAAGTTTCACATACTTGCGAGGGTGTTTTAATAAGTTTAAACTCCGTCGAAAATATTTAGTCTCCAGTGGTTAACGCTTGGCACGAATTCAAGACACGAATTCTTTCATTATTACCACGAATATTCCCAGGCTTGTAAATGCATAAATGGGTATGTTTGTCCGAATTAGTAAAACAAGACCGCCACTGCCTTTCTTCTCAGTAAGTCAATAAATATTTTTGTCGGAAGTAGAGTAGGAGGAAAGCGACATTTTACGACATGAAATTGGTGAAAAAGCAAGCGATGCTTATATCCAAGGAATTTGACGCCTCTGACGCACGCAGAAATTTCCGCTTTGCTGTTTCACAGTGCGTGGATTGAAGGGGGATTCGCCACCTCATTCCTAGCTTTCGATGGTAGCTCATTCTTCGCGCCCTTTTCTCTCTCTCTCTCTCTCTCTTTCCCTTTACTCGGCACGAGCATTACGCCTCTCAAAGCATTCTCGGTAGTTCTCTATCTTTGTTCCACGCGATGTTCTCGAGATTCGTCCAACACACTTCCCTCCGGGAGTCTTCAAAGCGGGGCGAGAATGCTTTAGCTTGAGCTTGGTTCCTCCCTCACGCTGCTCGCTTTCCCAGTTACGCTACCTTTCCATCCCTGTACACCTGGCGATGGTCTGTCGGTCTGTTAACCCTCGCATGACGGGCCGTACTGGCCGGTGGCCGGGTCTCGCCAGACCCAACTGACTATACATATATACATACACGTTCCAGTGGACGTACACCTGTACGTAATCGTTAGTAGCTGGTTCAATTTTATTTCTTTTTTTGTACTTTTATTATGATTGTTATATACAATATATAACAATAGGATAGTAGTAAGAAATAAGAACACCTTTTGCCACTTTTATCACCTACAAATAATATTAGTTATTTTCGTTGTATCTGAAGGGTTTTAAAAGAAGAGGTATGTTATCTTATTATCTATATATTTACATTTTTTGTTTACATTTATATTGTGCGAGGATGCTGGAAGGATGTAGGATTTGGGTAAGGTGGGGATAGGTTATGGCGTTTCGTCTCAGAGTCGCTGCCTAGACTCATCAGTGGGGCTGATGGCAGCGACCCTTTACCTCAGACGCTTGTTTTCATAACTACTCGCTAGGCTGGACGGTCACCCATCCTAGCAGTGTTCCACAACACTCTGCTTAACGTCGAATATCGCTAGACTTTCGACGCTAGGCGCACAGCCACTTGCGGCTTGTACGAGTCGGTGTTCGAGACTCGTACTCGAGGCGCTATAGGCCGCTACATATCTAACACGTCAGATTGCATTTATGCTTGCTGCAAACAATAATTGTTACATCTAGCGCTGTATTTGTTGTCATTGTCTGTGCAAATAAAACATCTCGATCGTTCTGAGTTTTAGAAAAATGGAAAACACTGAAGAGACTAAAAAATACTGAAAGAAAATACTAAAGTGTGTACTACTAATGAAGAAATACCGAAAACAATGCACTGAAAAATACACTTCCGACCATTCGCTGTGACTGCTTCTTCAGAACTGATGTCCGTCACCGATTTGATATACAATCCCATTTTTTATCGTCAAATCGTCGCCGTACAGGCTAACTTCGTACACAAAGTAGGGCTTCAAACGGGTCACTGCAGACCCAGCCACCGTTCAACGATTTTTCTCTCCCGTCCATGACACAGCGCCGCTCGCCGCGTAATATATCCGATCGGTGGATGCAAGAGCGGTATGGGGTTTCGGTTCGCCTTGATCTTTCCCGATGTTACGCAGCTGGGTCACCTAGGGGCTCTCTGTGGCTCTCTCTCGAGCCGTCGCATTGGCTGCGCGCCAGCACACCTGTCTATACGCTCCATGCATGCTTCACTGCCTCCAAATTGAAAAGAAAAAAGGAAACAGCGTTATCGACGAAAGGGGGTGTTTTTAAGCGGTCGCCGCAAACGTTGTCGCGCGGACAGTTCATAGCCGTCGGAAATCGTGTCGTGTTTTCAGGCTGATTCCTCACCCTGTCCCCCCCTCCAACCATCTCGCGATACTTTCACCCGAGTTATGGGTTCGAACCGTATATCCCATTTACCCTTGTTCCACCGGCGGCGTCGCGTCGTCCCAATTCCCCGACATGCGCGAACTTCCTTCGCACCGAGACTGGAACGCGCAGCCGCCATGTTGACCCGAATTCGTGTTCATCTTTAAGCAGCAACTCTTCAAGATCTCTTTCTCTCTTTTTTTTTTTTTTTTTTCTTTTTTCCCCTGTTTCTTTCTTTTCCTCGCGTCGCGCGTATTTTCCGACAGAAAACAGCTGAGGAAACAACTGAAATTTGTTCGATGAATGAGGAGGGGGAATGAGGGGGGGGGGAGGTTGCACGGAATTAACGCGATCAATGAGAGACACGTCCTTTCGCCTAGAAATTTATCAACGGGGTATTCTAGTGTGAAGTGCGTGCTTTTTTTTGGGGAACTTTGTTGGGGAATTTTTCTTTTTTTTTTTTTTTTTTTTTTTTTTTTTAAAAAGGAGCTGTCATACCTTTTGCAGTCAAATTGACAAGGTTCATTTGCACGTGTTTCAACGACGTTTTGAAATTTTTTTGGGACAGAAACAGTTAAAACTAGTGGCACTGCATACTCTCAAACATGGTCGTTTTTAAAAAAAGGTTGTCTCACGATGTGCATGATTCCGGCGAATTCTGCTTGTCGGAAATAAAAAGAAACGTGAATGTTCCTTAATTAGAATGAGCTTGGCTATAGCAGGTACCAAAACGAAAGAAAAATGTCGATAATTAAAACACGTGACGATGCTTTGAAGTTTGATTATCGATTTTTGCATGTTTTTGTTAAACTTTGGAAGCCTAGAAAAATATAAAAAATAAAATTTTTTTGTTGATTCTGGTTAGGGGCTATAGTCACATGTGTACTAAATGCGTACTTAAAATTTTGAGTCAATTGGTCAAATAGATTTTGAGAAAAATGTCTTTAAAGTTTAGTATTGCAGTAACAATGACGCTGGTCGTCGCGTTTTTCAAACAACCATAACTCCGTTAATTTTAGGAGTTCACATGTAAGGTTACAGAGATTTATTTTTGAAACTGTGTCCCTTAAGAATATGCAAACAAAAAAAATCGATTTTTTTCAAAGGTTCACACTAAAATACCCCCTTAATGGGAAGTTTGTAATCGCGTTATGCCAACTCGCGAATAACGTGAAACATGAGCTTTGCCAGTGTTTCGCAAAAAGAGAATGGCAAAATTTTGGGAGCTGTTTGCACGTAAAAACATTTCTACGGGTCATTGTTTCGCTGTACGTATTTTTAACGTGATATTTAACACTTAGAATTGTCACACCAGCCAAAATGGCTGACCGTACAATTTTATTTTAAAGTTCCTATTTCGTGTTACATTTTTTTATCCGCAATGATGTAATGAGCGATAAAGGTATAATATAATGAATTTTGTTATTTTGTTTGTTTATTTAAAATCAAATTAATTTCGTCTCATGGCTACTTATACCAATACCAGTCAGAATGCAAAAGGATCCGATAAACTGCTTAACGCAACCTAATAATTTACTTTATACTGTAAGAATAACTTAACTTTAAAATGGAAATTTTTTGAATATTTTTTGTTGCCAGAGCATATATTCTTTATTATACTTATTGACGTGTAAGTGATAAAATGTGTCATCCCTCGTTTAGGGTTCATGGTCACGGTTGAATTAGTAATACCAAATTAATTAATACCAAAAATGTACCACACAACATGGAATTCCTTTTCTAAGGAAATAATAAATCAATAAGTATAAAAATATTCTATTACATATTTTTAAAGACCAGTCATTTTGACTGGTTTTTTTTTTTTTTTTTTAAGAAATAGCTCCGTCTTAATTGTCGATAGTTCTAGCGTTAAAATACATCGTATTTGTTTTCTGTCTTGTCGCATGCCTCAATGCAAGCGAGTTCACCGTATTTACAACTAAAAAGAATCACAAATTACGAAATTATTCCAAACATTGAATCAAACTTTATTCGATGCGTTTTGCCGTCGTTTGTCGGAATGAGATTAATCGAAAGATACGCGAATCACCAAAGCTATGACAAATATAGTAATAGCAGTTTTACGGCAAATCTAAAATTCGTGGGAAGTAAACAGGCTGAGAAAACATGAATTGAACGATGAATCGAGGAAATTAGGATTTGTCAAACAACGTATATCAAGAAATATACAAAGTAGAACTTATTATAGCATTTATAAGCTTATAGAAGATGATATGCGTGACTGATTATTTAGGTTAATCCTCCATATGCGATTGCTTCAGGCTTGTATCATAATGATCGATCCTGTACTGAAACGGAATATTATCTAATTGAGAAATACAAACGGAAACTCGTATAATCATATCATTAGAAGCAAAAAGCAGATCATATTTTTAAGTAAGTATGTGCGTGTGTACGTTGGATCGTTCCATAAGTTTGTTCCGCCTTTTACTATATTTATTTGTGGTAAAATTTGAAATATACCCCTTTCGTTCTGCAACCTCGTATTTTTGTCCAGAACAGCAACGAAAAATCGGTTCGTGCAAGTAAGAAAAAAAAAAAAAGTCAGAGTTGCATTCAAAAAACGATGCATTTCCGCAAAAAGTTACGTCACACGATGATACAGTTTGTTAAACCGCACGAAACTTTATTCTGTAATCTTTTTCTATCTTCAAGAAAAGATACTAGACACCTGTACCTATGACTCTATATTTACGTGAAATTCATTAGAATAAAAAAAGTTAATTAAATCATTTACTAAGACAGACGTGAAAGAGTTTATATTACGAAAGACGTGTCCCATTATTTGCAAAAATAATTTTCTACGACACATACAGGATGTTTCGTAACTTGTGACCCACTTCGGCAGAGCTGATTGTACGCCTGAAAATAATTTAAAAAAATTAATGTAAATATATGTCCTGTCTGTCTTCGTTTATGAGATACAATGAATTTTCTGTTTTAATTACTATTACAAAAAAGATACTCAAAATGGCCATCTTGCATTTGAAGACAAGCCTGCACGCGTCTTGTCATTCATCTGGTTACTCTCTCTATCGTTCCTGGTGTTTCTCGAATTTGTCGCAAGCCTTGCTCTATTCTATTTCGTGGTATTTCAGCATGTTCGATCGATGTTGCGTGTACGATAGATTTTAAATGTCCCCACAAATGAAAATCTAATGGATTGAAATCCGGAGAACGAGCAGGCCATGCGATAGGACCTCCACGACTAATCCATTTATTTGCAAAGTGTTGATTGAAAAATTGCCTAGCCACTCGGCTAAAAATGCGGTGGAGCTCCATCATGCGCAAACCACATACCAAATCTAATATCGACTTGGAACTTCCTCTAATATTTCGTGTAAACGCGTGCTGGAAAAATCAACGTACTTTGTGCCTGTTAGTTTCCCATCGAGAAAAAAAGGTCTAATTAAAAATTTATCAATTACTCCTGCCCATACGTTTCAACTAAACTGGTGTTAGTGTCTTGAATTCAGAATAACATGTGGGTTTTCTTCCAATAATGATTATTATGAAAATTGAATATACCATCCCTGGTAAAACTAGCTTACTAGAGTTTGCTCTGTTTATAAAATTCATTGTATCTCATGAACGAAGACAGATAGGACATACATTTGTATGACTTTTTTTCACTATTTTTAGGTGTACAATCAGCTCCCGAAGTCGCGAAACACCCTGTATAGTTGCCCTCCGTCTTAGGATTGTCTCGTAGAGATAAGAGTCGAACATCGTTTAAAGAGACATTGATTGATCGAATTAATTTACTAAGTTCACGCACGTTCAGAGTTCTTCAGAAATGATATTTCATCGCGTCGATGAATACTAAGAGACGGAATAAAAATGCCGCGATCGCGCCAATGTTCCTCGTTACTTATTCTGTTGGGTACGCGCGTTTCCTCATCCTGTGCGATTGCACTTAATATCGCGGCGTTGAAAGCTCGCGAATTTCCAATGTGTTTGAGGAACACGCGGGCCACCGGAACGTGAACTCCGCAATTTACGTGCTTCAAACGCGTCAGGTACCTCAGAGCAGAGCAGAGCGTCATGTTCGTCTTGTACCTTTGCTCACGAATCTCCACGTGTAACGCAAACGTGAGATCGAAGGCGTTCACGTGGGCTGAACAGCGCCCAGTCACCCTTACCCGGTGTGTTCTAGCTGACAGCTCCGTTTAATTTTCTGAATTAACGACTTTTGCAGTCGGTCCTCTCGATCGTGATTGCGTCTTAACCCGTTGTCTACTGTTGGCGCCTGAAGGCGCTTAGTAAATTCCCGTTTGCGACACTGTAGGCGCCTAAAGGCGCTCATTGTCAGTAAATTCCCGCTTGTGATACTGCAGGCGCCTGAAGGCGCTCAGTAAATTTTCGTTTGTGATACTGTAGGCGCCTAAAGGCGCGCTCGGTAAATTTCCGCGTGTGTGTTACTGTTGGCGTCTAAAGGCGCTCAGTAAATTTTCGTTTGTGATACTGTAGGCGCCTAAAGGCGCGCTCGGTAAATTTCCGCGTGTGTGTTACTGTAGGCGCCTAAAGGCGCTCATTGTCAGTAAATTCCCGCTTGTGATACTGCAGGCGCCTGAAGGCGCTCAGTAAATTTTCGTTTGTGATACTGTAGACGCCTAAAGGCGCGCTCGGTAAATTTCCGCGTGTGTGTTACTGTAGGCGCCTAAAGGCGCTCAGTAAATTTTCGTTTGTAATACTGTAGACGCCTAAAGGCGCGCTCGGTAAATTTCCGCGTGTGTGTTACTGTAGGCGCCTAAAGGCGGTCAGTAAATTTTCGTTTGTGATACTGTAGGCGCCTAAAGGCGCGCTCGGTATATTTCCGCGTGTGTGTTACTGTAGGCGCCTAAAGGCGCTCATCGTCAGTAAATTCCCACTTGTGATACTGTAGGCGCCTAAAGGCGGTCAGTAAATTTTCGTTTGTAATACTGTAGACGCCTAAAGGCGCGCTCGGTAAATTTCCGCGTGTGTGTTACTGTAGGCGCCTAAAGGCGCTCATCGTCAGTAAATTCCCACTTGTGATACTGTAGGCGCCTAAAGGCGGTCAGTAAATTTTCGTTTGTGATACTGTAGGCGCCTAAAGGCGCTCATCGTCAGTAAATTCGCACTTGTGATATTGTAGGCGCCTAAAGGCGCTCAGTAAATTTTCGTTTGTAATACTGTAGGTGCCTAAAGGTGCTCATTGTCAATAAATTTCCGCTTGTGATACCGTAGGCGCTTAAAGAATTGCTCTTATGATATAGCTTAATCTATTTCGATCGGCTGGCACGAGAGACGCCTATGGGCGCCCAGAAAATTTTATCGACCATAATTCCAGCGGATCTCATTTGAACCAGAGTTCAATGCTAGTTCAACAATTACATACTTCGTTAGTCATATATTATTTAAATATGTTTAGTTTACAGTTTTTTTTTTTTTTTTTTTTTTTTTTTTTTTTTTTTATTTAATCCTTAAAATGAAGAATTGTGATAATAAAATAGATCAGAAAAAGTACGTGCAAACATGACACAAGTGATTCGTGTTCATATCCATATTTCGTCAAAATGTATATCCGTATTTTTGACAAGAAAATCCAATCGCCTATTTTCAAAGTTGACACTCGTTAAGTGTGACACTCACGTTGCTGTCAGCCAAGCGGAAAGGTTGAATAGTGTGTGGAGTATCGCAAGATTCAACAATTCCGGGACTCCCCAGAATTCGCAAGACTGTTGAAATCGAGACTCTCGAGATTTTTGGAATTCTCGAGAAAATTATGAAAGATAGAGTAAATGTATCTTTCGGATCTCTTCTCTTCCTTGTTATTTCAGTTGTCCATTGAATTATAACGTATGAAACGCAGGAGTGTCTACGTACAACCAAATTAATTACCTCATCAGTTAGAATTGTGCATATATGTTATAGCACAATGTTAAAATAGCATGACTATACTAATAGATGGCGTGTAGCAATAGAAAACATGTATTCGTATCTTTAATTTGAAAAATAACCATAATCCTTGTACTTTATTAACCCGTTGCGCTGGCAACTGGTTCGCGGACCGTAACGAGTGACCGACCCGTAATACAATAATTCGTCGCTTTCTTTTTCTTTTTGAACTCGTCGGTATGACGGTACCACTGGATAGAAATTGAGAAGTAATAAATTTATCATTTGTCTCGCCTGGGTTATACTTAAATTATACCTAAAACCGAGAGAATGTTGCAATTTTTGGGACAAAGAACTCTAGACGTGCGTGGCACGTCATTCCAGCGCAAGAGGTTAACGCGATAAGCGACGTATACTTGGAAACACGTAGCAGATCCTTGCTGGCTGACGAATAGGATCTTGCCGTTGTGCCGCGTTGTTTCATAGTCCTGGTTGGCTTCTGGCCAATTTTAACTAAGGTAAGGGAACTAGGTTTTACGTCAGTCACGACCTTAGCAGTTTCCTCTTCGTCTGCACGTTTCATTGCTCACCCTGTGTCAAAGCTGTTTTATTTCTTGTTCGTTTAAACAGAGATTTACATATTTACACGGTTCAAATATCGAGGAGAGGAGAAGTATTCGCTATGAGAAACTATCGATACTTTAAACGATACGTTTGAACTTCGTACGACAGTCTGATTGACTTTACCAAGCTTGAGTTGTTTCTTTTTTTTTCAAAGATATTGTTACAGCGTGCATCAGTAATAATATATTTTTATTTATTGTTTATAATATATAGTAGATTAAATTATGACCTGTATTATCTATATATAGTTGATATAATATTTTATTTTTAATATATAATATGGATACGGTGTCATAAGATAAATATTTTATATAAATATAAATATCAGGTGGGAAAACTGTAAAACTTTAAAATTTTAAAAACCACAAAAATTTAAATGAAAAACAATGATCGTTGAAAAATTCTTTTCGTGACTAGATCTATCACAATTTCGAAGATCGAAGTAATAGCTTCCCTTTATCTCTTAAATCTTGCTGTACGGTTTTTCTTTTTTCTTTTTTTTTTTTTTTTTTTTGGACTTTGAGTTAAATGACAAAAATCCAAGAAATCCTAACATTTTATCCTATTTAATCCTAATATTTAAAGAATAATATGGCGATGATATATCGTGCAGCAAGTTTTAAGGGGAGACTTTGATTTCCAAGATCATGGTAGATTTAGTTGCGAGGAATATTTTTTAATGCTCTCAGAGACATTTGAGTTTTTGAAATTTTAAAAGAGCGAAAGTATCCTTGCCTTTCACTGGCGTGAAAGCATCTTCGAGGAAAAACTAACGTAGGATTGTTGCACGACTTATTTTATGAAATTCTAACAGTTTAAAATAAAGACAATTTTTCATCGGTGTGCGAATGTTTTCGTCCGTCTCTGTAGATTTTTTTTTCACAACTATTTAGTCATTATTGACAATCTGACAAAGAAGAGAAAGAAGAGAAAAAAACTGCTAAAACGTTTTCTTTCTTAAAAATTATTTTCTCACAAACTGTGCTCTCTTAAATTAACAATATGTCTCTTTTTTATTCTAGATCGTAGGTATTTTCTTAAATAACTTGTTTGGAGATTTTTTTTGTCACATTCAAAACGTGCACCATTTGTCTCAATTTCCTTCTTTTTTTTTTTTTTTTTTTAATAGAATTCAAAGAAAAAATTGAAATATATATTATTGCAATCTGTATAGTATAACGATATTAAAGTTTATAACCTAAGATACAGATTCACTTTTACTATTGTGTCTTCTTTTACAATCATATTACAGAAATAAAAACAATATTAACAGTTACGTATCTCGTTTATTATTGTGTTTTGTAAAATGAAATCGTTTTCCGTAGAAAGTCAAATTTTGCAATTTATTGCTCAGACGAATGTACGGAAATTTTAACAGATGTACGTATTAAAGTAATAAAGAATAATATAAGCGGTTTGTACAACTGTCTATTGTAATTTCACTACTATATAATATTTGCTCGTATAAAGTTTAGTTATCCAACTTTAATTTCCTACCTTCAACTTTATCATAAACCTATTAAAGGTTCCGTTACACAGGCTGAGACATTTAAATTGGAACAGCTAAATATATTCATTTTTTTTAGAGAATGGATAAACTTTGTTAGTAAAAGTTATTAGAGAAAGACAGAGAAAAAGTCGTAATATGGCAGTAATGATTTTCCTGCGGGTGGAAGGATTTCGGGAATTTCGAGGTCTACATTTTTGAATAAAATGACACACTCAATTTCATCAAGATGCAGACACTTTCTGTGAAAAATGTATCAATTTATACTTGTCGAAAAATGATTGGTATGTATAAAAGATAGAAAGTCCCCGTCTTTCCTTGTTTTTCATCATGATCTTACAGAATAATTTTTATAAAGAATTTTTTATAGAAAATGTTGAGCTGTATCGACCAGTGAACCGAAAAATATATCATCCACTTAAAAAAGTGGAGCTTGAAATCTGCAGAAAAATCATTGATACTATAAAAAAAAAAAAAAACGCCAGTTCCTGATCGACATAAAATTTTGAGAGAATGAAAGGAAAGGTCCCAAATATTATTTAAAATTTTAGTTTCGAGATTCCTTAGATTAGTGATCCCGAGATATTGATAAAAAAGAACCTTCGATACAACGCATTGAGTTCTGCTAATGCAAGCATGACTAACATAGCAGTCAACGCTATAATAATCATCATCGATGAACGCCAGGGGATTGTTTACGTAACATAATAATAGCGATGTCGGCCTCAATGTCTGTAGAATATTTCATGTAAACTCGGTTATTCGTAATATCGTTCTTAAAAGGATTGACTTTCCCAGAAAACAACTTTAATTCCTATTCCTATTTTTTTTTCTTTTTTCTTTTTTCTTTTGGCGAGTAACGTGAAAGATTGAAAAAAAAAGAAACGTCAACGAAACGAAAATGGAATTCAATCACATTGATTGCAGATGAGACACTGTGATATTGAGGCCACTATCGCTATTATGTCATCGATTAGTCGACACCTGGCGACGATAACTGCTGCAAATAAAAATAGTTGTTACAGTAACATTTGTATAATCAGAATTCAGTGTATTGTACCGAAAGTTTTTTTTTTATTGACATCTTAGAAGTAAAGACCTAATCGTCAAAGTAACAGCTAAAAAATTTAACATTGTTCGAAACATCGGTTTCTACAACATGTTTAAAAATCGTTGAAATCTATGAGAGAGTGATTAATCCTTATTTTTAAAATATCTTATTACCATAATTACCATGTTACTACATTATCACATTATTACTATAATTAATATGGTGTATAATCCATAAAAATACTCTTAAAATGGATTAGGTAATATATTTTATTACTACAATTAAATGGGTAGTATAGGTTAGATACTCTAACACTTTTACATCACGCATTTACTATCTAAAGCATAGAATTTTCATCAGAGACATCAAAGTGAAAGAAATAGAAATACAATAGAATACGCAAATTATATTCATGTATTTTATGAAAATATCATTTAAACCTCCAAAAATTCACTATTTTGCATCTGTAATATATCTAAAAAAAAATTGTGAATTAGTCATTTTGATCACTCTGGTAGTTTTAGTATTAAAGTGAAAAAAGAAAAGAAATAGAATACACAAACTTTTATTCATGTATTTTATGAAAAAATCATTTAAACCTCCAAAAAAACACTGTTTTGCATCTGTAATATATCTAAAAAAAAAAAAATTGTGAATTAGTCATTTTGATCACTCTGGTAGTTTTAGTATTAAAGTGAAAAAAGAAAAGAAATAGAATACACAAACTTTTATTCATGTATTTTATGAAAAAATCATCTAAACCTCCAAAAATGCACTGTTGCATCTGTAATATATCTAAAAAAAAAAAATTGTGAATTAGTCATTTTGATCACTCTGGTAGTTTTAGTATTAAAGTGAAAAAAGAAAAGAAATAGAATACACAAACTTTTATTCATGTATTTTATGAAAAAATCATCTAAACCTCCAAAAATACACTGTTTTGCATCTGTAATATATCTAAAAAAAAAAAATTGTGAATTAGTTATTTTGATCACTCTGGTAGTTTTAGTATTAAAGTGAAAAAAGAAAAGAAATAGAATACACAAACTTTTATTCATGTATTTTATGAAAAAATCATTTAAACCTCCAAAAAAACACTGTTTTGCATCTGTAATATATCTAAAAAAAAAAAATTGTGAATTAGTCATTTTGATCACTCTGGTAGTTTTAGTATTAAAGTGAAAAAAGAAAAGAAATAGAATACACAAACTTTTATTCATGTATTTTATGAAAAAATCATTTAAACCTCCAAAAAAACACTGTTTTGCATCTGTAATATATCTAAAAAAAAAAAAATTGTGAATTAGTCATTTTGATCACTCTGGTAGTTTTAGTATTAAAGTGAAAAAAGGAAAGAAATAGAATACACAAACTTTTATTCATGTATTTTATGAAAAAATCATTTAAACCTCCAAAAATACACTGTTTTGATGGTAATATATAATATATCCAAACAGGTGTTTTAACAGAGCGAGTCCATTAAAGAATTCATCGGCGCCTTGATGTATGGTGCTCCAGGAAATCTGTCCCTCGATTTTCCCTAGTTTCCAGCGTGGCCATGAACGCGACGCGTGTCCTCGCACTTACTGACCGTAATTAAAACGAACAGAAGCAGAGTTCGTGATGCAAGACGTGGGAGAGAAAAAAGTTGAAAAAACAAAAGAGACACGTGGACGCAATTTTTGAAAGTAGCAGTTTCAGGAACTTAGTTTTCCGTGTCCGAATTGAAACACGGCGCGGGCAAAACGCGTTGTTGGGAAAGCACACGGTGGCTTGAATGCCAGATAAATTGAACTCGAGACCCGTCGAATATTCCTGAAAACGTTTCGAGCCTTTTTGTACTCGTTATCGCATCCCGGTGAATCTCAGTCTCTGGCAGCGGTCTCTGCAATTACGTTGATTCGTTGTACGCCACGCTGCCAGAGGCCTCGCCACGGTTTTCTTTTATTTTTCTCTTTTCTCTCTCTCTCTCTCTCTCTCTTTTTTTCGAGACGCGCATCTCGCTTGGAGATGCAATTTTTTCCCTCTGTACTGCCACGTTCCCTTAGGCGTGAAAATTTCCATACCGTCACACGATTCGCCCGCAGTTATTCAGTATTAACATTTCGATTTCCGCGCAGGATGTTCACAGTCAGGAAACGAGTAAAATTCTTTACCCACTTTTGACTTGATTATCCCGGTACACAGGACAGATTCCTTTTGACACGTTTCGTTACGTAAAGTACGTTCCAGCGTCACAGATTAGACAATTAGGATTGTCACGCAGACGCGTGTTTTTATAGAAAGCAGATGAAGCAACGGGACTTGGTTGGAAATGTATTTTACAATTTCAGGATTTCTAGAAGTTTTTTTTATTTTCACATTTATGCCTAAAGGCACGCGTAACAACATTCCGTGTGTGTGGAATATCGTGTTTTTCAACATCAATTTCAACGAATTAGTCGAGCAGTAATTAAACGGCAGCAGCGTTGATGCGTAACACGTAGCCAATAGTAATTATAGGTCACATAACGTGAAGTCATGTTTTTGTAATTAAGCGTTAGATGCGACAGTTTGTGTTCGCAATTCATACATTTCGGTGTTTGATTATCGCAGTTAACGGGACTTGCGTGAATAGCGTTTAATGAAATATAGTGCAATATTAGGTAACAATAGCGTAATTAAATATTTTTCAATTTTTCTCAAAATGCCAAAAGTTCGACTAATTAAACAAGCATAATCCAAAATTGAATCGGAAATGATTTTGTTATTAATAGAAACGATAATAGAACCAACGATTTCCCGCGATATAAATTAATTTTGACAGACAAACGTCACCAATGAACCACATCAAATTTAGGACTAATGCTTCTAATTTATTGCAATATGAGCTATAATGTACAAGAGTAACTTTAAAATATTATTAAATGTATATATGTACATAAATATTGTTGATTGCCGGAAATATTGTATATATCGTTTCATTCTCTATGTCATACATATGTAAGATCGTATTCGCATCCATTGTCTGGTTCTGAGTATAGCTATTCTGTTCTTACGCTCTAAAACAAGAACAAGTACAGAAGAGAAATTTAATTTCCAATCGCATTCGATGTAAAATTTTCATAATTATTCAATAATTATGTGTTTTCCATAATTATGTTAATAACGTACGTAATGCACATTGCGTCCGCTCAGTCGCAAAAAATAGTTCGTATAAATTGTGACGCTTTGTATGTCCGATTGCTTCGTGTCAGTGAAGTATTAAATAATTCAGTTGTTTAACGAAATCGTGTAAAATGATTGAACTTGCTACATCTCGATATTTCATTAAACGGGAATACATGGTAAAATACGGGAGAAATTTTATCGTCATTTGCAACATTATTCGTCAATTTAATTAAAAAATTAATTTCTTACTAAAAGGTCGCTTTTTAAAACATTATACTTACTAAAAGTAAAAGATAATCGATGCAGCTGTCAGTTATTAATGCATATATTTTTCTACATAAATTTCAAAGTGTTCATAAATTACAACTTCGTATCGATCGTAATCGTGAGTAGAAAATTGAAAGGATTAATTATCATCGATTCTGTATTGACGAACTCGAGCGTGAGAGATAAATGAGAAAATTTTTTAACACTTGGCGCTCTATAGGAAGATTCCTATTTTTCGATTCAAAGTAGAATTCTTAGAAATTCTGTAATATGTGTACATAGATGGTATTCATAATGGAGTCAAACATAATCCCATGGCCGTGGGATAGCTACTTATCTTTTGAATCGTTTTTAGCTTGAAGCGATCTTCTTCGATGATCTTCCATACAATTCGTGTCTTTAAACGGGAGTGAGACTTCCATCCTCCTGTACAAAGGGGGATGCAGTGCACCAGAACGGAAATAGAATTTCTATCGTAGAAGTACGAATAAAGATGATGTGGTCCACGTGTAATGGCCATCGTATATTTTCTCGAAGTGAAATTTTGATTTCCGGGAAATGACATCGCTCTTTGAATATTACATTGGTGTAAATTTATTTGTTTATACAAGAACTATTCTACTCGTATAAGGTGGTCATCTAAAGGACTGAATGATATAAAACAAAAGTAACTTTCAGAAACACACGTTTTTTTCAAATTTTTTATTATTTTATTTGGAAACAACTAGTGGATATTTTTTTTCTACGATTTACAAGAAAAGACAGTAGGAAAAGTCAGTCGGCTGGTTTTGGGTCTTCTATGTTGAACCAACAAACGTCAATGAAGCAAATCAGCCGACAGAATTGGAAACGAAGGAATCCCCCGTCGATTTGTAAATTTCGCACCTGAAATATTTTCAGTTTATATCAATGACCTTTTTTTCCTTCCCCGTCAACGCAAAGTTGGCCGTCCAGGCAAATATTTCGAGAGTAAACTCGAGTCCTAGTATCGTCCGCAATCAAGTCCGATACATTTATTGCGCTGTTGAGAACTTTCAAGCCGCAGTAAACTATTCAACGTACTGGAGAAAACGTTTCTGGAGGGAACGTTGTACTATACGTTCAGATGAAGGAAGGAAGTTCTGAATGATCGATCGCGGAAGACTCGCGAGTGACTTACGAGCATATGAAGGGGATTGGGTGTTCATAGGGACAGGTTGATAGGAACTTAAATATTGAAATAGCATAGAAATACGACCTGTTTCCCAAGGTACGTTTGACATAGTTTCATTATTAACCCTCGCGCCGCTGGCTTTATGCGAATTTCATAGCACGATCACATGGCAGTCGAAGTTGCCGGCGGTTAGCAGCTCGAAGAAACAAGTTAGGCTATCTGTTAACAGAACTTGAAAGCTCATATCGAGACACACGTGCTAGAGTTCATACTTGCCATACCGATTTCCTTCCTCAGTCTCTCTTCAGTAAACATTAGTTACTTTTACAGGGGTGGCCATTGAAAAACTGAAGTGTTCGAAAGAGTCGTAACTTGTTCATTTTCATTTTCATTTTCATTTTATTCGTGAGCGGGAAAATGACGGTCACTTGAACGATTTTTTTTTTTCACACGTGAACGTACTGAAAAAAATCGATTAATTATATTTCCAAATAAAATAAAAAGTTAAAAAAAACCATGTGTTTGTAAAAATTATTCATGTTACATCTTCTGGTTTAAAGAATTAAAATTGAAAATTTCATACACAATTTTTCCTTTCGAAATCGAAACTATAATTTCTGCCGCAAATGCGATTCGATATTATAACTGAAAGCTGATGGAAGATGGTTTACAAATCTCGTCGCAATTCTTACAACTTTTCCATGTTAGTAGATGTAACTAAATGTGTGGATTCTATACCTTCAGATTGATTTATTGAAGAAAGTTCCCGCAAGATTGATCTTGACATTGAATTAAAAATTTTTTAATCGTTGTATTCTGCTCATTGCAAAGATAAAAAAGAGTCGCAACCATTTTGTTAGGAATTGAAGGATTTCTGTGAAATGTTTCAAATGACGGTTGCGTGTAAAAAAATATGTATTATTTATTAGAACTATTTAGTAGAAATGTTATAAATAATTGTACAATTTTATTATTGTATTTATTTATAAATAATCGTGTGATTTTATTATTTTATTTATCTATAAATAATTGTACTTTTATTATTGTATTTATTTATAAATAATTGTACAATTTTGTTATTTTATTTATAAACAATCGTGCGATTTTATTATTTTATTTACTTATAAATAATTGTACAATTTTGTTATTTTATTTATTTATAAATAATCGTACAATTTTGTTATTTTATTATTTTAACAATCGAATATCGTCGTATTACTGATTTTCTACTTTCGTTTTTTACCAATGCTTAAAAGGATATTCTTGTCGAGATTAATATTAATTTCTGTTCGGACAGAAACATAATTGTTTAATTACCATTAATAAATTATGATGAATTATATCTAGAATACATATTTTGATACGATTGTTCTATTTCGTCATTTTTAGATATTTCTTTATTTATATTAATATTTTTGTTCATCGAGTATATATCAGAATCAAGTATAATGTGCTAATACACGCATAGTCGTAGTCGTAGCCCTTTTCTACGTCCAATGTGAGTGAGTGAGTGTGGACTAATTTCCTTGGCGGGAGAACCGTCTGACAAGAATAGCTGTGCTGAAGTATGCATATTAGGTATAAGAAAATTCATGACAATTGTTCTTCAATTTCTAACGAAACGGTTGAGTTGCGACTTGTGGTTCTTTTGGCACTTTTTATCCTTGGGACGAGTAGAATAAGATGGGACAATAAAAAAAATTCGAGCTTGAACGTCAGGATCAATTTGGCAGGGACAAATCTCCACCGATCCGAAGGTGTAGAATTTCTGACCGCCACGACGAAACATTTTTTTTATACAAGGTCACATTAAGCAATTTTAACACTTAACGGGCGCGTAGACTATTGCATTATAATTTTAATAGCGCTGCATTTCCTCATTTTTACACGCGGGGGGTTTTTTGTTCTCGCTTGTACTAAAATCAATTTGCATCACGACTTGAATTCTCTAGACTTAAATTGCGTGTGTCCACGTGTGTTATAATTTATCGAAGCTCAATTTAAATACATACCCTTCTCTATTAATACTAAATTACAAAATACGAGACAGGCTACGTGATATTATATGAAGGGATTGTAATCTAATCAGTGTGAGTTACATTTGATTAAGACTAATTTCTGCTAATTGTGAAACTATCTTCTTTCTTAACAAAACCATCAGTCAGCAGAATATCTTAGTCATTATTGTATGGTGTAACGTAATTATTAGAATGTAATAACTAAAATTATTAAAAATATTATCAAAATAGCATTATTATTTAAATATACATTATTTGTTCGAGCACTACACCATTAATATATTATTATTGTTTAAATTATTGGAAATAATAACTAAACTGTTCCATCAATTGATAATTTTAATAACAAAAGAATATTTGCATGTTACAAGCAGCTTTTAATAAGAAGTTACTTAACAGCTAATTGAGTTTCCAGCTTTTCATATATTAATAAATATTCGCATTAAATATTTTTATTCCATGCATTAAGATTCTTAATCGTTGCTCGCGTATTATTCCGCGTTTTATAATTCACTATCGGAATATTTAGCTTCGTGATGTAAATAGATTAGTAAGAAAAACAAACAAACAAAGGAGAGGTTGTTCGTGAAGCAAAAGAGATTGTTCGTTTCGTCAGGGAAGTTCCCACAGTCGTTCCAGCTTCTAGTTATTTTCGTGCGTTTGTGCGTGTTTGTAGTTTGTCATTTATCGCGACGCGTCGTAATTTAGCTTCACCGAAATCGATTATGCCGAATATACATACATGGATACGATAATGCATCGAGGTACATAGTCAGGTACATTTTGAAAGTTCACGACAAAGGTCGTGAACCTTCGCACTTCCCTCTTAATGTGACTAAAGAACAAGACCCATTACCGGCAACCGTGACGTCGTTGAGCGTCTGTGGAAGCCGTAATGGAATGAAACCGGGTGTTAACGATGAGCAAAAGAACAAAGAGAGAATGAGCGAAGGCTCGCCTAGGAAGAGAAAAGAAAAACAGCGACGAGAGTGCGATGGAAGGTAGAGGGAGGTTGGACTGGAAGGAAGAAATGCGAATATAGAAAGAAAGAGAGAAAAAAATGAGAAACGTGTGATTATCGAACGGGAAGGTCGTTGTTACAGATTGATTAAGGGATACCTTGACTCCTGAAAACTCGTTCCCGATTACTCGTAGAGGGGCTACATTTCCCAATTAACCTATTGCGCTGGAATGACGTGCCACGCACGTCGACAATCTTTTATCCCAAAATTGCAATATTTTCTCAGTTTCAAGTACATTTAAGTATAATCCGGACAAAATAAATGATAAATTTATTACATCTCGATAATTTCTATCCAGTGATATACCGAGTTCGAAAAGAAAGCGACGAATTATTGTATACGGTTTGGTCACTCGTTATGGTCCGCAATCAGTGCAAGTGGTTAACCTCTTGCGCTGGAATAACGTGCCACGCACGTCGACAATCTTTTATCCCAAAATTGCAATATTTTCTCAGTTTTAAATATATTTAAGTATAATCCAGGCAAAGCAAATAATAAATTTATTACTTCTCGATAATTTCTATCCAGTGATATGCCGACGAGTTCAAAAAGAAGGCGACGAATTATTGTATACGGTTTGGTCACTCGTTATGGTCCGCAATCAGTGCAAGTGGTTAACCTCTTGCGCTGGAATAACGTGCCACGCACGTCGACAATCTTTTATCCCAAAATTGCAATATTTTCTCAGTTTTAAGTATATTTAAGTATAATCCAGGCAAAGCAAATAATAAATTTATTACTTTTCAATAATTTCTATCCAGTGATATGCCGACGAGTTCAAAAAGAAGGCGACGAATTATTGTATACGGTTTGGTCACTCGTTATGGTCCGCAATCAGTTGCCAGCGCAAGTGGTTAACCTCTTGCGCTGCAACGACGTGCCACGTACGTCGACAATCTTTTATCCCAAAATTGCAATATTTTCTCAGTTTCAAGTACATTTAAGTATAATCCGGACAAAATAAATGATAAATTTATTACATCTCGATAATTTCTATCCAGTGATATACCGAGTTCGAAAAGAAAGCGACGAATTATTGTATACGGTTTGGTCACTCGTTATGGTCCGCAATCAGTGCAAGTGGTTAACCTCTTGCGCTGGAATAACGTGCCACGCACGTCGACAATCTTTTATCCCAAAATTGCAATATTTTCTCAGTTTTAAATATATTTAAGTATAATCCAGGCAAAGCAAATAATAAATTTATTACTTCTCGATAATTTCTATCCAGTGATATGCCGACGAGTTCAAAAAGAAGGCGACGAATTATTGTATACGGTTTGGTCACTCGTTATGGTCCGCAATCAGTGCAAGTGGTTAACCTCTTGCGCTGGAATAACGTGCCACGCACGTCGACAATCTTTTATCCCAAAATTGCAATATTTTCCCAGTTTTAAGTATATTTAAGTATAATCCAGGCAAAGCAGATAATAAGTTTATTACTTCTCAATAGATTTCTATCCAGTGCTATCGTACCGACGAGTTCAACAAGAAAACGATAAATTATTTGTAGCATACGGTTTGGTCACTCGTTATGGTCCGCAATCAGTTAGCAGTGGTTAACCTCTTGCGCTGGAATAACGTGTCACGCACGTCGAGAATTTTTCGTCCCAAAATTGCAAATATTTTCTCATAAATTTATTACTTTTCAATAATTTCTATCCAGTGATATGCCGACGAGTTCAAAAAGAAGGCGACGAATTATTGTATACGGTTTGGTCACTCGTTATGGTCCGCAATCAGTGCAAGTGGTTAACCTCTTGCGCTGGAATAACGTGCCACGCACGTCGACAATCTTTTATCCTAAAATTGCAATATTTTCACAGTTTTAAATATACGGTTTCGCCGAAAGTATAATCCAGAGCAAAGCGTTCCTCTTGGTCGCTGATCGTTGCAAGCCGCATTTAAAATAACGCGATCGAGCGAAAGAAATCCCAACGGTGGATCACGAGACAAATCGATCGTAGAAGCGTCTCGAATTTTGCTCGGAGCGTTTCAGACTTCTCGGTATATGTATTTCTATCCAGTGATATGCCGACTTTTCAGTTCGAATGAAATGAAATCGGCGAGTCGCGGGATTATTGGTATACGGTTTGGTCACTCGTTATGGTCCGGGCTAATCAGTGCTGAAGATGGTTAAAAAAACTACTTGCGTTGGAATAACGTGCAGTTGTACGCACGTCGACCTTTCTAATTAAAACTTTCTGCATCGGAAAGGCGATGGAACCTATCGTATCGGAACTCAGAGTTTTAAATATATTATAAGTATAATTCAGTAGCAAAGCAAATAGCTGTATAAATTGTAGTGATTACTTTTCAATACTCGGCATTTAAATATCCAAACTGTTGTGATATGCCGACGAGTTGAAAAAGAAGGCGACGTGAATTATTGTATACGGTTTGAGCTCACTCGTTATGGTCCGCAAGCCTCTAGTTGCCAAATGCGTCGTTTGTTTCATTTTAAAATGTTTTTATACATCACGTGAAGATACTTTTCTCGAAAATGCTATAAATTGTCATACGTATTATGTAAAAGCATTGGACGACTGAATCTATAGTTGATTTGAATATTGAAGATTGCAATATTTTCCCATGTTTTAAATATATTTAAGTATAATCCAGGCAAAGCAGATAATAAGTTTATTACTTCTCAATAGATTTCTATCCAGTGCTATCGTACCGACGAGTTCAACAAGAAAACGATAAATTATTTGTAGCATACGGTTTGGTCACTCGTTATGGTCCGTGAACCAGTTGCCAGCGCAAGGGATTAATAACGCAGAAAGACGGTTTCGCCGGAAAGAATTCGAGAGCAAATCGTTCCTCTTGGTCGCTGATCGTTGCAAGCCGCATTTAAAATAACGCGATCGAGCGAAAGAAATTCCATCGGTGGATCGCGAAACGAATCGATCGTAGAAGCGTCTCGAATTTTGCTCGGAGCGTTTCAGACGATCGGTATATGTATTTCTTCGACGGATTTGAAACTTTTCACTTCGAATGAAATGAAATCGGTGAGTCGCGGGAGTATCGGTATCGATTGGTCTCGATGGGACGGGCTAAAGTCTGAAGATAATAAAAAAACTACTTGAGATTGTATAATGGCAGTTGTACGAGGGCCACCAAATTAAAATTTTCTGCATTGGAAAGGTGATGGACCTATCGTATCGGAACTCAGAGTTTTATATAAAATATAAAATATTGCGTGTAGCAACGCGAACACGTGTATAAATGTAGTGATTCCTATTAATACTCGGCCATTTAAATATTCAAACTGTTGTAATTTTATAAAAACAAAAACCAAGGTGTCGTGAAATAATGAACTTGAGCTCATTTTAAAGTCTGACGCCTCTATTTTCAAAATGCGTCGTTTGTTTCATTTTAAAATGTTTTTATATCACGTGAAGATATTTTTCTCGAAAATACTATAAATTGTCATACAAACTATGTAAAAGCATTGGACGACTGAATCTATAGTTGCTTTAAATATTGAAGATTTGAAAATTTTTCGATGATTTTTGAAAATTTAATGTACGTTGTTTTTCCGCTATTTTATTGAACTTTGAATATTAGACGACGAAAATAGCACAAGAAATCGTTGTCATCTAATATTCAAAGTTCGACAAATTGGTAAAAATAAATCGCAAAACAAGTTTTGAAGGGTGAGATTTCATTGTAGATTCAATCATTGAAAAATTTTTATAACATTTTTGAGAACAAAAGTGTCGTCACTTTTGGAGTATGGTGTAAAAGCATTTCAGAATAAAATGAACGATATATTTCAAATGACATCAAGTTTATTATTGTATTATTTCTTTCTCGAAAATTGTGACATTTAAAAATTGTAAAATTGTGTAATACTTTAAACGTAAGTTTATTATTTCTTTCTGGAAAATCATAATATTTTAAGTATTAATTGAAATCAGTGTAATTTAACGATTCTAAACGGTCGATCCAGTAATTTCTTTTTTTTTTTTTTTTTTTTCAAATTTAAGAGCACAATCTGTTGCGTTCGATTCGAAAGAGCGATACTGGCTTCTGTTGCCATATGTATGACATATGTATGCGCATACGTGTACGTACGAATAAGTCGTAGAATTTCGTGCGTTGTTTTCATCTTCGTGTGCAAATACCATATCCAAAAAGTTCCAAGGAAACAAACGTTCGCTCGTGTACACGATGCCGCGGGCGATGAATTTGAAAATGTAACGTTGAAGTCGCGGTAATAATTTCCTTGCGTTTCCTGCAACTTTAGCGTGTCGTGCGAGTTTTTAATTACCGGCGAAAGTTTACGGTTCTGCTAATTAAACGTCGCTTTTTCCCTGATGTCGTTTGCGTTCGTCTCGTTGTTAACTCACGCGACGTAAAATTCGAGAAAAAGGCGTATCTATCGAAATCGTTACTCGACATATTCGAAGCTGAAATTTTTTTCTGTTAATAGAATCACGATATTGATGTACAGCCCATAAAATTGGTACAAACTTTGATTTCAATATGTGAAATAAAGTTTCACCGAGAGAAGAGAAATTATTTCACTTGTAGCGAAAAATGACGCGGATTTAAGAAAATGATCTTGTCCCTTTTCTGAATGACGGATTACATATTAAAATTGTATGGTATACATGAATGAATAGGTATAAAGCAATAAAAACAGTTTTATGCATTTTTTTTTAAATATTTATCGAATAAAAAAACAAGTGCGAGATAAATGTTACATTAGCTTAAATATTGGCGTTGAGTGATAATAATTATGAACAATGGAAATAAAAACTCAATTCTGTATATTTATACTTTCAATTTGTTGCAGTTTTGTAGCATTGTTAATTACCTGCAATGGTAATAAACTTTTCATATCTTTATAACTTTTAGTATTAATTTTTGTATCTTTATAATTTTCAGTATTAATTTTTGCACTTTTTAACACAACTGTAGGACAAAGTTCTAATGAGAATTTTGCTGACCACATTTTCTTTATACACAATAAAGTTTTATACACAATTAAAGGTTTATACACAATCATTTTGTATGATTGGACTCTGAATTTGTTGATTGATCTTGTTGATTTTCCAATGCATTTTTTTTTTCAAATTGTAAATGCGTCATTAATTTTGAACGTGAATTTGGTGTGTGTCGTATATCTAGAAGTTATTACAAAAGATATAGTTAACGTTAAAATTCCTTAAATAATGTCTTCCGGTTTGAAAAATATTAAATGAACAACACTCATTTCTTCTTTAACTTTTTGACATGCAGGTGAAATATTACAGTAAAATTATTGACAGTTTCGAGGCTTAATAAGATCTTAATCAGGTTAAATTGTTATGTAAAAGTGCAATAATCCCTGGAAAGGGAAGTATCTCAAGAAACGTTCTCCTTCCCAATAATTCAAGCATTTTTGGTCGTTTTGAATGGAATCCAAAGCGTGCCACGCCATTACTTTCTAATTACATTCGATTAGATGAGATTAGATCGTTCGAAAGTCACGATCGTTCTAAAACTCGATATCTATCCGAATTAAGATATTAAAATATTATCAGCTTTCAAACTTCGTACGAAGCTGATAATTCGTGAAATTTGTCTTTCCTTCTCCTCCCGACGTCGGACGACCAGTAAATTAGAATAAATCTCAGGCTCGAACTTCTGACACTAGAACTGCCGGCGATTAAAACGTTTCCATCAGAGATGTCAAAGTAAAAAAAAGAAAAACAAAAAATAGAAAACTTTATAATACACAAGCTTCTATTTATACATTTTACGAAAAACCATTTAAATCTTCAAAAATACACTGTTTTACATCTGTAAAAAAATTACATATTGGTCAGTTTGATCATTTTGTTAGTTCTAGTGTTAAAATATAACAGCTAAAATCGATTCACTCTTACGAATTGAAGATCCGTGACAGCTGGAAGAATTTGATTGAAATAAAAAATAATCC